>SNQJ01S0000286.1:19580-80809 GCA_010110895.2 Picea sitchensis | reverse complement strand
GCAGTACTTTCTTGTTCTTGAGAACTATTTCACAGGAGAATTGCCTCTCTCATACGGGGCTTGCCAAAGCTTGATACGCTTCAGAGTCAATAACAACGGTCTCAGCGGTAGAGTGCCCGGGGGAATCTGGGGTCTGCCCAATGCCAATATTATTGATCTGAGCTTCAATAATTTTGACGGCGAGATGAGTGCCGAGATCGGAAATGCAAAGAATCTATCGCACTTGGCCATTCAAAACAACCAATTCTCCGGCAACTTGGTGCCAGAGATTGGCTTGGCGCTACAATTGGTCAGGATTCACGCAGAAAACAATAAGTTTACGGGTCAGTTACCAAAGGAAATCGGGAGGTTGAGTCAGTTGAATGCTCTATATTTGCAAGAAAACATGCTGGAGGGATCCATTCCAGACGAAATCGGCTCCTGCAAACCTTTAATCATTATAAATCTTGCGAGAAACCGTCTGGACGGAGCCATTCCGGACACTTTGGGATCTCTCGATGTTTTGAATTCTTTGAATCTTTCAAATAACGAGCTCACCGGATCGATTCCCAACAGTCTCGGTGCACTGACCCTGAGCTATATTGATTTATCCAACAATCAGTTAAGCGGCCCCATTCCCAACTCGCTCATCAGCGTCGGAAACAGGGGAAGCTTTTCGGGAAATCCAGGGCTATGTGCTAAAATCTTCAGTAGCGATTATACAATTGGGGTTTGCTCGGCTTCTTCTTATCCTCAGAAGGAAGCGAGAAGAACGAAATGGGCCGCCGGTTTCATTGTAGGTGCAGCCCTGTTAATATTAACCGTTGGACTGATACTTTTCCGGCGGTATGTTCGCCACCAAGCCGTGAACATTGAAGCAAAATTCAGCTTTGAGAAACCGCTGGAAATAACTACCACGGCCAGCAAAGTGAAAGTCAAAGAGGAGTTAGGAAATTACGATTACTTTCCCGCTAGCCAATGAATGTATGTAACCCTGAACTTTCTAATTGTAAGATCTCCGAAGGCTCTAGACGCGCAGAATGAAAGCTATAAATATGTACGAACCCTTTCATTAGGCGCTGCAATGAGCAATTAAATGTAATCAATTGTGTTGTGTGTTTTTTTGCTCCTTTGTTTTAATTTCAGGTTCTTCTGTTTCCCTTGTGTGATTACTCCATATTTGTAACCGCTTCTATGTTTGTGCATAAATTGTGTTTCTTTTTTATCTGTGTTTGATTGTGGTGTGAATTGAAAAGTAAAGCCACTACAAATTTCTATGTGTGTATCGCAGGTCGAGTTGTAAATGAACAATTTTTAGTGGTCCATTCTCTATTTTGTTGGGCGATTTTAAGTCTAATAAATTGTTGAAATCAGAGGAATGTGTGTGGGTGATCTTTTAATTTAACCTAGCAATTGGTATAAGATCTTAGTGTCGTGAGAAATGTGAGGTCACTGGAATGCCCACAGCGCAGAACGAGAAATTGCAGGAGGTCGCTGGAACGCCCACAATGCATAAGAAATTGGGGGAAGATGATGAACAATTGGGGGAAGAAATTGTACAACAACCATTATAAGAAGACCAATTTGAAAATGCACCACCACAATTGGCCTGTAGATCCACTAGGCCTCACAAACCTTCACAAAAGTATCCTCCATCAAATTGTATTTTATTAACTGATGAAGGTGAACTTGATTGTTTTCAATAGGATTGTAGAGTTGAGAACATCAAAGAATGGAATAAAACAATGGAGTCCTTGCTAAAAAAATGAAACTTGGGAGTTGGTAAAGTTTCCCAAATCAATTTTGTTCTAGCTATTTCTTGTGTTTTTATCTCCTCCTCTGTTTTAATTTCTTGTTCCTATGTTTCCCCTGTTCTATAGCTCCAAATTTGTAACTACTTATTTGTTTGCTCATAAATCGTGTTCCTCTTTTCTTTATGTGTTGATCGTGGTGTGAGTGGGAAAGTAAAGCCAGTCCAAATTTCTATGTGTGTATTGCAGGTCGGGTTGTAAAGGAGTGATTTATGGTCAATTAGTGCTGGGAAATTTTTAGAGGCCCAATCTTTGTTTTGCTAGGTGATTTTAAGTCTAATAAATTGTTGGGTATGTGTTATATTCTTTGCATGGTTAGAACTAGTGTCTACGTTGCATCGGGAATGTAGAGGGGTAAGATGGGGGAAGATTTCCCTCTTTCTCGAGAGGTCACATGGGAATAGGATCCCCCCTGTGCAAGGGTATGGAGGCATCGCCCCTGGAAAAAAAATTGGGTGGTTTTTTGCGTCCGTTTTTTTATGGTTTTTTGGCACATGGTTTTCGCCGATGGTTTTCTATTTTCGGTTAAGGAATTATGGTTGTTGACTAATCCAGGTTATTGGATTAGGGTTTTGGATGCTATGGTGTCCTATATGTCTATTGTATTGTAAACAATGTATGATGTGAATGAATATAGAATATGTTGGTTTTCTCAGTTTGGGTTTCTAGGGGAAAAATCTTTGTGTAATGTGTGTATTTTTCATTGTATATTTTTTGTTCTTTTATTGAAAATGTGTTTGTAGTAAATAATTGTACAAGGTTAAAATCTACATTTGGTATCAGAGAAAGTATTGGCTTTATGGGGATGCCTTTATGGTCAGGGGTTTGGCTTGGGACCGTGATAAGCATTATTATAGTGGGAGATCTGCAGTCTTCAAGTGAAAAGAAATGGCGAGCAATTCAAAAATAGAGATCGATAAATTTAATGGGAAAAGTTTTGAGTTGTGGAATCTCAAGATGGAAGATCTGTTGGTAGACAAAGATGAGTGGATCATGGTGGGTCCAAGTACTGCACCTACAGGAACGTCAGAAGATGACTGGAACAAGTTGGATTGGAAGGAACAGAGCATAATTTGATTGTGTCTATCTGATTCAGTATTACTGAATTTGTGAGGGGAAGCTACAACCAAGGAGTTATGGGATAAGTTGGGGAACTTGTATTAGTCTAAGTCCATGGTAAATAAATTGTTCTTGCGGAAGAAGCTGTATAACCTGAGGATGAGAGATGGAGACTCTGTGACAAAGCATCTGAATGCCTTCAATACCGTCGTAAGTCAGTTATTATCAATTGAGATTAACATTTCAGATGAAGATAAGTGTATCATTTTACTGTTCTCTTTACCAGACTCGTGGGATAGTCTAGTTGTGGCCATAGGTAGTAATGCAACTACCTTGAGTTTCGATGATGTGGTCTCATCCTTGTTGTCGGAGGAGATGAGACAGAAGAACATGGAAGGATAGAGCACATATGAATTATTTGCAAGAGGCTTCTCCCAGGATAGAAATAAATCTAAGTCCTCAAGTGGGAGTTCTATGCCTAAGGGTAGATCTAAATCTCCCAGAAAGTTTGTAAAGGGATGTTGGATGTGTGGAAAGGAAGGGAACTTCAAGAAGCAATGTAGATCCAAAAGCATTGAGAAACTGAAGGGATCTGAAGGTGCTCCCTCTACAGAAGAAAAATACCTTCAAGGAAGAAGGAGGGGATGTGTATTTGGATTCTTCAAGAACACATGTAGATCATGAGGAATGGTTGGTTGACTCAGGTGCACCCTTCCATATTACTCCCCACAGGGAGTGGTTTTGTGAATATGAAAGGTATGATGGAGGTAATGTTTTCCTAGTTGATGACTCGACAGCTAGAATCATAGGATGAGGAAGAGTAAAGTTGAGGCTCATAGATGGAAGGATTAGAATACTACCTCATGTTCTACACATCCTAGGATTGGCTAGAAATTTTATTTATGTAAGAAAAATGGACGATGCAAGGGTAAAAACAATATTTGAAAAATAAACCTGCAGAATGGTTCGAGGAGCAATGGTGTTGCCGAAGGGAGTTCAGATTGGAATTCAGTATAAGTTGTAAGGAAGCACTATTAGTGATGGGTGTAATAGTTACATTGTTCCTGATATTGGAGCTAAAGAAGAAAAACATCCTATTGTCTCTGTAGAAAAGGTTATGTTGCGGGATCAAAGACTGGGGCATATCGAAGAGAAGGGTCTTTGACTACTACACGATAATTGTATGGTTGAAGGCATGTCTAATTTCTCTCTGGATTTTGATTTATGTGCACATTGTGTATATGGGAAGCAGAATCAGGTAAGATTCCCCTCTGGTGCAATGAGGGAAGAAGGAATTTTACAGTTAGTGCACAATGATGTGTTTGGACCTGTGTCGGTTCCATCATTGGGAAAATCTATGTACTATGTCTCATTTATAAATAACTTCTCAAGGAATACTTGGATATATTTCCTCAAGAAGAAATATGAAGTCTTTGACATGTTTAAAGAGTTTAAGGATCTTGTTGAGAATCAAACAGAGAAAATAGTTAAGGTGTTGAGGACGGATAATGGTGGAGAGTTCTATGGGAATGAATTTGAAGAATTCTATAATAAATTCAGTACAGCAAGGAAGAAGACTACTCCTTATACACCTCAGCAGAATGGAGTTGCAGAAAGGATGAATAAGACACTTATGGAAAAAGCAAGGTGCATGCTCAGTGGTGTCGGGTTAGGGAAAGAATTATGGGTAGAGCCAGTGGGTATTGCATGTTACCTGGTCAATTGATCAACCTCATCATCAATGAATGACAAGACTCCACACGAGGTATGGACTGGTAAGAAGCCCTCTATCGCACATATGAAGGTATTTGGGTGTGAGGCCTATGTTGATGTTCCAAAGGAAAACATGAGTAAGCTAGATAAGAAGGCTAAAAAGTGTATCTTTATTCGGTATAAATATGGTTTCAAAGGTTATAAGTTTTGGAACCTAGAAACCAAGAAGGTTGTGTATAGCCAAGATGTGGTATTTAGAGAAATGAAAGATGTTTTCAAACAGGAAGTCCTACCAAGTAAGGAAGAACTAGATAAAATAGAGTTTGAATCAAAGGATGATGAATCAGACTCTATAGAAGAACATAAATCAGAAGAACAATATCCTCATACTCCAGTATTGAGGAGACCGGTTCGAGAAAATAGGTTATCAGAAAGATATACTCCACCTGATTTTCGTTCAAATTTTTCTTTTTCTATTACTAATGATGATCCTAGAACAGTTAGGGAGGCAGTGGATTCAGAGGATGGAAAACACTGAAAAAAGGCCATGGTTGAAGAAATGGTAGCCTTGGATAAGAATGAGGCTTGGGATCTAGTGGAGTTTTTGACTAGAAGAAACCCCATTAGCAACAAATAGGTATTTAAAAAGAAACTAAATGCAGAAGACAAAGTGGAGAAATACAAAGCTTAGTAGCAAAGGGTTATTCCCATGTTGAGGGAATTGATTTTGGTGAGATTTTTTCTCCTATTGCCAAGTTAACCTTTATTGTATTTATGTTATCTATTGCTACTACGTTTGATTTTGAAGTAGAACAGATGGGTGTGAAAACAACATTCTTACATGGGGATTTGGAAGAAGAAATCTACATGAAGCAACCATAAGGCTTTGTTGTGAAGGGAAATAAGGAGCTGGTATGCAAGTTGAAAAAGTCCTTATATGGTTTAAAACAATCACCAAGGATGTGGTACAAAAAATTTGATACTTACATGTTGGGACTTGCCTTCACAAGAACCAAAGAGGATCACTGTGTTTATTTTAAATTAATTGGTGATCATTTGATTTATTTGGTCTTGTATGTGGATGACATGTTGCTGATAGGAAACAACAAGGAGATTATCTAGGATGTGAAAACTCAGTTGTCCTCTAAATTTGACATGAAGGATCTTGGTGCTGCAAATTTCATTTTGAGCATGGAAATTAAAAGAGATTGGAAAGACAAAAAAACTGGTTTAATCATAGAAAACATGTCGAGACAATATTGCAGAGGTTTAATATGCAGGAATGTAAACCGGTCAGGGTCCTTATTCCTGTAGGTGTAAAGTTATCTGCAGATCAGTGTCCCAAGACACAGGAAGAGGAAGGGGACATGTATTTTGTTCCATATTCGAGTGAAATTGGTAGTTTGATGTATGCAATGGTCTGTACTAGACCGGACATTGCACATGCAGTGAAAATTTTGAGCAGGTATATGTTAAAACCAGGGAAGGAGCATTGGACAACAATAAAGAGAGTTTCAGCGATTTGTGTGGAACTACTAGTTATGGATTGTGCTACCAAGGAAGACCAGGTTTGGACAAAGTGCTGGAAATATATGGATTTGTGGATGCAGATTGGGTTGGAGATATGGACTATAGAAGATCTACAAGTGGGTACGTGTTAAATCTGTTTGGAGGAGGAATGAGTTGGATGAGAAAAAGACAGTCTGCAGTGGCACTTTCAACTACAAAAGTTGAATACATGGAAGACACTCATGCAAGCAAGGAAGAAATTTGTTTATAAATATTGTGTTCAGGTATTGGGTTGGTCCAACAAGTTGTAAGGATAGATTGTGACAGTCAGAGTGCAATTTTGTATGGCAAAGAACCCATCTTATCATTTAAAGACAAAGCATATTGATGTTCATTATCACTTTGTGAGAGATATGGTTGAAGAAAAGAAGGTGTTGCTAATGAAGGTGGACACTTTGAAGAATGTTTCATATTCATTAACAAAATTTGTGAGAAGTTCTCTTGGTGTAGAGGATCTATGGCAATTGTTTCCCTTGATTGTTGACTATGTAACTTTGTAACCCCCTGTATGCAAAGAAAACAACAAGTGGGATAATGTTGGGTATGTGTTATATTATTTTCATGGTTAGAACTAGTGTCTACATTGCATCGAGAACTAGTCTCTACATTGCGTCAAGCAAGTAGGGGGGCAGCGCTGCCAAAATATTTTTTTGGTGTTTTTTGTGTCCGTTTTTGGGTGGTTTTTCGGAACATGGTTTTCTATTTCCGATTAACGAATTAGGGTTGTTGAATAATCCAGGTTATTGGATTAGGGTTTTGGATGCTACATTATATTATATGTATATTGTATTATAAACAATGTATGATGTGAATGGATATAGAATATGTTGGTTTTCCTGATTTGGGTTTCCAAGGGAAAAATCTCTGTGTAATGTGTGTATTTTCCATTGTATATTTTTTGTTCTTTTATTAATTTTTTTTTGCAGTAAATAATTGTACAAGGTTAAAATCTACATAAATAAGAGGAGTGTGTGTTGGTAAATCTCTTAATTTAACCATTCCAAACGAAATCAATTCCTACAAACCTTTAATCATTATAAAGCTTGTGAGAAACTGTATGGACAAACTGTTAAAGTTTTTACTTATAGAGCTAGCAATTACAGTTCTTCTTTATTATTATAATCATGTAGCACATTATCTACATAAATAAGATCATTGAAAGAGAGACAATCACAGAAACAACGTAGACACACAAATTATCCTCGGAAACCCTCATGGGGGAGAAAACAAGCAAAAATTCCTCAATATATATAGACCAATGACCGAACATAAGATCCTCCTATAATCCTTCACTAGGAAGAGTAGTGCACCACTTAACCAAGAAATACCAAGACACAAGCCACGACCCTCCTTAACGTCACCCTTAGCTGCAGTAGTAGTTCCTCCAATACTTGTGCACTTCTTCATAGTTGCAGAGCTAGTTTGGTGTGTGCCCAAATGAGGCACTGACCTCTCTTATAAATAGTGGTCTGGCCAGCCTATAATTAGGTCTGGGCCGATGTGTCACTTTACCCTCTTAATATAGATTTAACTGTCAAGGAATAATAGGGCCAACTTTTACAAAGGCACAATAGGGCCTGATGAATAAATATAATATTATTCAACACTCTCTCTTAGGTAGAATATTCTTCAAAGTTACAATATTTCAACACTCCCCCTTAACAAGAAGGGCATTCTACTGACAACATTAATAAAAAATGACTAGACTCAATACATCATTAAGAGGAGGAGACATCATCATCAACTTGGAAGCTTTTCGGGAAATCCAAGGTTCTGTGCTAAAATCTTTAGTAGCAATTATACAATTGGGGTTCGCTCGGCTTCTTCTTATTCTCAAAAGGAAGCAATAAGAATGAAATGGGTAGCCGGTTTCATTGTAGGTGCAGCCCTGTTAATATTAACCGTTGGACTGATACTTTTCCGGAGGTATGTTCACCACCAAGCAATGAACATTGAAGCAAAATTAAGCTTTGAGAAACTGCTGGAAATAACTACCACGACCAGCAAAGTCAAAGTCAAAGGGTAGTTAGGAAATTACCATAAATTTCCCGCTAGCCAATGAATGTATGTAACCCAAAACTTTCTAATTGTAAGATCTCCTAAGGCTCTAGACGCCCATAATCAAAGCTATAAATATGTATGAACCCTTTCATTAGGAACTCTAATGAGAAATTAAATGTAATAAATTGTGTTGTGTGTTTTTTTGCTCCTTTGTTTTAATTTCAGGTTCCTCTGTTTCCCTTGTGTGATTACTCCATATTTGTAACTGCTTCTATGTTTGTGCATAAATTGTGTTTCTTTTTTATCTGTGTTTGATTGTGGTGTGAGTTGAAAAGTAAAGCCACTCCAAATTTCTATGTGTGTATTGCAGGTCGAGTTGTAAATGAGCAATTTTTAGTGGTCCATTCTCTATTTTGTTGGGCGATTTTAAGTCTAATAAATTGTTGAAATCAGAGGAATGTGTGTTGGGTGATATCTTAATTTAACCTAGCAAATGGTATAAGATCTTATTGTCGTGAAAATTGTGAGGTCACTGGAATGCCCACAACATAGAAGGAGAAATTGCAGGAGGTCGCTAGAACGCCCACAAAGAAGAAGAAGAAATTATGGGAGAATCTATCCACCATTGCAAAAGGAGAAATCACGGGCCACAAGAAGGCTTTGTTCTGTCAATTTGTTGAAAAACCCTACTTTTTTTTTGTGAATTGCGGTCCTGTGGTTGATTCTATAGCCATCAAGAATATTTCAGTGCTAGTTGCTTCAAATTATTGAAGGTTTAATTTAGTAGCGCCAGGTTAGCATTGAGACAATGACTCTAAGTGACATGGAGAAGTTGAATGGGACTAATTTTTCCCTATGAAATCACAGATGGAGGATATATTGATTTTGAGGGATCGATATTTGTCAATTGAGGGAATGACAAAGAAACTCTCATTGATGACAAATGAAGATTGGCTCAAGCTAGATAGAAAGGTCATTGCCACAATCTGTCATTGTCTATCAAATAATGTTTACTTCAATGTGGTCAAAGAGAAAATGACAAAATATTTATGGAAAAAGATGCATGATCTATATGAAAAAAAACACATCATCGAACAATGTTTTCTTGATGAAGAAATTACACATTCTCAAGATGAAGGAGGGTTTTTTAGTAGCGGAGCACTTAAATGAGTTCAACATTATTACCAGTCAGCTCGCCTTTGTTAAAATCATTTTGGATGATGAGACTAAAACCATATTACTGATGTGCTCTATGTCAAACGTCGGGGAGATATGATTGTAGCTATGAGCACTTTGACACTTGCAAGAATCTGAAGTTCAATGATGTTAGTAGCAACTTAATGAATGAGGATTTGCGACGTAAATCAATTACAAAAAACCTGGGAGGTGAAGGTCTAACTCTAGTTGATTAAGGTAGGAAAATTGATCGAGGTCGTTAAGGGAATTCAAAGTCAAGAGGCAAATCAAAATTGAAAAGAGGCAGGCTCACTTGTTATCACTTTGGAAAACCGAGACACATGAAAAAGGAGTGTCGAGTATGGAATCGATAACAAAAGGATAAAAAACTAGCCAACACAAATAAAAAATCAGCAAACACAAATGAAAGTGAGACTATTGTTGTAGTTTCAGATAATGAGGTTTTATTTATTGTTTCAATGGAAAATGCATGTTTATATACCTCCAAGAATAGTGTTGATTGAATTATTGACTCTGGGGCATCTCACAATGTAACCCCAAGCAAATAAAATTTTGTTGCATATAATTCTAGTGATTATGGGAAAGTGCATTTGAGAAACAATCACTTTTGCAACATTGTTGGAGTGGAAGATGTCCAGATCAAGACAAAGGAGGAGCAAAATATCTTATTGAAATAAGGTAGGCATGTTACAGAGATGCACATGAGTCTGATCTCTGTAGGATGATTGGATATGAAGGTTGTTCCACAAGCTTTAGAAAAAGTGGTTGGAAAATTAGTAAAGGGGCATTGCTCATGGCTCGAGGAGCAATGGCGTCACTGAAGGGAGTTGATATTGGAACTATATATAATATGTAAGGAAGAACTATTAGTGATGGTTGTAATAGTTTCATTGTTCCTGATATTGGAGCTAAAGATGAAAAAACTCCTACAGTCTTTGGAGAAAAGGTTATGTTGTGGCATCAAAGACTGGGGCATATCAGAGAGAAGGGTCTTCGAATACTACATGATAATTATATGGTTGAAGGTATGTCTGAATTCTATTTGTATTTTGATTTATGTGTAGATTGTGTATATGAGAAGCATAATCAGGTAAGATTCCCCTCTGGTGCAACGAGGGAAGAAGGAATTTTAAAACTAATGCACAATGATGTGTTTGGACCTGTGTCGGTTCCTTCATTGGGAAAATATGTGTACTATTAGCACCATAATTCACCCTCCAATTGCGAAGAGGGTAAGACTAGTACCCATCAGAGTTTTTGTGTCACAGGTTGGTTTTTAAAGAGGTCAAATGGGTGCAGACTCATAATCTGAATGGTGTTCAACAAAAAAATGGATAGGAAATGCACAGGGAGGTGAGGGCCACATTAAATTTAGTCAGTAAATTGAATTAGAGAAAGAGAAGAGGGAATACTTAGGAGAAAAGTGAATGAGACTGCTCTGGGCATTAGGCCTTCCAACATCTCAGAGGAGGAAAACTCAACCTCAAGAGAACTCTTGATCTCAAGTTCATACACTAAAATATGTCTACTAGGGACACAGTTACAACTGTAGCATGATCAAACCTCCATCATCCTGCAACTACAATAGCTCGACTGGATCCTCCATGCCCGAGCCATTCAATGTAAGAAGGAAACATATACACAGGGAAATGAATAAAACTGACTACGTTACTGCTATAATCAAACCTCTATAACAACAGTATAACTATCCTCGACTGGATTATCTAGGCCTGAGTGTTTTAAATATATTTTACGGACAAAATGGAAAGAGGGAAGTTGAATTCTATTAACATGAAAGTCTCAAGTGGATTACATAACCGAAGAATAACTCTGGTAGAATAAAATTACAGATTGGGAGCTCTGCTCCATAAAAGGCCCTTTACAAAATAACAAAACTCCATACATATACTCAAAAAACTCATAAACAACAGCAGAGGCACGCTTAAGCTTCCATGGCGTTGTGTTCAAGGATTGGCGTCTGCATTTTCTTTTGTCAGACGCAAGATCAGATCAATATGGGCTTGTAGAAAAACCACTCGCAGGGGTACCAAGAGCTGACAACTCTATTTTCCATGGATGACTCCTCCATGCTTTCCATTTATGGGGTGAGGTGAGGTTTCAACCACCTCCCCATGCTTTCATTAATTTCTTCATTGGGATCAGGACGAGGCTTGAACGCTCAGGGAGCTGTTATGTGCTGCTAACGGTTCTTCGAGTCAACCTGGTGCCTTCAAACCACGATAACCTCACTCTGTGACTAACACGGGCGTCTTCATCCTTTGGTGAAGCTCATGTGAGCCTCACATTTTTTCCTACATGCGACCTTGGGCCATGACCATGGGTTCAACTCCTGGGCGCATCGCGATTTCGTGTTTCGAGAGTTTTCACATCGCATGACTACAATATTTCGATACCTGATTTACGAAATCAACTGACTCGGATGGACGATTAGATCTGCTTTGCATCCGACGACTGTGATTTCTTCCTCAAAACTCCACCTTGACCGGATCTACACTATGGGCACCAACTTTTCCTCCTAGACTTGTTTTCCATGTGGCCTAGAGCTGTGACCATGGGCCCAACTCCTGGGTGCATCACGATTTTGCATTTCGGGAACTTGAGCCTTGCTCCATGCTGGAACCATCGACTCGTGAAATCACTATTTCACTTATCAACTTCCACGTGTCCTTCTGAATCGGATGACTCCTGCTGATTTCAGTTTTTGGGAGTTCGGACCTTTTGATGAACAAATTTAACAACATTCTGAACTCCCAACTCCCGCGCCAATTTTCCACCGTTGATTTCTCCTCATGAGATCTACGACCCAGATTTAATCTTTTCTCCGGTGCTAGACTTCGCGCAAATTTTTAGCTTCCTAAAGAAAGCATGCCATCGATTGATTCACCTTATGGATTTCCGTCGTCACACAATTGAGCCCGCCTATTTGTATTTTAAGCTCGAAATGAGCTGTTGTGCATGTTGCGCTTGGACGCTTCCTGTGTAGGCCGCAGACCTGGATACCCTCTTTCCCTTGACAACTGTATGTGATAACATGTACTATGTCTCATTTATAGATCAATTCTCAAGGAATACTTGGATACATCTCCTCAAGAAGAAATATGAAGTCTTTGATAGGTTTAAAGAGTTTAAGGCTCTTATTGAGAATCAAATAGAGAAAAGAATTAAGGTGTCGAGGACAAATAATAGTGGAGAGTTCTGCAGGAATGAATTTGAATAATTTTGTAAGAAATGCAGTATAGCAAGGAAGAATACTACTCCTTATACACCTCAGCAAAATGGAGTTATAGAAATGATGAATAGGACGTTGATGGAAAAAGAAAGGTGCATGCTTAGTGGTGTCAGGTTAGGGAAAGAATTCTAGGTAGAGCCAGTGGGTACTGCATGTTACCTGATCAATCGATCACCCTCATCAACATTGGATAACAAGACTCCATAGATGATCCAGGTGGATATTGGTGGCCACCCACCTTTTCCAACTACCTCAAAACAGGTTTTTGGGAATTTTGGTAATTTACTATTTTTAGCAGTTTTCACATCCAGAGTTGTTTTGAGGCCCTAAACGATGTTTTTTGGGAAAAAAGGTTTGAAATATAAAATTTCCTTCAATATTTCACCTAAAATGAATCTCCTCGATAACATGTTTCCAACGGGCTATCATACGCCTAAAACAGAGATCGTATACAAAAGTTATGACCCCGGGAAGTTGATGTACTAACTTACCCAAATGGGGCCCACATGACATTTAGCGCTTCATCTCTTAGGGTTAGTTTTTTGGATGTCTAGGGTTTTTGGAATTCCTGCTTATTTGTAAAAAGGCCTTCAGAGCCTCATTGTAATCATCTTCTTGCGAATGAGTGCAACTGTCACATCTCTTCTAAGCGATAGGCCGCCACCATTCCAACAAGCTTGTTTCTGCTGCATTTTACAGTTTTAGCTTATTTCATTATTGAATAGAAAACCAGTTTGATTGTATCTCTGTTATTTTGTGTTAATAATCTATATTCATTTCCTTCTACTCATAAAATCTAGATCAGTGGTATCAGAGCGGTCTTCTCCTTGTCGTCTTAATGCATGTCCCCAATGAGTTCGGAGTACAAAGAGTTGGGTCTTGAGCTTGTTTCTCTTGAGGAAAAAATCTCTCGCACGCCCAAGAGACCTCTCATGGAAAGAGAAAATAAAGATGATGGGACATGAGATCCTTTCAAACTGTTGATTGAGGAATCCCTCATGCAACAGAGAAACAAGATGATGAACAATTTCCCGCAAATCCTTCGGTGGCTACCAACAGGCGACGCATCTTCTTTGAACGGAGGCGCCGCCCCCTTCAAGGTACAAATAAAATTTATTACTTGGGATAGATCATTGATCATCATGGTGTAAATGTGGATCCAACCAAGATCCAAGTCATCCGTGACTGGCCAACCCTAACCACATTCACTGAGCTTCAGATCTTCTTGGGCCTTGCCAATTTCTACGACAGGTTTGTGTTGGGATTCTCCCATATTGCATGGCCCCTCAGCTAAATAACCACGGGTGGTTGTAAGGGAAAATTTGCGTGGGGTCAGTCCCAACAACAAAAATTCGATGATTTGAAGCAACGCTTGTGCTCAACCTTAGTACTTTCACTACCAGATCTGCAATAACCTTTTGAGATCGAGATAGATGCTTCAGACTATGCCATGGGCATTGTTCTCACTCAGCACGGCCACCCCGTGGCTTATCATAGTGAGACACTATCCGATGTTGTCTGTAAGTACCCTACTTATGAAAAAGAAATGTACTCCATTGTGCAATACTACCACCAGTGGAGACATTACATTCTTGGGAAGGAGATAGTCATCCACACTGATCATAAGACACTACAGTTCATGTAGACACAAGGAAAATTGCAAAATGACCACCATCCAAAGTGGTCCACATACTTGCAGTAACTCCACCTCAACATCAAGTATAAAATAGGAAGCACCAATCACATCGTTGATTTCCTCAACAGACCACCAGTCGCGACACTCACCATGGTGCTAGACTCTTGCAGCCATGAGACCTCTAGATGGCCCCAACTCTATGAGACAGACTCAGACTGCGCCACCACCTACCAAATGTTGGGTGAAAATGTAGTTGTCAATAATTTCCATCTTCAGGATGGGTTGTTGTGTCATCTGGGCCATATCTGTGTTACATCAAGCGAGCGAGCAAAGATGATCTGGGAAGCCCACTACATTTGAGTGGCAGGACATTTCAGCGTCGAAAAGACATCGGTGATGCTACAAAAACATTTCTACTGGCCGAAACTTCGACAGGAGGTCAGCAAGTATATCAAGTCCTGCACTGCCTATGCTATTGCCAAACCGAACACTAAGAAACTGGGCCTATACACCCCTCTTCCTACTCCTGACAGGCCATGGAAATCCATCTCAATGGACTACATGTCGGGCCTCCCATCCACCAAGAAGGGAAATTACTATGTTTTTGTGGTTGTTGATCGCTTTTCTAAGATGGCGATTCTGGTTGCCTATGAGAAGAGAATCATAGCAGAGGCAACTGCCAAGCTCTTCTTTGAATGAGTCTGGGTACATTTTGGACTCCCACAAACCATTGTCTCATATTGAGACATTCGATTTCTCATCACATTCTAGTCAAGCCTCTGGTCACTGCTGGACACCAAGATCACCAAATCCACGACCTTCCACCCCCAGACAGATCACCAAACTGAGGTCATAAATTGAATGATTGTGCATATCCTTCACATGTATAATTCTAAGCATCCTCACACATGGGATGAGAGCCTTCTCTATGTCCATCATATCTACAAACGATCCCTGCATAGCTCAACCGGCCATAACCCCTTTCAGGTGGTGTTTGGATTCCAACCATTGGGTCCCATAGATGTTGCACTTCCCCTTACGGTCACCTCGACCGAATCATCTCCTTTTCCAACTAAAGATGACAAAGCCACCTGGTTCATTGATCAGATCTAGCACATCTTCCAACAGGTTCAGGATATCCTATAGAAGTCGAATGACAAATACAAACAACGCCATGATCAACATCGTGTACCACATAAGTTTTAGGTGGGCGACAAAGTTTGGTTGCACTTGTAGAAAGAACACCTTACAGGACCCCATCAGAAGCTTCGCCCACTCTGTTATGGGCTATACACCATCACCAAGGTTGTGGGGGATAATGCTTTTGAGCTCAACATTCCTCCTTTCCTTGGCATGCACCGATTGTTCAACGTGGATCTCCTTCACCCTTATTTTCCACCATTATTGGACACCTCAGAAGTAGCAGAACAATTGACACCAACAGAGCTCAACCCCGACTTCATACAATAGGCATCCAATGATAAAATTGTGGACACACAGATCAAGGGCACTCGAAAGAAAAGGATCCAACTTTATCGAGTCGTCAAAGCAGGGCGACTCCTATACCAAGGCAAGTGGCTCACCCGGGGCCAAATTTAGCAGAAATTTCCTCATTTAATGGAGGACCTCAACACAATGGAGACCATTTATTCCTAAGGAGGAAGGATTGATCCAGGTGGATATCAGTGGCCACCCACCTTTTCCAACTGTCTCAAAACAGTTTTTTGACATTTTTGGTAATTTACTATTTTTAGCAGTTTTCACTTCCGGAGTTGTTTTGAGGCCCTAAACGATGTTTTTTGGGAAAACAGGTTTGCAATATGGAAGTTCCTGGGTAGGCCGCAGACCTGGATACCCTGCTTCCCTTGACAACTATATGTGATAACATGTACTATGTCTCATTTAGAGATAAATTCTCAAGGAATACTTGGATACATCTCCTCAAGAAGAAATATGAAGTCTTTGACAGGTTTAAAGAGTTAAAGGCTCTTGTTGAGAATCAAACAGAGAAAAGAATTAAGGTGTTGAGGATAGATAATGGTGGAGAGTTTCGTGGGAATGAATTTGAACAATTCTATAAGAAATGCGATATAGCAAGGAAAAATACTACTCCTTATACACCTCAACATAATGGATTTATAAAAAGGATGAATAGGACATTGATGGAAAAAGAAAGGTGCATGCTTAGTGGTGTCAGGTTAGGGAAAGAATTCTCGGTAGAGCCAGTGGGTACTGCATGTTACCTGGTCAATCGATCACCCTCATTAGCATTGGATGACAGGACTCCACATATGATCTAGTTGGATATCGGTGGCCACCCACCTTTTCCAACTGGCTCAAAACAGTTTTTTGGCAATTTTGGTAATTTACTATTTTTAGCAGTTTTCACTTCTGGATCCATTTTGAGACCCTAAACGATGTTTTTTGGGAAAATAGGTTTGCAATATTGAAGTTTCTTCAATATTGCACCTAAAATTAATCTCCTCGAAGATACCTCTCCAATGGGCTATCATACGCCTAAAACGAAGATCGTATGCAAAAGTTACGACCCCGAGAAGTTGATGTACTAACTTACCCAAACAGGGCCCACATGACTTTTGGCGCTTCATCTCCTAGGGTTAGGTTTTTGGATGTCTAGGGTTTTTTCCATTCCTACTTATTTGTAAAAATTCCTTCAGAGCCTCATTGTAATCATCTTCTTATGAATGAGCACAGTCATCACATCTCTTCTCAGAGATAAGCCACTACCATTCCAATAAGCTTGTTTCCGCTGCATTTTACAGTTCATCTTATTTCATTATTGAATAGAAAACCAATTTTACTGTATCTCTGTTATTTTGTGTTAATAATCTGTATTCATTTCTTTCTTCTCATAAAATTTGGATCAGTGGTATCAGGGCGGTCTGCTCCTTATCGTCTTAATGCATGTCCCCAACGAGGTCGGAGTACAAAGAGTTGGGTCTTAAGCTTGTTTCTCTTGAGGACAAAAGTTCTCGAACTCCCAAGAGACCTCTCATGGCAGGAGAAAAGAAAGATGACAGGGCATGAGATCCTTTCAAACTTTTGATTGAGGAATCCCTCATGCAATAGAGGAACTAGGTGATGGATAGTTTCACGCAAATCCTTCGGCGGCTACCAACAGGCGACACATCTTCTTCGAGCGAAGGCGACACCCCCTTCAAGGTACAAATAAACTTCGATATTCCTATATTTGAAGGTCAGATAGATGCAGATGTTGTAGACAAGTGGTTGAATATGCTAGAAGGGAATTTTTCTGTCCATAACTTTTCGAATAGAGAAAAGATTACTTTTGCGCTCCTCAAAGCCGTTCCCCATGTCAAAGATTGGTGGGAAACTTTCTGTGAGAAAAATGAAATAGAGGAACCCTCATTATTTACAATCACAACCACCTAGGAATCCTTGAGGGATGCTATTAAGGAACAATACTACCCCGTCGAAAGTTATGACGACTTGTATACCAAATGGATCACACTGCGGCAAGAAAGAGACCAAGCAGTGCCAGATTTCACAAATATCTTCCATACCTTGCGCACCAAGATGGGTATCAAATATTTAGAGGGACATCTGGTGCTCAAGTATCGTGGTGCTCTGCATAGATACATCTAGACTGAAATGAAATTTTTGGACATCTCATCCTTGGGTGTGGCCTACTGATATGATGTCAAAATCAAGAAGAAACTAAAAAAAAAGACGCGACAATTTGGGCCTGGGAACCCCTCACAAAAAAATCTAGAAAAGGGCGGCCCCAACCCACAGAACAAAGGACAGAGAAAAGATGGATAGTATTAGAAAAACTAGTCCAAGCCACAAGTAAAGAAGGACACTGGAAAGATAAAGAAAGATACCGGGAAGTGGTGCGACTTTCATAAGAGCCCTTGGCATAACACTGTTGATTTTCGATCAAAGTAGTCACTGGTGGCTGAAGTGAAAGCCTCTGAATCAGATGTGGATTCTGACTCTGAACCAAAACCAGAAAGGGGAAGACAGATCATTAATGCGGAACCCAGTTCCATTGTTACTACCACCAAGCTCCAACCTGGTGAACAAGACAAGCCAGAAGAAGGAGAGCGCCTCTTCCATTCACAGATGTGGGTAAAAGGCACCCCACTACACTTCATCATTGATAGAGGTAGCCAGAAGAACCTCATCTCAGGAGAAGTCGTCAAGCGGTTGGCCCTATCGACAACGCCACACCCACAACCCTACACCATTGGGTGGCTCTACCAAGGAAGCGATCTCTACATCAACCAACAGTGTCGACTATCGTACGACATCAAGCCCTTCAATGACAAGGTATTGTGTGATATTTCTCCTCTCAAAGTTTGTGATGTTCTTTTGGGCGAACCTTATTTATGGAAACAACATGTTGTATATGAGTCTAGGCCTCATAGTGTTATTATTACTTTGAACAGGAAATTGTACAGGATACGTGAGGCAATCCCACCTAGTGTTATTTCTTTGATCTCTGCTAAGCAATGTAGGAAGGTCATCTCTTAGACGGGGAAGTTTTTCTTCTTCGTGATTTTCTCTCAGAATAAGCGAAAGATCATAGCCACACCCAAGGCCTCTGCAGCCGACCTCTCCACAGAGCAGAAGCAAGTAGATAAGGTCATGGAAGAATACTTGGATATATTCTCCTCACCTATCGGGGTACCTCTTCACTGTCAGGTCAAGCACCCCATCAATCTGACCCCTGACACACCACTGCCTAATGGGCTAGTCGATCGTCGCTCTCTATTAGAGAATGAGGAGATCAAGAGAGAAATCCAAGAACTGCTCCACAAGGGGTACATCCACCCTAGCTCATCACCTTGCGGGAGCCCAATCATTCTAGTACAGAAGAAAGATGGAACCTGGAAACTCTGCATTGATTATCGGGCTCTAAATAAAATCACAGTCAGAAACCAATACCCGATTCCCCGAATCGATGACCTCCTTGATCAAATCACAGGGGCCAAATACTTCAGTAAGATTGATCTGAAGTTTGGCTACCACCAGGTCTCGATAGAATAGAGAGATGTATGGAAGACCACCTTCAAGTCAAAGGAAGGCCTTTTTGAATGGTTGGTCATGCCCTTTGGTTTGAAAAATGCTCTGGCCACTTTCAGGAGGATGATGAACGATACCATGTGACCATTCACCAATAATTTTGTAGTGGTGTATCTGGATGACATTCTCATTTACAGCAAGACTTGGGCCGACCACTTGCAACATATTCAGGAGGTTTTGCACACCCTGCGACAACACAAACTATACGCCAACTTGGAAAAATGATCCTTCGGCATGGACATGGTCCATTACCTAGGATACATCATTGATCAACATGGTGTACTTGTGGATCCATCCAAGATCCAAGTCATCTGTGACTGGCTAGCCCCAACCACACTCACTGAGCTTCATAGCTTCTTGGGTGTTGGCACCAGGCTAAAGGGGAAAGAAGAACGATCATGGGAAAGAAAGCGTGCATAAAACTGAAGTAACAATTGGCAAAAGAATAACACACACACATGAAATAAAGTGTGCACAAAGGAAAGCGACAGCTGGAGGAAGAACAATACACATGGGAGAAAGACCTAATGAAAGAAGGGTTAGAGTTTTGGTAATATTCTGCAAAAGGATGGAGAGCCCAAAATGTATAAATATAGATACAAAATTATCATAGATGGATGATGGTTGTTGTGGTGATGTTTTTTTGTTATTAGGGTTGTTGTTGTTGAGGGTTAGGCTTTGGAGCGAAGTTTTGGAGGCTGTAACCACGCAGGAGCGTAGGCGATATGTAATGTTTTTAGTTGTATGAACCGATTTTGTAAGCTGTTGAGCAAAGAGATTACGAGGGAAGGTAGATCTGAGGATTAGACTATAGGTTGTAGAGCCTGGTGCGATCTAGTTCTCCTCACATAGATCTTACCCAGATTTGTGGAGAATTGTAAGCGCGTGGCACCAGGAATGAAGAACTGCCATAATAAAAGAGCCAAGAGCCAAATATTTGTGGAAATAGCCCAGGAGGGGGTGAACCACGATAATAATTGCGTAATGTGTTGAATGTAAGCGTGTCTCTACTTTATTTCATCAATTAATGGTTAAGCTTGATGAATGAGTTAATACATTGTTATGAATCTGTTTATACTTTGCTAGAATTAAACTGTGGGATATACGTATGTGACTTCAAGGAATAAGTAGTTTACCTTACAGGTCATAGTACCTGCCTTTAATCAAGAAACCCCTATCCCCTACTCTGTCCTAGGATGTAAACACCTGAGTCTTACAGTCACCCATTTAAATCTATCTCAGGTGAGACTGTGTAGTACCTTCCGGGTATTGTGTTGCCTTTTGGTTTACCAGGAGGGATGATAGTTTTAGAGGCTTTGTTGGAACCCCGAATGACAAGAACCCTGGGTCAATAACTCAGAAAGCCTGAGAAGGGAAATAGTAAACCAACAAATGGTTCCATTGTCAGGTTAAGAGGAACAAGAGAGGACTGAATAGACAAGATAGAATGAATGAGAACCAAAGGAGCGGAACAGAAGATCAATGAGCCGTTAGAAGGGAATGTTGATACCTTGGAACCCCATGAGAGAATAAATCGAGGGTTGGTTGAGAACCAAAGAGATAGAGTTTGCACAGAAAGACAATAGAAACCCCATGATCACACCGCGTAAATACCTAGATAAATACGTATTTACGGATTTACACGAAGTTATTTTCTGTGATTTTCCGCATCTACTACAAGAGTGGATATTAAGGTTAAAGGATAACGACGTGAAAAACCAGATTTGACAGCTAGATTGGACTCCAGTACAGATCCAACAACTGCAGCAGGTGAACAACAATTTCACCCGCACAGTCGACTTTTGGATTGACAGTATTGTGGTAGGCTCTATCACATAATTTCTAGTAGACACAACAAAGTCATACAGTGCAACCGAGCAAGAGTTTCTACGAGGACCCAAAGGAAGGTACATTCGATCACTGTATACTTCTATCAAGATATTGCTATATAACAAAGGTGTAATGCTGATGGAATCAGACAACTAGACTTCCCTGTGTGCATGGGGGAAGGGGGGAATCACTGACAGAGAGAGGAGGAATGGAAGGAGGTTAGGATAAAGAGAAGAAGGAGAAGGAACCCTTGGATCCAATCTTAATGGATGATGACCAACTTAAGTTTATCTTGGCGTCATCAGGAACAACGTGTAGCGGAGCACCCTACCAGTATAAGGTGAATACCAAGAAGAGAGTCATAGCCGAGAGGGAGGGATTGGAAAGAAATGAGGAAGAGGTAGAGGATCTCCGAGCTGTGGAGAAGATTGAGGAAATCGTGCGTGCCACGTATGAGAAGAAAACAAGAGGCCCAAGAACAGGAGGAGAATACAACCATCCCTTTCATATTAATGTCAGTGTGGAACCCATAAATCCATGTGCGACCAATACACCAAAGAGAACACCACCGTTTAGACAACCAAAGTTCGGAGGAAGTCYGACARCAGGAATTATATCTACATAAGGAGAAACAACTGGAGGAGCCAGTTCAAGAAACCTTAGTCAAGTATCTACATCGCTCGGAGGAGGGAGTATCTTAGTACTTGGAATGGCAGGACACGATCCTACTATCAGATTACCATAGTTTCGAGGAGAAGCAACAGAAGAACCTGAGAAGCATTTGTTCATTTTTGCAAAGATATAGGAAGCAAAGAAGATCATTGATGAAGACACCAAAATTGCGCAACTAGCGATCACGCTAAGAGACCGAGCACTAGACTGGTACATGAGTCTAGACAGGAACAATGTTCCTGGAACGACAAGGACATTGGACAACATTAAGAAACTATTGATAAATGAGTTCCATAAGCCGAGCTTAGAGGATCAATACATGAATGAGATGATTGAAATAAGACAGAAACTAGGAGAATCGGTATGGGAGATTGATTTAAGATTCGAGTGATTAAAAGGAAAGTTAAAATTCCTTATGACTGATATGCAACATCGACACCTGTTTTTCAACTCACTACTCCCACACTTAAAATATCCATTACGACAACAAAAGTTTCAGACGTAGGAAGAGGCTCTGTAGGGAGCCTTGCAATTGGAAGAGAATCAGTACCAGCAGATGGACCCGGCTATCGAAGAACTGAAGGAGGATATGAAGAACTTAACATTTCAACTGAACTAGAATAAGAACAAAGACAAACGAGAAGTCGTTTGGTGCACTACCTGCAGCACAAAAGGACACCATAAGAATGAATGCCCAACATTCGCACAGTATATGAAGACGGGGATGCCAAACCCACTACCACAGGGAGGATTATGGTGCAAAATATGCAAGAAACTGGGTCACGAACCTTACCACTACACAATGATGCAGAAATACCAAACAGTTCAAAAGAACTCATATTACACCTTTTGCAAGTCAGTCAACCATGACGACAAAGATTGTAGAACTATGGAGATGATGTGGGAAAGAACATCAAACACATATAGGGTACATGCAGAAATGATGACTGGGCAAGCAACACCATAGTTCACTCAAGCCCTAGCCCCATAAAACACCACCTAACAGGAGTATAATACTGCGCCACAGCCGTAAAATAATGCGTAGCCACAGTACAACCCGACACAACCCTAGTACAATACCGCATAGTATAATCAGGCACCACAACATAATGCACCATGAGGAGATCACGCAGGATATAGAGGAGCAGGATGAGCCAGAGGAGGTTTCAGATGTGGTAGAGGACCTGTTACATGTCACAATTGCCAGCAACTAGGACATTACACACGGGAGTGTCCACTGCCACTGACGACTTGTATGTATTTTCGTGCATCGGACCACAATACGGAGGAATGTCTGATATTACTTGTAAAGATCTAAGAAAAAAGGAATCAAAATAACCAGAATGTTCAGTGGATTTCAGCCGAAGCGAGGGATGATGGAAAAAACATCAACATAGTCACTCGAGGAGGAACGAAAACAGGAAATGACGCAGTTCGACAGGAACCAACGCAGAACCAATGGGTAAAGAAGAACACTGACCCCAAGAAGCAGTTCGAGGTGCATAAGGAGAAGGAGATCTTTACAGAAGCCCGACAAGAATTCCATAAGGAGAACATTGCGTCGACTGCACAACAAAGAAAGGAAGCTTCGGAATATGAAATGCCACCATCAATAGACCATATCAACATAATACAACCCAAGGAACAAGTAAGTACTATCGAAGAATTTTTTCAATCATGCATCAAGATGTTAAGTGATCCTTCATCTCTCAAAATATTGCAAAACATCCTAGAAAGATGTAGCAGTGAGATAGAATAGAAGCCAGAATTGAAAAATGTTAATCACCTACACACAAGAAGAAGAACAAGTAGGGAATTTGGACTAAATGATAACATTGTTGATTTCAATATGGGAGATATTATAGTATATCTAGGATCCGAAGTGAATCTACTACCAAAAGCTACATGGAAATGCATGGGAGAACCTACACTAAGATACTCAACTATTCAATTAAAGATGGAAAATCAACATAGAGTCCTACCAATAGGTAGACTAAAAGGAGTGACGGTAGATCTAGATGGTGTGCACACTAAGGAAGACTTTGAATTCATCGAAATAGTAGATGGTACAACACCTTACCCAATGCTACTTGGTCTGGATTGGGAGTTCAACAACCAGGCCATAATTAACTTAAAAACCAGAAAAATGACATTTGAGTTAGGGGAATACAAAGTCATAGCCCCACTCGACCCATTATAAGGCGAGAGGTTTGTATAACCCACTTGTTTGGATTTAGAAGAGATCGACCAGTTGTACATAACAACTGTGCACGATGAGGACTATATAAACCCAACTGCAGATGGGGTACTCAGTTGGTGGATCATTACTTCATGTACAACAGACTCAAACACCGGGTTAGAAAATTGGCAGCAAAGACTACATGAAGTATCCATGAGAAGGTGTTCCAGAATAGATTGCGTAGTAAGGTGGATTGGCACATAAATCAGAGAACCACCTAGTTTTCACGGGATAAATGATTTGGAAACTTTCTTGACACAATATGAAGACAAAGTATTAGAAAACCAGAGATTGCTATCATTGGATTTAGCACTGAAGGCTACACCCGCTAGATGGTGGGGTGCACACAAAGAGACTATCACATATTGGTACCAATGTAAGTGATTAATACACATAAGGTTAGACGCAGAACAGACAGGTAACAAACAACAGAAATATGATGGACTAGGAACACCAATAGAACACTTGGAGGCATGTAAAATTCTATGGAAAATGATGCCATCGGAGGAATGGTCTCACCACTTCATTCATACTTTAGAGGGCATACCAGTTAATTGGTATACGAACTAGAAAATGTGTAAAGGAACCAAGACATAGGAGACACTCCAACAAAACTTTACAGTCACTTTCTCATTCGAGCATGAGAACCCCAACATAGACACGGCCCTAAAAAGGATCAGAAATGTCATATTCATTGAAGAACCAAAAGTGGAAGATATCACAGAGGTACAACAACAAAATAAGTAGACAGTCAAGGATCTACTGTCATGCTACCACGTGCAAGAGGAAGCACCGGATGAAGATGATCTGCGCGATATTCATATCGAAGAAGTCAAAGGCGAGAGAGGTGTGGAAGGACCACCCTTAGAGTCATAGGTGATCTCTACACCAATCAAGATAAAGAAGGTTAACATAGGGACCCTTGAGCAGCCCAAAATGGTCAGCATTGGATATTACTAGGACAAACAGACACTAGAAAGCTTCACAGAATTGTTGCGTGAATACAACGACCTTTTTCCCACAACCTTTATAGAGATGAAAGGCATAACCGAAGAATTAGGAGAAATGAAGATACCACTCAGACCTAATGCGAGACCCATTAAACAATGACCATATAGATTGAACCCCATATATAAATATAAAGTTAAAGACAAGATCGATAGGATGCTCAAGGCCTGCATCATCGAACCAGTCGAAGAATCAGAATGGATAAGCCCGATGGTAGTATAAGACAAGAAATAGGGAAGAGGGATCGGGATATGCATCGACTTGAGGAAGTTGAATGATGCACGCCTACACGACCCATTCCCCACACCGTTCACGGATGAAGTACTCGAGAATGTAGGAGGCCACGAAGCCTACTCATTCACCGATGGATTCTCAGGATATCATCAGATTAAGATAACAAAGGAGGATAAACACAAGATCACGTTCGCAACAGAATGGGGATCTTATCAGTATACAGTCATGCCGTTTGGACTGAAGAATGCACCTGCAATATTTTCTAGAGTGGTCATTGTAGCATTTAAGGAATTCATCCATTAATTCCTCGAAGTATACCTGGATGATTTGATAGTGTATAGCTTACTAAAAAACCATGTGGAAGTTTTACGACTGATGTTAGAATGATGCAGATAGTGCCAGATATCACTGAATATCAATAAATGCATATTTAGAACACCATTTGGGATACTATTGGGACACATAGTATGCAAACAATGTTTTCTAGTGGATCCAGCCAAAATCATAGTCATTGTTAATCTACCAGCACCAAAAATAGTTCGCCAACTAAGAGAAACGTTAGGACATACGAGATATTACAGGAAATTCATCAAAGGCTATGCATAGATTACAACGCCAATGGAAAAAGTGTTAAGGAAGGATACAAAGTATCAATGGAACAATGAGTGCCAACATGGTCTGGAGACCCTGAAGGAAAAGATGGTCACCGCACCAATATTGGTATTTCCAGATTGGGAGAAGACATTCCATGTACATGTAGATGCATCAGCGATAGCACTTGGAGCTATCTTAGCGCAACCAGGAGCAGGAGACTTGGATCACCCGATAGCGTTCGCAAGCAGGAAATTATCAGACTCGGGATAGAATTATAACACGACAGAACGAGAAGGCCTAGCTATGGTTTATGCACTACAAAAATACAAACATTACCTATTGGGAAAACACTTTCATATGTTTACAAATCACTCAGCCCTGAAATACCTAGTCAACAAGCCAGTGTTTGGGGGGAGAATCTGTCGATGGTTATTTCTATTTCAAGAATTTGACTTTGAGGTAATAGTAACACCATGAAAACTAAATGCAGGACTTGACCACCTATCGAGGGTCACAAATGGAGAGGAACCAATGAATTTAGAAGACAACTTTCCAGATGCACAACTATTCTCAGTACATATTACTAACGATTACTTCACAAATTACATTCAGTACTTAAGCACAGGTACTAGGTCGCAAGAATATACCATTGCGTAGAATAACCTGGTAGTACACGCAACCAACTATCAATTGATCACAAGACATCTATACAAGATGGGTGCAGACAACATCTTACGAAGATACGTACTAGACCACGAATGACCAAGAATTTTAGAATAATACCACGAGGGAATAGCATAAGGGCATTATGCAGGAAAAACTATTGCGCAGAAGGTACTACGTGCAAGATTATGGTGGCCAACGATCCACAGAGACTCGAAAGAGTATTGTCTATAATGTGATGCATGTCAAAGGGTAGGCAAACCCAAAAAAAGGGACGAGATGCCACTACGACCGCAAGTGACACTTCAGGCATTCGAAAAATGGGTGATAGACTTTGTGGAACCCACTAACCCACCAGCCAAAAGAACGTAGGCGAGATATATTATAACCACGACAGAATACCTAGCAAGATTGGAGGAAGCCACACCAGTAAAATATTGCAGCGCAGAGATAACTGCACACTTTCTGTTTGAACAAGTAATTACTAGATTTGGGTGTCCAAAAATTTTGATGAGTGACCAAGGAATGAACTTCATAAACAACACCATCTAAGCGATGCTCGAAGAGTTCAAAATTCATCGCCAAAAAATCACACCATATCATCCACAAGCAAATGGCACGGTAGAAGCCTTCAACAAAATTCTAGAGAACGCCTTGACAAAGATATGTAACGTCAACAGGGACGATTGGGACCTCAAGGTACAAGCAGTTTTATGGGCGTATAGAACCACATGCAAATAGTTGACAGGAAACACACCATTCAAAATAGTATATGTTCAAGAAGAAGTAGTGCAGTTAGAATTTTTAACACCCAATCTACGTGTAGCAGCTATCACACACATGACAGAACGAGGCACGGTACAGGAAAGACTGAATCAATTACTGTCAATGGAGGAAGACCGAATCTTGGTAGGATTCCACCAACAAGTACAGAAAGAAAGGGACAAAGATTGGCATGACCGCCACATCAAGAGGAAGACGTTCAAGGAAGGAGATCTAGTATTTCTCTACGACAGTAAATCATTGCAGCATCTAGGAAAGATGAGATGCATTGGCTAGGACCATATGAGGTAAAAATTTTCACAGACGGAGGAGCTGTACAATTAAGAGATATAGGAGGTGCAGACCTCAGAGGAATGATCAATGGGAGCCAAATGAAGCTGTACAAGGATAGTCGACCACCCATCGCGTAGATAGACTCGAACTTCGCCACCACCTACCAAATGTTGGGTGCAAACGTAGTTGTCGATAATTTCCATCTTCAAGATGGGTTATTGTGTCGTCTAGGCCACATCTGTGTTCCATCAAGCGAGCAAGTGAAGCTGATCTGGGAAGCCGACTACAGTGGGGTGGCAGGACACTTCGGAGTCAAAAAGACAATGGTGATGCTACATAAACATTTCTACTGGCCAAAACTTCGATAGGAGGTCAACAAGTATATCAGGTCCTGCACTGCCTACGCTATTGCCAAACCGAATACTAAGAAACTGGGCCTGTACACCCCTCTTCCTACTCCTAACAGACCATGGGAATCCATCTCAATGGACTACATGTCGGACCTCCCGTCCACCAAGTGGGAAATGACTGTGTTTTTGTGGTTGTTGATCGCTTTTCTAAGATGGCGATTCCGGTTGCCTGCAATAAGAGAATCATAGTAGAGGCCACTGCCAAGCTCTTCTTTGAACGAATCTGGGTACATTTTGGACTCCCCAAAACCATTGTCTCAGATAGGGATAGTCGATTTCTCAACACATTCTGGTCGGGCCTTTGGTCACTGTTGGACACCAAGCTCACCAAATCCACGACCTTCCACCCCTAGACAGATGGCCAAACTGAGGTCATAAATCGAATGATTGTTCATATCCTTCACATGTATAATTCAAAGCATCCTCCAACATGGAATGAAAGCCTTCCCTGTGTCTAGCATAGATACAAGCGAGCCCTGCATAGCTCAATCGACCACAACCCCTTTCAGGTGGGGCTGGGATTCCAACCATTGGGTCCCATAGATGTTGCACTTACCCTTGCAGTCACCTCGACCGACTCATCTCTTGCTCCAGCTGAAGCTGACAAAGCCACCTGGTTCATTGAGTGGATATAGCACATCCACCAACAGGTTCAGGATATCCTATAGAAGTCCAATGACAAGTACAAACAATGCCATGATCAACATCGGGTGTCACATAAGTTTCAGGTGGGCAAAAAAGTTTTGTTGCACTCATAGAAATAATGCCTTATGGGACCCCATCAGAAGATTCACCCACTCCATTATGGGCCATACACCATCACCAAGTCCACGAGGGATAATTATTTTGAGCTCAACATTCCTCCTTTCCTTGGCCTGCACCCAGTGTTCAACATGGATCTCCTTCGCCCTTATTTCCCACCACTATTGGACACCTAGGAAGTAGCAGAACAAATGACACCAATAGAGATCAACCCCGACTGCATACAACATGAATCTAATGATCATATTGTGGACACATAGATTAAGGGAACTCGACAGCAAAGGATCCAGCTTTATCGGGTCGTCAAAGTAGGACAACTCCTGCACCAAGGAAAGTGGCTCACCCGGGGCTAAATTCAATAGAAATTTCCTCATCTGATGGGGAACCTCAATGAAATGGAGACCATTTATTCATAAGGAGGTATTATTGATCCAGGTGGATATTGGTGGCCACCCACCTTTTCCAACTGGCTCAAAACAGTTTTTCGACAATTTTGGTAATTTACTATTTTTAGCAGTTTTCACTTCTAGAGCCATTTTGAGGCCCTAAACGATGTTTTTTTGGGGAAAATAGGTTTGGAATATAGAATTTCATTCAAAATTTTGACTAAAAGGAATCTCCTTGATTATACCTTTCCAACGGGCTCTCATGTGCCTAAAACAGAGATCGTATGCAAAAGTTACGACCCCGAGAAGTTGATGTACTAATTTACCCAAATGGGGCCCACGTGACTTTTGGCGCTTCATCTCCTAGGGTTAGGTTTTTGGATGTCTACAGTTTTTGGAATTCTTGCTTATTTGTAAAAAGGCCTTCAGAGCCTCATTTTAATCATATTCTTGCGAATGAGCATGACCGTCACATCTCTTCTCAGAGATAAGTTGCCACTATTCCAACAAGCTTGTTTCCATTGCATTTTACAGTTTCATCTTATTTCATTATTGAATAGAAAACCGGTTTTACTGTATCTCTATTATTTTGTGTTAATAATATGTTAATAATCTATAGTCATTTCGTTCTTCTCATAAAATTTGGATCAACAGAAGGTATGGACTAGTAAGAAACCCTCTCTCACACATCTGAAGGTATTTGGCTGTGAGGCCTATGTTCATGTTCCAAAGGAAAACATGAGTAAGCTAGATAAGAAGCTTAAAAAGTGTATCTCTATTGGGTATAAAGATGGTTTCAAAGGTTATAAGTTTTGGAACCTAGAAACTAAGAAGGTTGTGTATAGTCGAGATGTGGTATTTAGAGGAATGAAAGATGTTTTCAAATAGGAAGTCCTACCAAGTAAGGAAGAACTAGAGAAAATAGAGTTTGAGTCAAAGGATGATGAATCAGACTCTACAGAAGAACATGAATCAGAAGAAGAACATCCTCATACTCCAGTATTGAGAAGATTGGTTTAAGAAAATAGGCTACCAGAAAGATATAATCCACCTGATTTTTGTTCAAATTTTGCTTTGTCTATTACAAATGATGATCCTATAATTGTTAGGGAGGAAGTGGATTCAGAGGATGGAAAATGTTGGAAAAAGGCCATGGTTGAAGAAATGGCAGCCTTGGATAAGAATGAGGCTTGGGATTTAGTGGAGTTTCCGACTGGAAAAAACCCCATTGGAAAAAAATATGTATTTAAAAAGAAGTTGAATGAAGAAGACAAATTTGATAAATACAAATCTAAGTTAGTAGCAAAGGGTTATTCCCAGGTTGAGGGAATTCATTTTGGTCATATGTTTTCTCTTGTTGCCAAGTTAAAATCTATTATATTTATGTTATCTATTGCTGTTGGATTTGATTTTGAAGTAGAACAGATGGATGTGAAGACAACATTCTTACATGGGGATCTAGAAGAAGAAATCTACATGATGTAACCATAAGGACTTGTTGTGAAGGGAAATAAGGAGATTTTATGCAAGCTGAAAAAGTCCTTGTATGGTTTAAAACAATCACCAAGGATGTGGTATAAAAAATTGATACTTACATGTTGGGACTTGGATTCACAAGAAGCAAAGAGGATCACTGTGTGTATTGTAAATTAATTGGTGACCATTTGATTTATCTGGTCTTGTATGTGAATGACATGTTGTCGATAGGAAACAACAAGGAGATTATCCAAGATGTGAAAACTCAGTTGTCCCCAAAATTTGACATGAAGGATGTAAGTGCCGCAAATTTCATTTTGAGCATGGAAATGAAAAGAGATCAAAAGGACAAAAAAATCTACTTAAATCAGAGAAAATATGTCAAGACAATATTGCAGAGGTTTAATATGTAGGAATGTAAACCAGTCAGGTCCCTATTCCTATAGGTGTAAATTTATCTACAGATCAGTGTCCCAAGAGACATGAAGAGGAGGAGGACATGTCTCGTATTCCATATGCGAGTGTAATTGGAAGTTTGATGTATGCAATGGTCTGTACTAGACCGAACATTGCACATGCAATGAAAGTTTTGAGCAGGTATATGTCAAAACCAAGGAAGGAGCATTGGACAACAATAAAGATATTTTTTAGGTATTTGCGTGGAACTACTAGTTATGGATTGTGCTACCAAGGAATACCAGGTTTGGACAAAGTGTTGGAAATACATGGCTTTGTGGATGCAGACTAGGCTGGAGATTTGGATTGTAGAAGATCAACAAGTGGGTATGTGTTAAATTTGTTTGGAGGAGCAATGAGTTGGATAAAAAAAAGACAGTCTGTAGTGGCACTTTCAACTACAGAAGTTGAATACATGGAAGACACTCATGCAAGCAAGGAAGAAATATGGTTACAAATATTGTGTTCAGGTATTGGGTTGGTACAACACGTTGTAAGGATAGATTGTGACAGTCATAGTGCAATTTTTCTGGCAAAGAACCCAATTTATCATTCAAAGACAAAGCAGTTTGATGTTCAATATCACTTTGTCAGAGATATGGTTGAAGAAAAGAAGGTGTTTTTGATGAAGGTGGACACTTTGAAGAATGTATCATATTCATTAACAAAATCTATGGGAAGTTCTCTTGGTGTAGAGGATCTATGGGCATTGTTTCCCTCGATTGTTGACTATGTAACCTTGTAACCCCCTGTATGCAAAGAAAACAACAAGTGGGAGAATGTTGGGTATGTTTTATATTCTTTGTATGGTTAGAAATAGTGTCTACATTGCGTCGATCATGCAGGGGGGAAACACTCCCAAAATATTTTTTTGGCGTTTTTTGCGTCCGTTTTTGAATGGTTTTTCGGCACATGGTTTTCATCGATGGTTTTCTATTTTTGGTTAAGTAATTAGGGTTGTTGAATAATCTAGGTTATTGGATTAGAGTTTTGGATGCTACGTTATCCTATATGTATATTGTATTGTAAACAATGTATGATGTGAATGAATATAGAATATGTTGGTTTTCCCGGTTTGGGTTTCCAGGGGAAAAATCTCTGTGTAATGTGTGTATTTTCTATTGTATATTTTTTGTTCTTTTATTGAATTTTTTTTTGCAATAAATAGTTGTACAAGGTTAAAATCTACAGAAATCAGAGGAGTGTGTGTTGGGAAATCTCTTAATTTAACAATTCTAGACGAAATCAATTCCTACAAACCTTTAATCATTATAAATCTTGTGAGAAATTGTATGGACAAAGTGTTGAAGTTCTTACGGTTCTTATTTATTATTATAGTCATTTAGCACATTAGTTGCATAAATAAGATAACTGAAAGAGAGACATTCACAGAAAAAATAGATACACACAAATTATCCTCGGAAACCCTCATGGGGGAGAAAACCCAACAAAAATTCCTCAATATAGATAGACCAAAGACCAAACATAAGATCCTCCTCTAATCCTTCACTAGGAAGAGTAGTGCACAATTTAACCAAGAAATACCAAGACACAAGCCAAGACCCTTCTTGACGTCACAGTTAGCTGTAGTAGCAGTTCCTCCAAGACTTGCACACTTCTTCATAGCTACAGAGCTAGTGTGGTGTGTGTCCAAATGAGGTGCTGACCTCTCTTATAAATAGTGGTTTGGCCAACCTATAATTAGGTTTGGGCCGACCTGTCACTTTACCCTCTTAATTTACATTTAATTGTCAGGGCACAATAGGGTCAACTTTTACAAAGACACAATAAGGCCTAATTAATAAATATAATATTATTCAACACTCTCTTTGATCCGGATTTAGGAGCGGAACAAACTTATTAATATACTGAATACAATAAACACAGAGATATGAAGAATAACACAAATATCCAATGAACAATATCTTCTATTAAATAATGAAATAGGCTGAAACTATAAAATTGCAGAACTGAAACACTTGCTCGGATGGTGGTAGCTATCTCTAAGAAGAGATGTGGATTCTACGCACACATGTCTAAGAAAAATGGATTAAAATGAGGCTCCATAGGCCTTTTTGATATTACTCATGAATGCCAAAACCATAGACATCCAAAAACCTAACCCTAGAAGGTGAAACTCCAAAAGTCATGTGGGCTCTATGGGTAAGTTGGTGTAATTTGGTACCTCAAATTCCAGGGGTCGTAACTTTTGCATACGACCTCCATTTTAGGCACGTGATAGCCCGTTGGAAATGTCTTTCAGAGAACTACACATTCCACCATAAAACTTTGAATGCATCCACAGTTTGTCTATGGCGAGCCAAAAAAAAATGTATAGGGCCCCAAAACGGCCCTAGAAGTACAACAAGATGTGTTGACATGAAAACATACAAAATAATCCATTTGGATTAGGCGAGAGGCCACCCGTATCCACCTGGAGGATGTGTGAGGCTTTAGACAACCCCATAAGTGTAGAACTCACAATTACAAATCAATATAGAAGAACGTGTTGAACAAAAAACAGACATGAGGAGCTAGTTGGAATACGTGGGTGGCCACTAGTATCCACCTGGATCACTCTCTTAGGTAGAATATTCTTCGAAGTTACAATATTTATACACTCCCCCTTAACAACAAGGGCATTATACTGACAAAATTAATAAAAAATGACTGGATTGAATACATCATCAAGAGGAGGAGACATCATCAACAACATATGTAACATTGTTGGTCATATCTATAGGTCATCAGAAATTGTTTTCTCATAATCAACATCAGTAGAAACTGAACATCATCATCATCTGTAGTGCGGAGCTAGAGTAACATCATCATCAATAGCATGAAGCTGGAACAACAACATCAAAAACACGAAGCTGGAACAACATCAATAACATGAAGCTGGAGCAACAACATCAATGGAAACAACAACATGGAGCTAGAGTAACATCATTATCATCATCATCAACATGAAGCTGGAACATCAACATCTATATGTGTCAATAGAATGAGGCAGGTGCATCAACAATAAAATCTATGGTAATCTGATAGACTATCCTTACCTGACCTTCGATATCTTCCCATGAATAATAAGATTCCCTAGGATATAAAATCTTAACTGAGCTACCACGTGGTACTCTAACAGACCATCCTTACCGAACCTTCGAGATCTTCCCAAGAATCATAATATTCCCTACGATATAAAATCCTAACTGAGATACCACTACTGACCACAGCTGGAATATACATGCACATGTACTCTAACAGACCGTCCTTATCGGACCAAGATATGTCCATGGATGATGAGTCCCCTAGGATATAAAATCCTAAATGATCTACCTATTGTTAGTCAGGATTCCATAATATCATCAACATCACTCCCCCTTTCTAGGGAGGTCCTTTCGGACTACACTAATCTTTTCTCGGAAGTACTAAAACTTCACCGAGGTGAGTATTAGTCAACTTACATACATGACTTTAGCATTTGTGCCAACATATTGGAGCCTCACAGCTACCTTCACCATGTCACAAATGTATTGATACCAAATCTCCTGTAGTAGCCGTCTTATCATGAAAAACTGGGTTCTCTATCATCTTTATGCAACTTAGGTTATCACATATAATACTGGTAGCTTCCATCTCTAGATTGAACATACCTATCAACAACCACGAATCCATATGGATTCACAACTCGATGGAACATCATCTTTGCAGTATTACTCTGCTTACGCGCCATTTAGAGCAATATTGGATTGCTTCTGCTTTTCCATGAAGTCATGGTTGGTCCCAAACTAAAAAACCATCATGAAGATATTTTTTTCTATCTGAATCCCTTCCATTAATCTAAAGTAGGTACCCATACATACAATCGAAGTCCACAGTCTCCATTATAATAGAGACATGAAGATATTTTTCTATCTGAATCCCTTCCAGCCCAATCTAAATCAGTATATCCATACAATCTGAAGTCACAGTCTCCAGTATAATAGAGACCATAGTCCAACATACCCTTAAAGTATCTTATCACATGCTTTGCATCTATAAGGTGAACACATCTGGGATCCACCAGATACTGACTCAAGGTATTCAAAGAAAATCATATATATGGTCTGGTGTTCGTCAGATACATCAATGAACCAATCATCTATATGTACAGAGTAATATCAACTATTTCTGACGAAGTATCAGGCAATGACTTTAGATTCATCTCCATAGGATTGGACATGGCTCTACAATCCATCATGTCGAATCTCTTCATAATTTCCAAAGAATACTTTCATTGATTAAGGAAAATATCTTCTGGGCTCTGCCATACTTCAAGTCCTAAGAAATAGTGCATCAGGCCTAGTTCCTTCATTTCAAATTTTGTGGCAAGCTTCTTCTTACAATATGTGATGAGTCATCCACATATATCAGAAATATAACTGGTCCATAATTCTCAATCTTGAAGTAAGGGTTGGCATCAACTTTACTCTTGGTAAAGCCCAAGCTCATCAGAAAACTACCAATCCTGCCATATCAATCTCTTGGAGCTTGCTTCAACTTGTAGACATGCATCTTTCTGTCCTATACTTTGAAACCAATTTTTCACATCACATTGTACCAACCTGGTACACTTGCTCAACTGCAAATCAATCTACCTAAACATGTGTTGGTTCTATTTTATTTCTACAACACACTATTTCTCTCACTTCCTGAGAGTATGTCCTCTACTTTTTCTGCAACTGTTCCTTCTGGAACCGGAACTCTACACCTATAGATGTTATTTCTAAAGTTGAGAATAATTGCTTTATTCTCACTGTAGTTGTTGAAATATGAGAGTAGCTCCTCTATTCTATCATGGAAACAACTTCATATGAAACTGAGAGTGGATGATATTGAAGGTAACTTTTCTTATTTCATGGAGGTAACTTGATCTCAAATACAAGGACTCCTCCCTATGAATCTCATACTATATCATAATCATGGTTGTTTTGACTGTATTTCATGAGCACTGGAACTATTTCTTCGATTACTGGAGCAAGTGTCTCATCATAGTCTTATCCCTCTTGTTGGGAGAATCCTCTAGACACAAATCAAGATTTGTACATATTTATACTATTATATCAATCTTGGAAGTCACCATTGACTTCCCTTATGGTATTAAGAAAAAATCCATATCCCAGTCATTCTGAGTGGCTGCCTCCTCTATCACTAAAACAAGGGAATCTTCCCAAGATATTTCACATCTCCTAGAAGTCTCTAATGCTACGATATAGTCTTCTCAACTCATGGCACCTGTCTATCCATCTTGGAAGATGTCTCTTTTTCCCATCTGATCCTCTCTAAGATCAAGCTCACTCTGAGTCTCCATGCTCCCTCTGAAGCTTGACTCCCTCTGATTCTATATAATATTCATACCTATATTCTCCCTCTGATATGGCACATCAATGCTATATGGCTTTGTGTCCTGCAAAGTGTCATGGGACCATGTTGGTCTCTTCCTAGTTACTGCATTGTTTCTAGGTAGGCCCTTATGGCTCTACTAACTCTTCTTGATGACATACAGAGTGATCAATTGCACTAGAGGGATTTGTTCTATTATCTTTAGAGCCTTCTGCTCCTCATTCTCTGTCTTCATATGAGATGTTATGTATCTATAAAAAGTAGCTTCTTCTTCTTCTTCTTCTTCTTCTTCTTCTTCTTTGGTACATGGATGTATACGGTCATGTGTACAACTTGGATATTTTGCTCCATGTCTCATCTAATATGTTGTCTCCTACAACCCTCGCTATATATTCCTCAGGGTTATCACCTGTGACCTACTCAGAACAAGAACAACAAGGGAGAAACAACAAACACGAATAATACTATTTATAATAATAATAAAACGATAGCGAGAATAATCATCACAATAGCTCCTTTAGAGCTATCACTTGTGACCTGCCTAAAACAAGGTTTAAAAGCAAGAAATACAATAATAAGAAATGAGAGCAACACTCTTCTAGTGTTGTGATCAATCATTCCTCCATGGTATAATGGAAACAAAACAAGAAGTTTTTCCTAGAGGAGATGTTGGTTATATCTAGTAAATTATTACAATAAGCATTTGTCTCAATAATGCTCACATGCTACCAAGTATTCAATAATAAAACTTTTCAAAGATTTCTATCACAACTATAGTGTTTAGGAGTTATCAAACTTGATATGTGTAAATTTGAATCTTATCAATTTAATCAATCAAACCTGGAACTTGGAGTCTTGTCCTCAAGAATGAGTGTGTTGCTTCTTCCGAGTCTCCTTCACTCAAGATGAAAAGTACTTTCTTCAACCTATCCTTTGTACTAAGACAATATGCTATCTTGACATAAATCTGAGTTAGAGAATAAACTCTATAATTTCAACTTTAATCAATCTAATACTTTGAATTTAATTTTGACCAATGCTTAATATGATAGCCATAACTTCAACAGATCAAACTACAACGTAGATGTTCATAAGATCACAATAATTATATAACAAGTAGAGGCATATCAAATTAATCAAACCTGGGGTGCATAGTTCCTTTGAATGTGTTGAATCTGAGATCCCTCTAGATCTATGATTGTTGTTTAGAAAAAATATCCTTTCTCCTACAAATACCCTTTAAAATAATGATACAATTTGAACATATGTAAGTACATACCTCTGACAGTAATGATAGGTAGTGGCACCATCTGGTAGCAATGACAAGCAATAATGAACTTTTAAAACTTCAAAGGTGCTTCAACTTGTAACTTTAAAGTTAGCTGGAGATTTTATAGGGTAAGGCGCACTAGGAAAATAAAAAATCAGTCCCAACATTTCACAAAACAATTCACTACAACTGGTACTACAACTGATGTTGGCACTGTAACTGGTGTTGCAACTGGCATGAAGGAACCGACACGAAGGAAATAGCACTGCAAATGGCATGAAGGAATATGCATGAAGGAACTGCCACTACAATTGGTGTTGCAACTAGCATGAAGGAACTGACATTGCTACTGCAACTGATATTGCAACTGATACTGCAATTGCAACTGCAACTTAGGGTTTTATGAGGAAACCCTAATTTATGTTCAAACTTCAATTTTCAGAATTTTGATCCAGAGACTAGATGCTCCCTCCTAGGGTGAACTCCTAGATGTGGTTACTTCCCCCAACATCCCCCTTAAACAAGGAAAATGTCACACTTAGGGTTTATGAAAAAACCTTAATTCTGCAGCAGCTGCAACACTGAAAACTGAATTTTGGAGAGGGTGTACTAAGGCTAACCACTTCTTTATAACTGTGAGTTGGTCTCTTTCAAGCCTGCTCTGATACCATGTTGAATTGTTTACTTATATAGGTAGAAATTACGGTTCTTATTTATTATTATAATCATTTAGCACATTAACTACATAAATAAGATCAATGAAAGAGAGACAATCGTAGAAACAATAGAGACACACAGATTATCGTGGGAAACCTTAATGGGGGAGAAAAACCAACAAAAATTCCTCAATATAGATAGACCGAAGATTGAACATAATATCCTCCTATACTCCTTCACTAGGAAGAGTAGCAGACCACTTAACTAAGAAATACCAAGACACAGACCAAGATCCTCATTGACGTCACACTTAGCTGCAGTAGCATTTCCTCCAAGACTTGCACACTTTTTCATAGTTGCATATCTAGTGTGGTGTGTGTCCAAATGAGGAGCTGACCTCTCTTATAAATAGTGGTCTGGCTAGCCTATAATTAGGTCTGGGTCGACTTGTCACTTTACCCTCTTAATTTACATTTAACTGTCAAGGCACAATAGGGTCGACATTTACAAAGTCACAACATGGCCTAATTAATAAATATAATATAATAATATTTTTCAACACTCTCTCTCAAGTAGAATATTCTTCAAAGTTACAATATTTGAACACAGAGCCATTCCAGACACTTTGGGATCTATTGATGTTATGAATTCTTTGAATAATTCAAATAACGAGTTCTATAGATCGATTCCTAGTAGTATGGGTGAATTGACCCTGAGCTCTATTGATTTATCCAACAATCAGTTAAGCGGCCTCATTCCCAACTTTCTCATCAATGACAAAAACAAGGGGAAGATTTTCGAGAAATCCAGGGCTCTGTGCTAAAATATTCAGTAGCGATTATACAATTGGGGTTTTCTCAGCTTCTTCTTATTGCGCCAAAAGGTGATTTCTATAGCCTAGTAGGAGGGAGATGTGTAATTCCTTCCGTGCTCAACATGAAGTTGACACAACATTTAAAAAAATCTTAATAACATTTTTTTTTTATGTTCGTCATAAATAAAATATTTCAATATCCACCTTACTATATGTGTGTGTATACAAAAATGAATTAAAGTAAAATGAATTTCAATGTGGACCATACATAAAATATATCAATATCCACCTTAAGTAAAATATTTTTATATCAACTATATATGTGTAAAGAAAGTAATTGAAGTAAAAAAAAATTCAATGTGTAATTCCTTGAATGCTTAACATGGAGCTAATGAGTATTATTTACAAAATTATTAATAAAAAAACATTATTACAATGTTGTCCATAAATAAAATATTTCAATGTCCAACTTAATTAATATTTCAATGTAGAATATGTGTGCCATAAACAAAATATTTCAATATGAGCTTTAACACACACACACACACACACAACAATTGAAAGTAAAAAAGTTCTTATGGTTAAAACATTTGAATGGTGCATTGCTTAGTATGAGGGAAATGTGTGATGGAGTGGAGATGTGGTGTGTGTGTGTGTGTGTGTTACAATTCAAAGAGAAAACCCCTGGGTACTTCTCTAGATTCTTCATGGCAAGGTCAACAATAGGGATTGAAGCCATTACAATAATATACTCATTTTGATCTCAATATGTCACTTACGGTATATAATTTGGGTGGGGAGGATAACTCTCAATCTCACAAACATTCTACCTATACCACACACACACACACACATCTTAAGAATTAGCGTAGATCCATATTAGGTTGTGATCTATCATGCACCAAGAGACATAAAATCCCTTGAGATACAAACCTTGTTTTAGAGCACAAAACCTGGGAAAACATTTGCACCTTAAGGGATTTGATACCTCTCGGAGCATGATAGATCTAGAGTTTAGATGGATCTACACTATTCTCATAACGAAGCTAGAATAATGAAATGGGTAGCTAGTTTCATTGTAGGTGAAACCGTGTTAATATTCACCATTGGACTGATACTTTTTCAATGGTATGTTCACCACCAAGAATATAGACTCGAGAAAAATGAAAAATTATCATGGAAAATCACAATTTTCATAATTTGAAATTCTATGCATAAGAGCTTTCCAAGATTTTATTACTAAAAGACGAAGAGAATGTAATTGGAAGTAAGGCATATGACAAGGTTTATCGCCCTGACCTAACCAACAATGAAACTATGGTAGTGAAGCACCTTTGGAAAACCACCAAAATGGATATGGATGATATCAATATGGACAAACATAAGAAGAAGATGGATAAAATTGGAAATTTTTATAAAGATTATGACCATCTATTAGCTAAGGCAGAAGTTAAAACTTTGGGAAGCATTCGCCACAAAAACATAGTGAAGCTTTATTGTTATCTGTCCAACTAGATTCAAATGTGTTGGTCTGTGAATACATAACTAATGGGAACCTGTTTGAATCTTTGCATAGTAATATTGATTTGGATTGGCCAACGAGACACAATATTGCATTATGTGCAGCTCATGGATTATCTTTATCTACATCACGATTTCTCCCTTGCAATTATTCATAGAGATGTCATGTCTACCAATATCTTGTTGGATAAATTTTATGAGGCCAAGCTCGTTGATTTTGGTGTTGCAAAATTTCTTCAAGCTTACTATATAAGAGAGGATTCAACTAGAGTTTTTGTAGGTACTCACAGTTACATTTCTCCTGGTAAGTTTTTCCACTCTTTTGTCCAGCATATGTGCTCCACTTTCTTTCTTGATGTTTCCCACACGAGGATTTCTACTCTGAAGTAGTGTTCTTTTTAAAGTTCTTTTTGTCCTTGACCTTTAACATTATTTATATGCCTTTGATATTTCTTGCAAGGGATGAACCTTGAATTGTACCCTTCTTATGTATTTTTTTGGTAGAATATGCATAGTCCTTGAAGGTCACCGAGAAGAGCGATGTTTAAATTTTTGGTGTGGTTTTGATGGAGCTCATAACTAGAAAACGACCCATTGAACCAGAATTTGAAGAGAAAAAGGATATTGTTTATTGGACTTCACACAAAATCTATGAGAAGGAAAATGCATTTGTGGTTCTTGACTTGAATATTTCCAAGTAATTCATGGAAGATGATTTGGGAGCATCTTGTCTCAAAACTCTAGTTCATTTAACAATACCTAGGGGGTCTTCATTTTACTAAGGAAGTTGGTTCCCTACACAATTTCAAGTGTGTATTGTTGTATTTCGTTATGTTTTAGTGATTTCTATAAGAGAGACATATGATTTAGTTTGTTAAGAGAAAGGGAGTTGATTTCTCTATTTTGAATGTAAATAGCATAATTGAGTTGAATGTGATTATATCTGCTTCTAAGAAGAAGAGATATTGAGAGTTGTGAGTGAATTAGGAATATTTGGGATGAGTGAGAGATCCTAGAGGTCTTTTGAGAGATTTATGGATCTAGAGGATCCTTAGGGATTTGTGTGAGAAGTTTGTGGATCTAAATTAATTTTAGTTTAGAGACTTTTTTATTAAATATTGTAAGCTTGTAGAGTTTGGGGAGGCCAATTTAGTGAAGAGATCAGGCCAGAGGGTGGCCATCAAGCACAGAAATCAGACCAAAGGTGAATGTGAGCTTGAAAGGTCATTAAGAAACCTCATGTAAATCTATGTAAATTGATATGCATTCTGATTAATACAAAAAGGGAAAAAATACTACGTTTTGAGTATGGTTAACTATTCATAGTGTATGCCTTGTGTAGTGTAATAAGGTTGGAATTGAAATATCTATGGAGTTTGTATTATAGGTCTCTACATATCTGGTAATTTGTGTATTTGTAGGCTTCATATCAATCTGCATGTTTAAAGGTTGAGAATTATCACAAAATTGTGACAAAACTATCGTCATCGTCGATTAAGGAGCCTAGAGTGTAGTAACCTCAGATCAAAGAAAAATTCAGATGAAGGTTGGAATGTTCATGATCATTGATTTTAAATGAGAGTTTAAAGATCTCATCATCAATTGTGGAGACTTCTGGATTTCCATATTAGAAATCGAGTCTAACAAGGGTCATCAGATCTCATTATAAATTCTATAATAATGTCGAGCGTCTGTCCAATACATGATTAAGTCCCAACCTTCACATCAAGGATATTTTGGTTCAATGGATCAAAGTAGCATGATAAAAAGGCATCGATCAAACAAGAATCATCAGATATAAATTTGGGAGAAGATCAATGGAGGTAGTTGACTTCGCATGTGGAAGTGCACGTAGTTTAAAGACAAGGTTGATTTACGAGAAGATGGGATCATGCCACACATCGACTCAACATCTTGTCATGTTCCATCGAATGGTTATAATGCCATCTTATTGTATTTCAAAATGGATGAGAGACATCCATCTCAATGACAGATTAAGACTGGATCNAAGGTTGATTTACGAGAAGATGGGATCATGCCACACATCGACTCAACATCTTGTCATGTTCCATCGAATGGTTATAATGCCATCTTATTGTATTTCAAAATGGATGAGAGACATCCATCTCAATGACAGATTAAGACTGGATCGTCGATCATTTAAGATTGAAAGTCGTATGAGATTCATTGAAGATTGTGGAAAGATCAGATTTGACCGTTCATTGGGACAATAGATCTACAATCGAGGGTGAGATCACATAGGAGAAGTTTTCAAGCATTAAGAGAAGGATAGCTATACACGTAAGTGAATTACAATTTACTACTGGAGACACTTGGAATTTTGTTTATGTACATGGATACCTCAAAAACAGGTTCCAATACCACTCTTGGACCATCCATGCAATGTAAGAAATCACATGAGTGGAAATTGATGAGTGAGCACCTTTTGGAGAAGCACTTGGTCAAAACCATCGGTTGTATGGAAAAAAAAAGCACCTGAGGTTAGTGCTTGTTTAGGCAATAATGTCTGTGTAGAATACCATTCCGAGGGGAGTAGAGGGCGAGTATAAAGATCTTGTTCACCATTGCGTAGTTGCGATGACAATATAAAGTGGAAAAAAGTGAATGGATCAATTGATCCTTGAGTGTGATCAATTCATGCAATCGAATAAAGGTTATGATGAAAAATATGTATCAAAGATACATTGCATAAATGAATGGTGAAGGGCCAAAAAAATGTAACCATATATATATATATATAGACAGACATAGTGCATATCCTTGGACAGTCCCTTTGAGGACTAATAGAGCAACCTAAAATTGGAAATGTTGCCATACTATAGGTTAGACTTGGGATAGGTCATGATTTGTGGTATCATATCTTGTAATGCTCTTTGAGGTTTGATATTGATAATAAATACTCTCTGGAAGATTAAGTTAGAGTTGGTGAGATATGAGAAGAAGATAATTGATATTTTAATTGGTTAAATTAATTATGTTTATGCAGGTGGAAGGAATTATAGAACAAATATGTTCTTGGAGGAATATCTCTTGGAGAAATCAATAAGGAGATTGACATTTTGAAGTAAATTAGAAGAGGAATATATTCTTCAAGGGATAGAGGAAAATGAGATCTGCAACATGACATTGTAGACAAGGAAATTAGAGCAAACAATATTTTCCACAGAGGATGAAAGAAACAAGGAAAGTGTGCTCTTGAAAAGCAAGTGTATGTAGAGGCAATTACACAGAGTTTATAATTGAGAAATCTGACAAAAAAAATAAAGAGTTGTTGGAGGTCAAGACCAGGAAGATATCTTGAAGGAATGATTGATATCTTTTACAGTAACTCTTGTTTTGAGATTGTTTGCAGGTTGAAGCAGACAAGGGATTGATAAAAACTATGACAGCTAGAATATATATACAAAGAACCAGTTGTGTTCCTGAGTGAATGAGGAAGATCATGTTGAGATCTTAAGAGGAGAAAGAAAAGTTGTGGTAGAGAATCCTCACATTAGGATAGGTTGTGAGAGTTAATGAGAAAGAGAAAAAATATAGTTCTCAAGTGAAATGATCTAGGTAAATACAGAAGACAGAGGAGCAACGAGTGCTCGAAGGAAGGTTATAGGAGAAAGAACAATAGAAATACAAAAATACTAAGATAAGGAGAGGCTTAGTAAGGTATTGGATAACATTCAAATGGAGAGAGATTTTTATATAGGTGGTTGCAGCTCACAATGGACAAAGTAAAGTTCACAATTGAGATGAAAACAATGGCTATTGATGTTCATTGCAGAGGTTCAAAAAGAAGCCGCAACAGAGGGAAGAAACATGCCAAAGAAGATGGCATGAGAAGGAGGATGAATCAAGAGGAGTATGACAAAGTTATGGATGAGATAAAGAAGAGGCTCAATGTCATACAAATGCTACTACAGAGGAAGATTGCAGAGAACCAGAGAGAAGGATGGAGAGTGAAGAAGGTCAAGTGACCAATAGTTCTTTTTTTTGAACAGAAGATGAGACAAAGCTTGGAAGACCTAAAGAATATGATGAGTTCTTGGGTGAAGAAGGATAAACTCAGAGGATTTGAGTTCATATTGAGGCCATTGACAAAAGAAAATGTTCACTATTGTGAACTAGAGAAAGGAGAAATCCTTGGAGAGGAGAATGAAGATGAGGGAATTATTGAAGTCTCATGAGCTCTTTGGAGAGTTCAAATCAACATGAGGATATGTTGACAGAAGGATCAATTGAGGCTGAACAACCAAATATTCTTAAAACTGATATTTTGTGTGTGTTTGCAGGATTAGCAGGTGATGAATCACTTGAAGTTGTCATGGAAAATAAGGAAGAAAAGTAAATGTATCAAAACATTAAAAAAAAGACAGGATCAAAATTTTATTTTGATGGAGGATGAGGCCACAGTGTCTGATAAAGACAACCAAAAGAGAGTACATACACATTTTACCAATGGAATTGCTAAAACATAGTTAGGAGAACTTGTTGTTGCAGAAAGAAAGGAAGAATTGGCTCATGAGGATAGCCAAAAAGAAGTTGAAGAGGAGCATTCATATGAAATGCTTACCAAATGGAATGAAGAAATTGAGCTGGTGGAAATATTATTGACGAAATATGAGTAAAAAAGAGAAGAAAATATAGCTAGAAAGAAAATATTTTCACAAGTACCTAGTAGTGAAGAAGAGGTGCTTTTAACATCTAAGGAGGCAGAGGTAAATTTTAATTTTCAATTTAAAGTGGAAAATGCAGGTAGAGAAAGTGATGAACATGAAATGGTGATTAGAGAAATAGGACCTAAACTATTTCTTGAAGAAAACAGACCTCGAATTCAGCACTTAGAGTTGATACAATTTGAGTATGAGATGAAGTTTCTGGAGAAATGGCTGGCTAAGGACGTAAGAAATGAATACTGCAGAGGAATTGAAAACATGACTGAAACTTATTTTAAGAAGAAAATCAAGGTGTCAATCAATAGGGGCATAAATTAATATGGGAGTAAGAATCCCCTAAATATAACTGAAGGAAAAATGCACCAGGAAAGTTGTAGTCATCAACAATGCAACATGACAACAAGGATACATTGCAACAGAGCAACAGGACAATTGAAGTATTATGTTTGGGATCTAGGAATACTTTAGCAAAAGGAACTCATGATCATGTAAGATTAGAAATCGAGTCTGACGAGGGTCATTAGATATCATTATAAAGTATGGAATAACGTCAATCATTTGTCTAATACATGATTAATTCCTAGCCATCATATCGAGGAGAGTTTGGTTCATGAGCATAATGCATCAGTCAAACAAGAATCGTTAGATCTAAATTTGGGAGAAGATCATTGACTTCGCATGTGGAAGTGCACAAAATTTTAAAGACAAGGTTTATTTGCGAGAATACAAGATCATGCCACATGTCAGCTCAAGATCTTGTCGCATTCTGTCGAATGGTTATAACGCCACCTTGTTGGATTGCGAAATGGATGAGAGTTGTCCATCTCAACGACTGATTAGGACCGAGTCGTCAATCGTCTAAGATTGAAAGTGGTCCGAGATTCATTAAAGATTGTGGAATGGTCAGATCTGACCGTCCATCGAGACTATATATCTACGATCAAGGGTGAGCGTGCATAGGAGAAGTGCTCGAGAATTAAGAGAAGGGTATCTATCCGCTTAAGTGATTTCCAGTTTACTATTGGAGACACGTGGAAAGAAGTTTATGTACATTAATACCTCAAAAGCGAGTTCCAATACCGCTCTTGGACCATCCGCACAGTGTAAGAAATACCACAAGTGGAAATCGATGAGTGAGCACCTTTTGGAGAAGCGCTTGGTCACAACCATCGGTTGTATGGAAAACAATAAGCACACGAGGTTAGTGCTTGTTTAGGAAATAATGCATTTGTAGAAGACCATTCTAAGGAGTGTAGAGGGCGAGTATAAAGAGCATGTTCTCCATTGGGTAGTTTTGGAGATAGTATAAAGTGGAAAAAAGTGAATGGATGAATTGATCCATGAGTGTGATCAATTCATGAAATAGAATAAAGGTTATGATGAAGAATATTTTTCAAAGATAGATTGCATAAATGAATGGTGAAGGGCCAACAGATGGAAACACACACATACACACATAGTGCAAATCCTTGGACATTCCTTTTGATGACTTATAGAGCAACCTAAAATTGGAAATTCTTCCATACTGTGGGTTAGACCTGGGATAGGTCATCAAAAGAAATGATTCGGGATGTGATAATTGCAGTGTCTTGCAAACATAAATTGCCAACTTTGCATCCTTCTATGAAAGAAGTTGTGTAAATGTTGCATGATATAGATCCTTGTAAGTGTAATAAAACCATGCAAGTAAAGGACTCAAAGCATGTAAATGTTATAGTTGATATCCCTAGAAGACAAAATAAATTTTGAACTTTGTAGAAAATCCTCATTGTAAACTACTAGTCCCTGAATGAAGGTTTTTCCTTGTCCTCTAGATGATTGATGAGACATGTACAATGCTTTCTGAATGTTCAATTTATAGCATAAAAAGGATATTTGCAGTATAGATCACATATCATACAATGTATTCTTGGTCATTAGTGGAGTTGTTCAGTTGGATTATGAAGGCCAATATCAGCCAATATGAGGATATTGTTGTTGGTCAAAAGTGCACTTTTAAAAATAGTGTCTTCTTTCAATCTTATTCTTTCTCCTTCCATGTTCTTATGTAACATTGTAGTCTAATAAACTGAAAACATTTGTATGTATTCTGTTATGGGTAGTATCCCTGTAACTTTATGTTCCTCCAAAATTCAACAACAAATTGTATAGAAGCTACAAGAACAATAAAAATTGATAGTTGCAAATTTATTTGGAAGTGTGTTGAACTGTTGATGGAGGGTCTTCATTTTTAAATTGAATGTGATTAATGGACCTTTAATTCTATTTTTGGCTCTATAAACATTACCTTTTTGGATCTATAAAAAGTAAACATGTTTTGTAAGATAACTGTGAGCTTTTCAAGGTAAGAAATTGCTAGATCCACTTAATGTTGACACAGTTAATAGTGTATCTTATTTTGTTTTTGGTATTTGTTCATTCATTTGATTATTTCTTTGGCTTCCAGGGTGTATATTTTTGTTGAAAACTCTTGCTCAGAGAGAGAGAGAGAGAGAGTTGTTGGAAACATGGTAAAATTTATAATTGGTATGTTCCTTCGTGAAATGGGCCACAACCTTATAATTATCAATTGGTTGAGCATTGATTGTTTCTTGAATGAACTATAAAATATGATTAATATTAATTATGATTATAATATTTTTATAAAATATTAAATATTTATCCACCCCTAATTATGATCATAGGTGTCCTTCCTATTGGAATTCGATAGATTAATGAATATTTTATCTAAAAAAATTGATCTCATGGTCTCCAATTAAATATGCTCATATATTCTYGTCGTCGTCACTTTTTGTATTACTTTTTTTGTTTACCTTTTCACTTTTACATAACACAATTAATAATTTTGTAATGACCCCTCCATTACGACAAAGAATAGAAATGTACAACAAGTAATTTCTTTTTCTTTTAAAAAGATTGTTAGGAAAAGTGACATGCCTCACAACATACATTAAATGACACACCATAATGAATAGCAACACCGTCGAAAAATCATCCTAATTAATGACGACACATAATCAATGCATCAGATAATTAATCGCGACACATAATCAATGCATTATCATAAATATAACGACACTTAAACAACACATCATTGCATTAATTTAGCGATGCAAAATAAACACATCATGATCAACTGAAGCAAGATGCAAATAATTGATCAACTATGTCACTGAATCCCAAGGGAAAATACCCGCCCAACCTATCCTGCATCGTTAGGACCTCCAAGACACATAAGAAATGCTCAAGTCTAGGATTCATCTGATTTATTTTGACAATTTAAAGTCTCAGGACTCACGACTGTTCTGAGGAACAAGGAGGTATCTAAATCCCATAGCCCATCATAAAACACAATCCAAAATAGATCATCAAACTCACCTAATCATCAATGTTTCATGGCACAATAGGATATTCTACCATCCTTTATCTTTTTTCAAGCAACAATGAGTGTAAATGAGTAAAAGGATATTTCATAAAGACAAATAAATCAAGAGCGTAAATACAATCTTAATCTCTTGTAGCTTAGCTATACATCTCATTTTAAGGAGTATCTTCTAGGAGCATGTAAGGAAGAGCTAAAATTACACAATCATCAAGGAAATCCATAAGAAGGTCAATCTTCTTAAGCAATACCTTAAATTAACACCACCTTTACATTATGTATCCATATTATGGAACTAATAAAAAATCATTTATATTATCTATTAATAAGAATTCAACTGCTAGCATATCCCTCCTTAAAGAACTAAGAGGGACAATCCTAGCAAACAATAATGAATGATTCCAAGCTACATTAATATCTAGAGGAAGAATCCCAAGACGATCAACCCATAATTGAACAAATGAAATTCATGTTAACTTACACATCCAGGCATAAGGAATCAAAGTAGCAAGTATTATTAACTAATCATAAAGGAAACTCAAGGATGATATATAATTCTATTTAAAAATTTAAAGAAAGACCTAACACTAAAACAAGGGCCCAATGTCAACTTAGAATCTTGAAATAAATGTAAGGTTAATTATTACACTACTACTTAATTAGTGAAGGGTGTACGAGATGAGAATAATTTTACCCTTACGCAAATCCAGAATAATATGCAAGAATATAAATTGACTTTAAGGGTAAACATAAAATTGTCATCGACATGGCAGTGAAGAGGTAAGTAAAAATAGATGGGTTCAAGATGCGATTACTACCAACATTGGAAGTCAATGAGGGTGCAATCACATGTAGAGACCCTACATTACCAAGTTCCAGACTTAACAACAATCTACAAGGGATCATGAGAACATCAATCGAGTTCTACATATAGAATGGCCATGGAATTAAAATCAACAAGGGATTTTGCAATGAGTTTGAAACTCTTAGAGGCACTAGAGGAAATCCTTCAAATAAGTAATCGAAGGAGGAGTTGAGTATGACAAGATCACCCACAAGACCCTCCAATGTTCATTCAGATTTGATTCTCCTAGACTGTTTGACGTCCCTTAGAGAATCATAGAATCAAGAATTCTAGACAGGCAACGACTAACTAGAGAGATAGATTTGGGGTTAAATTTTTATTTATTTCAAATCCACAAGGAAATTCAATGCAAGACTAGATCAAATTGACTGACAAAGATTAACTAGAGAATTAGATTCGGGTAGTACTTTTGTGCGCAGATCATAAAGAATTTAATTCATGGCCATATCTCAACTAGAATGGCAGTGATCAGACATTCATATATATATATATATATGCTCAATTCAAGGTAAGAAGGGGCAGTGGCAAAACATTCTTGTATGTATACATTCAAGCTCGGATTTGAAGTAAAAGGAAGTGACCCAATGCTCCTGTATATATACAGTCAATCTCGGTTTTGAAATAAAAAGGTAGTGGTCAACGCTCTTGTATGTATATACAATTAAGCTCAGATTCGAAAAATAAAAAGGCATTTATCGACGTTTCCTGTATACATATATAGTAAAGCTCGGATTCAGAATAAAAGGCAATGATCAACATTTATAAGTGCGCAGTCTATGCTCAACACGAGCCTGTAGAAATCGATTTTGGATTTGGAGAAGAACACAACTTAACATCAAATTTCGATTTATTTAGTTAAGAAAAACAATGATACTGAAATTATTAGAAATCCACTTCTACAGTTTATAAAAACATCAAGGATCTTGTGTATTCAATCTTAAAATTTTAAACACAGTTATGCAATTGTAAAAACTCTATTATACAATTTAAAATCCCAATGCAATTACAAATTTAAATAAAATACAGTAACCGACGACGGATAAATTCAAAGTTTTTCTTCTGCAATGGTGCTCCTTCCAACCTCCTGCTTGCTAACCGTAGAGACTTCACCGATACCTCCCAACCAATGCTAGGGGTACTCTTCTTCCCCCTTCTCCCCCTGAGATGTAAAGGGGCCACAGACACAAAACCATAAATACTCTAGCTCCCAGCTTGCCTCGCAAGGTAAAGCCACCACTCTCTCTCAAGTTGGGTATCCCAACGCTCACAAGTAAAACCAGTCAAAATAATTTGGCAGCATAACTTTTCAATAGCCAGTGATGATCCCTTTCCCATCTTGACCATTTTATTTATATGATTTCTCTCACTGACCCATCCCCACTTGCACAAATAATTCCATATTTTATTTTAATTAAAATTCAATTTGCCTCTCATTTCCCAAATGCGCTCCTTAAATCACTCCTAGTTGTCTCTTTATTCCCCATATTCCCATTCAATGATTCCCATTTAATGATTGACACCTTACTAAATCTAATTTGAGTCAAAACAAGAGTCTTCTTCTAGTTAAACTAGTGGTATCTAGACTCTAGATTCCTTTCTATGCGTACCCTATTCTCTCATCCTTATTTCTTTCTTATTTTAAAACTCCCTTTTTATATTTTCTTGCACACATGTGCCTTATATCAATCTTTAGTTATATTTCACCTTTTCTTAATTCTTAACTTGATTTACTTCATTCCTTTTTAATTTAGTTTTAGTCTTCTTACAAAAATTATACTTAGGCTTAATTTCTCCCCCCCCTCCCCTCTTTTTTGAATAGGTGTAGACTTTTATTGGAATTTTTTAATTAATAAATTCAATATTTAATTAATTACTTAAATCCGGCAAGGCCAAAATATTTTTCAAGGTTTAATTATTCTTGCAAGGTTTTCTAGGCCACCTAGATGCATTGATTCAAGTTTTATTTACATGACGTGTCCTTCAAGACGCACTCCATGCTCCAGGGGTGCCACTCATCTTTGATTAGTTTTGGTAGTTATCCAACCCTTGGAGTCAGCACTCGATTCGAGCGACCTTGTGAGAGACTAAGGGATTCTAAGGAAGAAGGACTCCACCTTATTGCATGCCCCTTAGAAATATTCGTGAGCGATTATCTCAGTCCGCCCTAATGACAATGTGGACCTCTTGAACTAGGTAATCGTTAACCTACAATTCGATCCACGACGGGAGTGCTAGTAGGATGTGATAGGGATGTTTCCACACCTCTCCCTCAATATTTGGTTTATGTGCATGGCCCCTTTACTCCATATGTGAGTCAGATTAGCAGACATTCGTCAACCTCCATTCATTGACAAAAGCACTGCCACTGATCCATATAGATAATCATACTAAATCAATTATCTGACACATATACATAAAATAAAATACTCAAACAAAACAAAATCCACTCCCTGACTCAATCTGGAGTCCAAGGAGGTCCATTGGTTCCACCGGTATCCACAATCTGTCAAGTGTTCTACACACTCAGGGAAAAACTCATCAATAGCATATGTCAATACATATATATCAAATAACAATAAATCACAACCATCAACATCATCATAAAATCCATAATGGAAACATATAACCATGTACTATAACTGTATCACTTGCATGCAAGTTTCCTCAAAGAATAAGTCGATAACATGTGCTCTCAAGAGAGGGATGTTACATACACCCCCTCTTGTTTTAACCTTTGTCCCGAAGTTGTACAATATATAAAAATGCATTAAATAAAAGTATCTGACAAGATCTATATGACTAATCTATCAAACCAGTAAGGAAACCGATGACGCATATCATATGCGTCCTCCCAGGTATTCGAGTCCAGACTATAACTGCCCCATTAGACCTTGACATAATCGACTATTAGACTCCATATTTGTTGAATGCAATGGTCCAGAACGTGGATTGGATCTGTCGTGAGTGCACCCTCCTCCGACACCTGCAAAGAACTCATGGCAATCACATGTGTAGGATCATTAACATAATGTCTCAAAACAGATACATGAAAAACATCGTGCATACGCCGTAAAGAATCAGGAAAAGTTAGTCGATAAACCATGGTTCATTTATTTTCCACAACTTTGAAAGGTCCCAAAAACTGAAGAGAGAGTTTAGCACCCTTTCAAATTTGATCAAACTCTTGTGCGGTTTCACCCGCAAGAAAACTCAGTCACCAACTTCATAACTACGGTCAACGTGATGTGCATCAAAATAACTCTTTTTCCGATCTTGCACTTCTTTAATCCTTTATCTTACCATTTGAATTTGTTCTTCCATTTCTTGGATCACTTCCAGTCCCACTAGGACCTTATCCTCAAGTCAATCCCAGCTCAACAGTGTTCGACAAGGTCTCCCGTAAATAAATTCAAACGGTGCCATCTTAGTGGTGTTTTGATAGTTGTTGTTGTATGAAAACTCTACCAATGGAAAGAACGTCTCCCAACATTTGTGTTGCTCCATTACATACATACACAACATATATTCCAAAACTTGGTTCATTCTTTCTATCTGCCCGTCTGTCTCAGGGTGATATGTTGTACTAAAGTTCAGTTTTGTTCCCAAAGCCTCTTGGAAACTAGTCCAAAATCGTCCTATAAACACTAATCCTCGATCATATATGATCCTTCTTGGTACACCATGTAATCTCAAAATTTATTATCTCACTGACAAAAATTCTAGCTCTTTCTGGCACTTGATACTTTGTACGTACAGGTATAAAGTGTGCACTCTTCATCAAAGTGTCAACTACCACAAAAATCGAGTCGTGTCTCCTTGCCATAAGTGAAAACCCAACAATAAATTCCATTGAAATGACCTCCCATTTTGACTCCAAAATAACCTGAGGTTGTAATAATCCTGCCAGATGTCTATGTTCCACTTTCATTAGTTGACATTCCAGAATTCTCGCCACATAACTGACAATGTTTGACTTCATTCCCTTCCAGAAGAATAAAATCTTAAGGTCTGCTTTCATCTTCGTGATTCTCAGATGATCCATGTACATAGCGCGATGCACTTCACTTAAGTTCAAACTTCTTAATTTTTCATTAGGAGGTATGTAAATTCTATTGTTATACCTCAACAATCCGTCATTGTCCAATGTATAACCTTCAAACTTTGGTACCGTCATGGCATCTCGTCCAATATTTTCCTTAAACTCTTTGTACCAATTATCGTCAACCTATAAAGTTAGAATCCTTTCTCGAAGATTCGTCTGAAGATGTATTACCGAGAATATGTGTGGTCTCTGACTCAACACATCTGCCACTTTATTCACCATACCTTTAATGTAAGAAATATAAAAATCATATTCTCTAAGTAATTCCGACCAATGCCTCTATCGTGTGTTTAAGTCACTTTGCATAAATATGTGCTGCAATCCACAATGATTTGTCTTTAGTTCAAAATTTCATCCAATCAGATAGTGTCTCCAAAATCTCAAGGAATACACAATTTCCAATAACTCCAAGTCATGTGTTGCGTAGTTCTCCTCATGCTTTCTCAATTTCCTTGAAATGTAAGCGATCCCTCGACCGTTTTGCATCAAAACTCTACCTAAACCTTCCTTGGATTAGTCTGTGCATACCAAGAATTTCTTTTTCATGTTGGGGACTTTTAGTATCGACTTTGTTGTCAACAACTCCTTGAGCCTTTGAAATGATTCTACACATTTCTCGGTCCATGAAAAATTCTTGTTTTTCTTCTGCAATTCCGTGATCGGATTTTCTATCTTCGAAAAACCTTCGATGAACCATCGGTAATATCCTGCTAAACCCATAAATATGTGTACTTCTTGTACATTTGTCAGTGATGGCCTTTCCATAATAACCTCTACTTTCACTGGATCCACAATGATACCTTCACAAAATATGACATTCCCTAAGCAATGAATCTTCAATTGGTAAATAGAACATTTCGACAGTTTCTCGTACATTTTTTTTTTCTCGTAGACATTGTAGTACCAATCTTCAATGCTCGTCATGTTCTTATTATGTCCGAGAATATATCAGTATGCCATCAATGAATACTTGAACAAAATTGTCCAAGTATTTTTGGAACACCCCGTTTATCAAGCTCATGAATATCGTCAGGGTGTTTGTCAGTTCAAATTGTAGGACGGTAAACTCATGGTGACCGAATCTCATCTTAAATGCAGTTTTAGGGATACATTCCTCTTTAATTCGTAACTAGTGATATCCTGATCTCAAGTAAATMTTTGAAAACAACATCGCGCCTTTCATCTGATMAAAAAAATCATATATTCTTGGCAATGAATACTATTTTTTTTATCGTCACTTTGTTCATTTGATGATATTCAATACAAAGTCTCCACGATCCACCCTTCTTTCTTATGAAAATAACTGGCGCACCCCAAGGTGACACACTTGGATGTATAAGTCCCAAGTCCAACAATTCCTTCAATTTCATTTTCAATTCCTGTAACTCAGGAATTGACATCCAATATGGTGTTCTATCTATCAGTTTAGTTACAGGGTTCAAGTCAATTGTAAACTCCAACTATATTTCGGGTGGAAAACCTAGTAACTCTTCTAGAAACACGTCTGCAAAATCTCGTACTACTAGAAGGTTTTCTAATCCTTCCGCCTCACCTCTTTCATTTAGCGCTAATATTTCATATAAATTGCATCCCTTGCACATGCTCTTTTGTAGTTGTAGGGAATAAATAAAACTCAAGGACACTCCCTGGTTTCTTCCTACGATCACCATTTTCTGTCCCACATCATCTGTCAAACTTAACCGTTTCATCTTACATTTGAGTATCGCATCATGTGATTCCAACCAGTCCATACCGATCTCTATGTCATAAGATCCTAATATCATGACATATAGGTTGGCCTTTGTTACATAATCTCCCAAGTTAATTCTACAGTCTGTAACCCTTCCTCTGACCTTCTGTTTTGCACCCAAAGCCATTTATATGTAGATACACATCCTTCTCAACTGCCTTTACCTTAATTCGTTTTAGCGTTGCACTAGAAATAAAGCTCTCTGTAGCACCTGGATTTATCAAAATACTAAAAGTTTGATCATCGATCATACATGATGTCTCAAGCATAGTGGACTAGTGCTCGGCCTGACGGTTATTCACCGTTGCCTGAATCTTGTGGGCCTTGCCCAAATCTCCAATTGTAGTGTGTCCTATTGATTTGATCGCTCTAGCCTTCTCAATCAGGAAGTCTCGCTGGTAATGTGTCTCTCCACATGTCCAACATCCGGTCTTCGATCCAATACTCCTGGTTCCCGAAGTAGAAGTTGTTGGCCTACTAGTCTGAGATCTTGGTCTGTTATGCTGAACATGCCTAAACTACTGCTACGCGAGTGACGTTGTTGTTGATGCAATGGTCCTCTGTAAGGAATCCTCTTCTGAGGAGTTGGTCATCGTGGTGTCATGAACATGGATCCTCTAGACGTAGCTCCATAAATATGGCCTCATACTCCGACACCATATGACCACCTTGTCGTAAGGTGTTGAACTCATTGAGATGACACTCAATGAATTCCTCTGACAAATACCTCTCATGGAACTGCTCCTCAAACAATTCCCATGACATGTCTTCGACGACCATGTTTAGTTGAGGTAGGAGCATCTTCCACCAAAGAAGAGCACTCCCTTTCAGCTGAAATACCGCCATGTGGACCTTCATGTTGGAGTTTTATTCACAAAGTGAAAATCACATCACCATGTTCTCCAACCATGCCTCAGAAGATGATCCATCCATGGCACCCATGAACTCGAAAAACTTCACCTTCTCGAGTTCTCTATGAATGCTACCACTTCCATCTAGAGCGCATTGTGAACCCTCATTGGGTACAGGTGCCCTGGCCTCATCTCTATCTAGTCAGTTAATCAAGGCCTCTGACATCCTCTGAAAGACCTCATCAAACCAACCACATCCCCCAAAACAACCTGATCCTACCCAATGAATTATTCTTCTCCTTGGAGGTTAGACCCCCCTGGCGTGGATTATACTGGAGGCGTTGCACCTCTTCCCCTAGCTCCACGATGCCTACCTCCATGACGTCCTCTAACCATGATTACCTGCATGGAAAAATTTCAAATTCTAATGAGCGATAATTCCTAATTGATAAGTTTAACAGAGGAGAAGGTGTAACGGTCCCAATTCACAGGGTTGAACCCACTCTGATACCATATGTATCAGCCCCTCCATTACGACAAAGAAAAGCGATGTACAAAAGGTCATTTTTTTCTTTCTTTTAAAACGATTGTTAGGAAAAATGACATGCCTCACAACATACATTAAACGACACACCATAATGAATAGCAACACCATAGACACATCATCCTAATTAATGATGACACATAATCAATGCATTACATAATTAATCGCGACACATAATCAATGCATTATCATAAATATAAAGACACTTAAACAACATATCATTGCAATAAATTAGCAATGCAAAATCAACACATCACGATCAACTGAAGCAAGATGCAAATAATTGATCAACTATGTCATTGAATACCAAGGGAAAATACCCGCCCAACCTATCCTACATGGTCAGGACCTCCAAGACACATAAGCAACACTCAAGTCTAGGATTCATCCAATTGATTTTGACCATTTAAGGTCTTAGGACTGACGATTTTTCTTAGGAACAAGGAGGTATCTAAATCCCATAGCCCAACATAAACCACAATCCAAACTAGATCATCAAGCTCACCTAATCATCAATTTTTCATGGCACAGTAGGATGTTCTACTATAATTTATCTTTTTTCAAGCAACAATGAGTGTAAATGAGTAAAAGGATATTTCACAAAGACAAATAAATCAAGAAAGTAAATACAATCTTAATCTCATGTAGCTTAGTTATACATCTCATTTTAAGGAGTATCTTCTAGGAGCATGTAAGGAATAGCTAAAATTACATAATCATCAAGGAAATCCATAAGAAGGTCAATCTTCTTAAGAAATACCTTAAATTAACACTACCTTTACATTATGTATCCATATTATGGAACTAATAAAAAATCATTTATATTATCTATTAATAATAAGTCGACTTCTAGCATATCCCTTCTTAAAGAACTAAGAGGGACAATCCTAACAAACAATAAGGAAGGATTCCAAGCTACATTAATATCTAGAGGAAGAATCCCAAGACGATCAACCCATAATTGAACAAATGAAATTCATGTTAACTTACACTTCTAGGCATAAGGAATTAAAGGAGCAAGTATTATTAACTAATCATAAAGGAAACTCAAGGTTGACATATAATTCTATTTAAGACTTTAAAGAAAGACCTAACACTAAAACAAGCGCCCAATGTCAACTTAGAATTCTGAAATAAATGTAAGGTTAATTATTACACTACCAGTTAATTAGTGAAGGGTGTACGAGACTAGAATAATTTTACCCATATGCAAATCCAGAATGATATGCAAGAATACAAATTGACTTTAAGGGTAAACATAAAACTATCATTGACATGGCTGTGAAGAGGTAAGTAAAAACGGGTGGGTTCAAGATGCGATTACTACCAACATTGGAAGTCAACGAGGGCATAATTGCATGCGGAGACCCCACAGTGCCGAGTTCCAGACTTAGCAACAATCTACAAGGGATCATGAGAACATCAACCGATTTCTACATATACAATGGCTACGAAATTAAAATTGACAAGGGATTTTGCAACGAGTTTGAAACTCTTCAAGGCACCAAAGAAAATCCTTCCAATAAGCAATTGAAGGAGTAGTTGAGTATAACGAGATCACCCACAAGACCCTCCAACGTTAATTCAGATTCGATTCTCCTAGACTGTTCGACAACCCTTAGAGAATCATATAATCAAGAATTCTAGACTGGCAACGACTAACCAGAGAGATAGATTTAGGGTTAAATTTTTATTTATTTCAAATCCACAAGGAAATTCAATGCAAGATCAAATTGACTGATAGAGATTAACCATAGAATTAGATTTAGGTAGTACTTTTATGTGAAGATCATAAGTAATTTAATTCATGGCCAGATCTCAACTAGAATGGCAGTGCTCAAACGTTCATATATATATATATATACATTTGGTGCTCGATTCAAATTAAAAAGAGGTAGTGACCAAACGTTCTTGTATGTATACATTCAAGCTCAGATTTGAATTTAAATGAAGTGAACCAATGCTCTTATATATATACAATCAAGGTCATAATTTGAATTAAATGGTAGTGATCAATGCTCCTGTATATATACAATCAAGCTCAAATTCAAAATAAAAAGGCAATGATCAATGCTCCTGTATGTATATATAGTCAAGCTCTGATTCAAAAATGAAAAGTCAGTGATAGACATTTCCTGTATACATATACAATCAAGCTCGGATTCGAAATAAAATGAAATGATTGACGTTTATAAGTGCACAGTCTATGCTCAACGCGAGCTTGCATAAATTGAATTTGGATTTGGAGAAGAACACAACTTAACACAAAATTTCGATTTATTTAGTTGAGGAAAACAATGAGAGTGAAATTATTAGGAACCCGCTTCTAGAATTTATAAAATATCAAGGATATTGTCTATTCAATCTTAAACTTTTCAACATAGTTACACAATTGTAAAAACTCGATTATTCAATTTAAAATCCCAATGCAATTACAAATTTAAATAAAATACCGTAACCGACGACGGAGAAATTCAAAGTTGTTATTCCGCAATGGCGCTCCTTATGGCCTCCTTTTTGCTAACCATAGAGACTTCATTGGTACCTCCCAACCAACGCTAGGGGTACTCTTCTTCCCCCTTATCTCCCCGAGCCACAAAGGGTCCATGCACACGAAACTAGAAATACTCTAGCTCCCATCTTGCCTTGCAAGGTAAAGCCACCACTCTCTCTCAAGATGGGCATCCCAACGCTCACAAGTAAAACTAGTCAAAATAATTCTGCAGCGTAACTTTACAATAACCAATGATGATCCCTTTCCCATATTAACCATTTTCTTTATAGGAATTCTCTCACTGACCCATCCCCACTTGGACAAATAATTCCATATTTTATTTTAATTAAAAGTCAAATTCCCTCTCATTTCCCAAATGTGTTCATTAAATCAGTCCTAGTTGTCTCTTTACTCCCGATATTCCCATTTAATGACCGACACCTTACTAAATCTGAGTTGAGTCAAAATATGAGTCTTCTTCTACTTAAACTAGTGGTAGATAGACTCTAGATTCCTTTCTATGCGTACCGTATTCTCTCATCCTTATTTATTTCTTATTTTAAAACTCCATTTTTATATTTTCTTGCACACATGTGCCTTATATCAATCTTTAGATATATTTCACCTTTTCTTAATTCTTAACTTGATTTACTTCATTCCTTTTTAATTTAATTTATAATTTAGTTTTATTCTTCTTACAAAAATTAGACTTAGGCTTCATCCCCCCGCCCCCCTCCCCTTTTTGAATAGGCTTACAGTTTTATTGAGATTTTTTAATTAATAAATTCAATCTTTAATTAAATCCGGCAAGGCCAAAAGATTTTTCAAGGTTTAATTATTCTTGCAAGGTTTTCTAGGCCACATAGATTCATTGAATCAAGTTTTATTTACACAACATTCCCTTCAAGATGCACTTCGTGGTCCAAGGGTGCCACTCGCCTTTGACTGGTTTTGGTAGTTGTCCAACCCTTAGATTCAACACCCCATTCGGGCGAACTTGTAAGAGACTAAGGGATTCTAAGGAATAAAGACTCTCCCTTATTGCACACCCCTTAGAAATCTTCATGAGTGATTGTCTCAATCCTCCCTCACGACATCGTGGACCTCTCGAACTAGGTGATCGTTAACCTACAACTTGAGCCACGGTGGGAGTGCTAGTAGGTTGTGACAAGGACATTGCCACACCTCTCCCTCAATATCTGGTTTATGTGCATGGCGCAAGCATTGATCAGCCTGCATTCATTGACAAAAGAATTGTCACTGATCCATATATATAATCATACTAAATCAATCATTTGACACATATACGTAAAATGAAATCCTCAAACAAAACACAATCCACTCCCTGACTCAATCCAAAGCCCAAGGAGGTCCATTGGTGCCACCAACATCCACAATCTGTCAAGTGTTCTACACAGTTCAGGAAAAACCCGTCAATAACATCTGTCAATACATATATAGCAAATAACAATAAATCACAACCATCAACATCATCATAAAATCCATAATCGAAACATATAACCATATACTATAAGCAGATCACTTGCACACAAGTGTCCTCAAAAAATAAGTCGATAACATGTGCTCACAAGAGTGGGATGTTACAAATTTACTATTAAAATTAAGATTTAACAAACAAACAATTTAATATTTAACGAATCATTTAACATTTATCAAACCATTTAACCTGTACACAACTTAATCAAGTAATAGAATAATACAATAATAAATAATAAATTAGTTGACATTAAACAAACCATTTAGAATTTACATAACCTGAATAAATAATATTATAATACAACAATAAAATAATAAATTAATAAAGTATTATTGTTTAA
>SNQJ01S0000286.1:8822-19570 GCA_010110895.2 Picea sitchensis | reverse complement strand
CATTAGTTGTAATTATACCTCCTAGTCTCCTATATATACCAAGGAGACATTTTCATTTGGAATAATCTTGTACTTGAACATTTAAGTGGGGTAAAAGGAGGTTGCCCCCTCGAAGAGGCTTATTATTTGAAATTATCTCTTTTTCAAGGCATTGAGTACTTTTTCTGAGGTTTTTATATGCTATATTGATATTTGGTTCTTAACAGTATAGGTAAGAGAAAGAAGTCCAAGGGTGGTCTTGAAGGTAGCGTGCCCCAGCCTGTGGGTGGTTGGGGATGTTACACCATCCCATGCCTTGATGAAGTGAGAGTACTTGTTCCCATTAGCACGATTTAAAACCTATTTTTCCTTAACTTTTGTCAGTTGTTGCCTCCACGTGTCGAAACACATACTAGAGCTACACTTTCCTTCATTCCCCAGCGTGTGGTGGGTCCTGGTTGTATGGTGAGCAATGGTCATTACACAGGGCGGCTAAACATTCCTCATCATCCACTCCTAATGTTCTGAGTGGTTTTCCTATGGCCAGGTTGGCCATTTTTTCAACTTCAACATTGTTACCTATAAGGACATGGAAAAACTTGACCTTCAAGGTCCTTGAGTATAGGATAATTTTGTCTATCACCTTTTAGACTCATATTTTTTGGCTCAGAATCCTGGATCATCATTCTTATGATCATCTTTGAATCTCCTACTACATTTAGAGTTTGAATTTTTCGTCAGTTTACCAATTGAATACCTTTTAAAAGGGCATAAGCCTCAGCTTTATTATTGGTTTCCATCCCTAGATTCCAGCAGAAGTTCAAGATTAATTTTCCTTCGGGTTCGAAGAGAACCCCCCCCAACACTTGCTGACGGCAACGCGGCCCCCTTCACCACCCGCATGTCGGAAGGTCCATGTGCACTCACAGAATCTTCTTCTTCTCGGCCCGAAGAACTCCAAGGTTCTTCTATTTCTCTGGACACTCATAAGACTTGTGCCCATTCTTTCCACATGTGAAGCATGCGATTACTCCACCTCTTCCTCTACCTTGACCTCTAGTACGAGGAAAAGTATTTGAGTCAGCATATCCTCCACTCTGCTCATTATGCTGCCCTCTCGGCTCAACATATGGCCCTCTCTGTGAGGTTCCACCTCTTTCAACCTTACCCTGAGGTTTCTTCCATTCCTCCTTGGGCTTCTGGTATTTGTCCTGGGCAACTGCCTTCCCTCTGGGCTGACTTCTGCCTCGGCCTCGCTGACCTTGCTTTCGGTTCAGCTTCTCCTCAGCTTTCAGAGCCATCTGATAAGCATCCTCTACCGTTCTGATGGTAACCATGCTCAATTCATCCTGAATGTCATATCTCAGACCATTCAGATACCTAGCAACCTTCTCATCATCGCTCTCCCGATGACCCGCTCTGATGTTCAGTCGATAGAATTCCTTAGTGTATTCTTTCACTGTCATCAGCTTCTGTCTCAAGTTCTGCATTCTCCTGAACAGAGAAATTTGGCAGTCTTTTGGGATGAACTTCGCTTTCATCTTCGCAATCATTCGATCCCAAATCTTGATCTTCTGCTTGCCCTTGCAGTGTCTATCTGCTTGTATCTCGTCCCACCACAATGCTACATGTCCTTTCAAGCGTGTGACAGCATGCTTGACTTTCTTATCCTCTTCGACATCTTTGTAATCGAAGTATGTGTCGAGAGCTCTAATCCAGTCTAGAAGCTCTTCTGCATCCAATTTTCCCTCATAGACTGGGATGTCCATCTTCGCCTTCGCACCCATTCTGGCGATAGCTTTAATTAGACGTTCATTCACTGCATCCTTGGCTGCAACTTCCTCTTCGCATTCGTCTTCAACTTCATCCTCCGAATCGCTGAAATCCCCTGCACTAGTTGTGCGTCTTTGAGCTGTCTCCATATCTTCGAGTCTTGCTCAGAGATCTCTCATTTGTCTCTCCATTTCTGGATTGACTACCTGCCTACCTCTTCTCCTCATCTCCCTATCTTCTGGATCAGGTGACTATCTTTCTCTCCTTGGCGGCATGGCGAACTCCCTTCTTCTCTGCTACAAAAAGAAAAGAGATATTCTCGCTCTGATACCACTTTGACGCAGTCACACCCGCAGGCACGCCCGCTCATAGGATCTTCTTCTTCTCGGCCCGAAGAACTCCAAGGTTCTTCTATTTCCCTGTCGGGAAATCTGCACCCACAGATTCTCTTCTACGCGATCCCCTTTCCTTGGCTTATCGGAGGATCGGAACTCACGACTTCGCAAGTTCTCTGTTGATCACTGGGCTCTCAAATCCCCGAGACCCGATGGCTTTTGTCAACGTTGACTTTCTCTCACCTTATCGAGATTTTTGTCCTTATCGCGGCTTCGCAACTCGCGATATCAAACACTTCACTTTACTAACTCCCGATACCTGATGCAACAAAAGTCCGATGCAAGCGTGAGCCGTCTCTTCAACTCCTCGTCGGAATTTCAGAATTCGCAGGATCGCGAATCCTGATGTCGTTGGATTCGGGACTTACCTTTTCCCGATCCCCGATATTTTCCCACCTGGCTTCCACTAGCTCCTGCCGTGGCCCACACAATTCTTCCGTTGGGATATCGCATTTCGCGATTCCACGCTACAAGAGTTTCTTGTCTTCAAAAACTCCGATGTCCTGAACCCCGATTGCTTTAGATCGTCTGACACATGTCCCTAACAAATGGACGGTTCAGGACTCGTCGGGATATCGCGTTTCGCGATATCGCAATTTTCGTTGTAACAATTTGGAACTTCAACTCGTGAATCCCCGATACGCGATGTCACATGTAGATATGACGACCCTCACTGTCCAGATCAACAACCCTGCCTCTCCTGAGCTTGGAACCCCTTGGATGTTCTCTCCGTAACCTCCTTGCAGATCCGTAAGATCCAACGGCTCTCAGAACGTCGTGAAATCTCCTCAGAGGATTTCAACTGTCCGTTCTTCCTTTTATGAATTTGCGAAATGAAGAAATGTCTCCCCACGAGACTCGTTCGCCGCTCGCCAACCTGCGACGCTTCTCTCAGACTTTCCACGGCAGCTTCCCTGCACTTACCCTTCAGTGAATTCAAAGGCCTATTCCTCCTAAGATTTTCCACAACTTCAGTCTTCAGAAAGAAATCTTGCACGCACTCCTTGCGACAAATCTTCAACAACGCTTAAGTGTTGAAGTCTCTCGACTCTGCGCACTCCTGCAACAGCAGTCTTCAATACCCTTGCTCAAAATCGCAACTCTGAGTCTTAGCTTGGCCTGTGCACTCCTTGCACGGCTCCTGTTACCCACTTTCACTTTTGGGCGAATGAGAACAAAAGTTAACTATTTGAGCCTTCTGTCAACGCACTCCTTGCGGACGACTTCAACTGCACTCCTTGCAGGAATTCTTGCTCAAACAGAGAAACAATTGAAACTCATTCTCACTTCTTCTCCGACTTCAATTCAAATATGAAATCATATACATAGCACATAAAAGAAAATGTATAACTGGAAGAAAACATTCATGAGCACAACATCAATACACAGAGAAACAACACAAACCATGAATTTGAATCAAATCTTTCTTCTATTAATTCAAATGTATGTACATGGGTGTTCTTTACACAGCTCTCTGCATGCTCTTCTGCTTCTTCTCAATAATATTACAATGTACAAAGGAGGGTGTCTATATCCGTTTTCCCTCTTGGACTCTAAAGCTATCAAATCTAAAATAAATTCCTATCTACCAGCATTAACTATATTAAATGTTGACTATCTACTAAGGACGAGAGCTTAAAGGCTCAAGGTCCATTACAATATACAAAGTGTGCCTTCATAAATGGCTTCATTAAAGGCTTGCGCAACAATCTCAAAGTGTTTTTCAAAAATTTTGTTGGCTTGTCCAGCTGTCCTCCGCTTCCGCACTAGCTCGCTTGATGTGTTGGCGATGCTCCTGCATCACTTGCCTCCCCTGGATATCACCACCCTAGATATTACTAATTCCTTTTGTTGAGATTTAGCCAGCACGGGTCATACTAGAGATATTGAGGTTCTCAAGCGCTCTATAGTGAGAACATGTCCTCGAGTTGGAGCTATATGTTACCCCCTAGCCTATTGTAACTAGGGAGATCATGTCTCAAGGCCAACATGTTCCAGACATGGTGTGCCAAGAGACAAATGATCTAAGAATAGCCCCAAAGGGCGCCTATTTTCTTCAATATAGTCTACACATCGCCAACAATAGTGTCCATTACACCGGCCTGACCCTAGGAATCAATGATTCTTGCTCCATGAGGTAATTAGTTTGGGTATCATGGTATGTATCACTTCGATATTTGAAGCACTTGAATATTTTGTATTGAATCTTTCTTGATTTCAAAATTTTTTCTTGGAAATTATACTCTTTGCCTTGCTTAAACCTGGGAGAGTGACATGGTGCCCTAGTAAGTTGATTCCCTTTAGGACATGTTTCTATTGGGTGGTTCCTTGAAGAGTCACAGTTTGTTCCCCACCATACTTAAAACTGTCCATATTTATTCCTTCCACCTCCCCATATTTTGGGCATTGGGATGAATTAAACTAGGAAGGGTTGTACCTTACCTCAAGGGAAGAAGGGGATAAAGGTCGAAAGGGTAAAAGTAGCTGGCAAGAGTTAAAATCCAATCATAAACCTTTGAGATGCTTCACCCAGGGATCCCCAAGAAAGAAATGAAATTATTCTAAGTAAGAAAAGGGAACCCACAAAATAAAGTAATATACTCAAGGTATTAGTTGGTGGATAGGAGGTCTCATCATGGGCTGACCTATCATGATCATAGACATGTAGCAATATGACACTACCATTATCTGGTCACCAAGCCAGGGTAGTGGCTCTTGGTTTCACAACTAAGGGAAAGGGGTCTCATCATGATCTAGTATTCTCATTTCCATGAAGTGTTTGTGAATGACATTGTCACAATGGTCACCAAGCCAAGATAGTGGCTTTCAACTAGTTTCTTGAATCGTAAAAAGAGAATAAAAAGAAAATATTAAGAAGATAAAAATGGAAATAAATGGTCTTGGAAAAATTTGCATCATGGACAAAGGGAAGATCACCCTCCACAAAGGAACCCATAGCTAAGTCTCTACATTCCCTATTATCACATGAACCCCATGCCCAGAAGTCTACCCCATGCCATCTCAAACACACACATGACTAGGATTGGTTCCACCTGGGAAACATCATAGAATTAGGGGTTATTGACCCAATAGGACATATTGAGACCCTCTCCAAACCTAAATTTGGCAAGTTGTATAACGTGTTTGAGCATTTGTTTGGGTTAGGGGGGTTTGATGTACATGTTCAGGTTATTTGACTATCAGATGTGATTTACATGCCATGATACTTGTGACTTATGGACCCCTGGAGGGTGTACTTGTTTTTTCTGTAGGAATTTTCCCGGTGGACAGGTATTCATGAGGAGATGACTAGTTCTAACCTTCATGAGGGCCTAAAGCCCATAGATGGATGTTGAGACCCCAAGCAAGGGTCATGATGGAGATTGTTGAATTGTACCATGAAGAAGGAAGTTGTTTCCTTTGGAGGCACTTTGGTAGGCTTATATGAAGGGTTCCTATCTCCTCCCACCTAGACGTTAGCCCTTGGAGGCCCTAGATGCAACCCTCATAGCCCTAGACATCACCCAAGGGTATGTTTTGATATTTTGGAGACATTGATAAGGCTTATGGCACATGTGGGCATGATTTAGGGCCTTTGGAGGCCTAGCACTGCATGTTTCTTTCCCAACATCCCACACATGGGGCTCCATGCCACCCTATAGGAGCATGATGTCATCCTTAAGGGGACTTTAAATGTAATTTGTTTAATTTTGTGAAATTAGGGTAAATTGATAAGGTCAGACCAACAATTTTGAAATAAAGTTAATTTTGGGTATAATTTTGTATAAATAAACAAAAGTAACTTTCATTTTTTATAATAACTCTCACTTGGGAGAGTGGAGTTCTGAAATTTTCACCCTATTGGGGATTCTTTGGCTGAATTAAGGAGGCACACCTCTCTTGGAGGATATTTTTGCAACTTGGATCAAAATTGGTGAAGTGTTTTGACAATCTAGTGTTATTTAGAATGATTGTTCTTGGTGAAAGTAATTAAATTTACTCTTGTCATTTCGTTTCAATGGTTATGATATTATTTACTTGATCATGATAAAGATTATGAAATTCCATGATAGATAAACCCTAGAAACAAATAACTTAAGGTGCTACTTCTTTGTTTTCTTATTTGCTAAGCGTCATTAAATTGGTTTCATATATCAGGTCTCTAAAGCCCTAAAGTGCTATCATTTTAGAGACATTGATTAATTTGGTTGCATATAAAAAAACAATTTAAAGAAGTCTAAGAGGAAGGAGATGCTAGGGCCTAGAAGAGCCTACACCCTAGTTTATCGCCTTCTCAAAGCTTGAATCCTAGAAGGACTTAAGGTGCTACTCCTCCTAGGTCCTTCACTTCTTAGATTAGTAATATCATTATTGTTTAAAGCCTCAAGTAGAAGCCGCCACTTTTGAATCCATCACCCCCTTGTAATGCACTAATCTTCAAAATCTATCTTCTTAAGAAATCAATCTAAACTGAAACTTTCACTTGCTATCCTACTAACCACCACTAAACCTAACATAGTCTAGAACTACTAACTGTTGACTTGTTGTTTTCATAATCACTGTTACAGCCATTATCTAAAAGTCTATCCAAGCTTGTTGACTAGTTGAATCATCCCATAATTTGTATAAGGCAAAGTACTATCAATTAAAGATAAAGTGTGTTTTTAATTTCCTTCATAAAGTGCATTTTTTAGGCTTAACTACAACTGTCATAACTTTTATTTTACTATTGTATTGTCATCTCTAGCAACTTATTCAAGTTCATTTGCTAGACAAGATATCTCTGGAGATTTCATATGACAAAGTGTTATCCATTGAAACCTTTAATATCTTGTTATATTGTCATATAAGTGCATGTTATGATATCTATTACAGTTGTCATTACCATTTCACTGTTATTATATTTCTCTTAAGTGTTGCATACATTGTTAGCTAATATTTGTGGAAAAAGTTAATTGTCTTGTCGAAGCTTTAATATCATTTGTTGCTTGTAAAACTTTCATAACATTTTTTATTGTCTTGGTGAAGGGAAGGAACACTTACTTTTACCGTTTATTCTTCCCCCGAGACATAATTTCATCTGATTTGAGTGACCTAGAGAGAGGGGTGGTTTACCTTACACTTTTCCCTTCATCCACCCACTAGGTCTTGGGATGTCTCCCTTGGAGTGGATTTATCCTTATCCTAAAAAGAAAGTGGTATCCTATTGAGGTGACAGTGATAGGATTACCCTCGTGTTACGCCAATCTTGTCCCACTTTCCTTGGGATTTAGGTAAGTACAGATTGTGTGATAACATTTTTGGCGCCTTTGGTGGGGAACACTAAGTCAACATTCCTCAACAAAAAAAAAATTCCGTAAGGCTTTTTTTTCTCAAAGCCTTTACTTCACAAATATTACCTGGAAACTCCATTGAGGGTGATTCCCTCACTCCCTTTGATAATCCTTAAGAGGTTATCTGGTGAATCCACATACCTTTTCGAAGGTGACACCTTACTGTCAACTTTGTGATATTTTCAAGACATGGGATCATGGTGCCCTGGGAGAAAGTGTGTCCCTCTATTGATTTTAAAAGTTTTCAAGGATACCCACATTATTTTTATATAAAATGGGTGAAAAACGCTCCAAGATTCAAAAGCCTCCCAATTACTCATGTTGTAGAGTTCTTGAAGTATATAAGCGTGATAGAATTTGAAGGGGAGGGTGTTCTAGAAAAATTGTTCATACTTTCCTTACAGTCATTCTTACAAGATTGGGTCAAGGGTTGTTGCGAAGATAAGGGTATATAATCTTTCATAGATCTCATGAGTAGGTTCATTGAGTTAGTGAAACCACAATGCCAAACATATGAAGATGCCCTTTAAAATTTCACAATAGCCCTAGAGGATTAAGGATTCACCACTACGATTGTGGACGATCTCAAGAGTGTGTGCCATGCTCAATACCAAGAACCCTCTAATATAGAAGAAGATATTTACGAAGAAGGTTGTCAACCCCTTGAAGAGGAGCAAGAATTTTCCCATGATTCTACATAATGCAGTGAAAAATTGATTGAAGAGGCGAGTCATGAGTATGAAGTACTGGTATCTATTCCTCTGTTTAATGAAGTCACCCAAGCCTTTGTCCCTCCTGCACAAGAATAAGAGAATATTGTAAGTCATTTCCCTTTCTAGGATTTTGACAATGCTCTATTTTATGACTTGAAAAGTTAAGAGGTGTTAGAGGAACCCTTGGATGTATTAAAACCTTCATGTCATGATAAAAGNGTCCCTCCTGCACAAGAATAAGAGAATATTGTAAGTCATTTCCCTTTCTAGGATTTTGACAATGCTCTATTTTATGACTTGAAAAGTTAAGAGGTGTTAGAGGAACCCTTGGATGTATTAAAACCTTCATGTCATGATAAAAGCAATGATATGGTCGATAATATTGAAGAGTTAATACATGTTGGAAAACTTAAATGGGATGTGATTGGTTATTATGTGGATCCCATTTATGACATTGAGGGTCACCTCCATTTGTTGCCTTCACAAATATCATATGAGATTTCTATTGATCCTAACATGTGGCAACAAGGAGATGACATGATGACAAATATGTTCCAAACACCCAAGGATGACCTAGTGCTATGTTCTCATGATGATTTATGGTCATACCTTGAGGATTTTGATGAACATTCCTTTTAGCACTTGGATTTATTCTATGAAGAAGAATATCAACCACCATTGTGTTGAGACTTTAATAAGGGTGAGGACATTTTTTGCTTGAAACATGATAGTTGCGATAAGGTTTTCCAGCTCCCTTCAATTCCTTTCTCTCGCTATGTCACTAAGGATGCAGATGGGAAAGATTTCCCTTGTCTCAAGTTTTCTCTAGGGAAAAGCTTGCTTTCAGAATTTAAGGGTAGGTTGAATTCCTTAAGAAGAAGTTTATTATCTCAATATTTCAACCTTCCCTTAAGAAGTTTCAAGACAACCTTTAGATTCTTGTTAATCTCTTCTCAGACCTGAGGGAGTGATGAGGTCCAAGGTAGTCAACCTTCAGACTCTTCAAGTCATCCCCTTGAGTTTTTGACCTTTCACGATCCTTTTCTGAGATGGATTGAACTTTTTCCTGAAGACCTAATTTGGCATAACATTGTCCCTCCCTCCCGCCTCCATGGGTTGGATTTTACGATTTCCTATGATATAATTCATGCTCTAACTCATATTGTATTTGTGCTTAACTTGTCGATGTTTTAGTTTGTGATGAAGCACAGAGGCAGGTATTATGAAGTATTTCTAGGATGGTTTCACTGGTTATATGACTACACCTAGCATTCAACCAACAAGTAAGTAGAGGTAGGTAAGAATTTTCATCCATTATACATACGATTTCATTTCATGTTAGTGTCGTGGGGGGCGATGTCGGGCATCGCCCTGGCCTTTTTTGGTTATCTTTTGTATGTTTTTATTTTTATTCTTTTTATTTTATATTGAATTTTGTATTTCAATTAATTCTTTTAGTTTTTTAATATATTTTTTAATTTCTTTACATCTTTGTGAGTTTTTTTTTAAATAAATATGGTTTTTGTTATTTATTTTTATTTTCTAAAATTTTCACACATATATATATGGTTTCCTTTCCTTTATTTATATGGGGTTTCCTTTCCTTTCCTTTATATATATATATATATATATATATATATATATATAAAAAAAAGTTTTCTTTTAATTTTCTTTCATAATATTTTTATTTTTTTAAGTTAAAAAATAAACTTTTTTAATTGTTTTGTTTTAATATTTTTTTTAGTTTTTTTTATAATTTCTTTATTTTTTAATGTAAATTTAAAAAAATTATTAAAATATTTTTTAAGCGATGATTTAGGAGTTAATTTTTAATTGTTTATCAACGATGGTAGTCGTTGTCGAGGGCACAATTTCAATTAAGTTATAATTTTGACTCAAAAAAAACCCTGTGGTACTGGTAGCATCGTTTTTCGATTCAAGGGCCTTTAAAGTCTTTGTCCACAATTGCATCAGTTGTCAACACAACAGGTTTGAATGGGTCTGAATTTTAACCACCATACAAGAAAGGGTGCTCACCACCTTTTGATTTAGGGGTAAAAGTAACCATACTGAAAAAACAAGAACTCTGGAGAGTTCTCGTTAAGTTGGTAACTATGTTGATAGGAATAGGGGTAGAGAGGGTGAGTGAGAGGGAGATAGAGAGGGGGGGTAGATGTAAGAGAGAGAGAGAGAGAGAGAGAGAGAGAGAGTGGGAGGGATGACGGAATGGAAAATAAAAAATATATTATAAGAGCACGTGCACGCTCTTAGGAATGCATGTGTGTTCCTATAGTGTGTGCACACTATTAGGAACACGTGCGTGTTCTTAGAGAACATGTGCGCTCTTAAGAAAGTGAGTGTGTTCTTTTCAATTCAAATTATTTTGGGCTAGATTGAAAATGTGCATGCACGAACAAAAGACGTTGTAATTTTAGGGATATGTTGACTTTGGTAATTTTAAAAATATATAAAATTAATATTATAAATTTCCAAAAAATATACCGCACAAGAACAATGGGTTCTCTACAAGTATACAAGTTTTTGAAACAAAATTC
>SNQJ01S0000285.1:242412-277848 GCA_010110895.2 Picea sitchensis | reverse complement strand
TTCTCATTGTGTTGGTCTATGTAGATGGCATCATCTTCGGAAGAAATAATGTTGCATTGGTACAATGGATTGCTTCTACCATGCAGTCTGAATTTGAAATGTCTATGATAGGGGAACTGCCATTTTTTGTTGGTCTGCAAATTACTCAAAGGTTTGAAGGAATATTTCTTTCTAAGGAGAAATATCTAAGAGGAATATTTCTTACTCACTGGATGGAAGTTCAGCAAGGATGATGACTCACCTGATGTTGATCACAGTTCATATAGGTCTATGATAGGCAACCTATTGTACATCACAACATACTGTCCAAACATAATGCATGCTATTGGAATGGTAGGAAGGTATCAGGCTGCACCTAAACAGAGTCATTTGTTAGTTGTTAAAATAATATTCATATACTTGAAAGGAACAATGAACTATGGCCTATGGTATCCTAAGAATCAAAATTTTCAACTATCAATCTATTCAGATGTTGATTGGGCTAATTGTGTGGATGAAAGGAAAAGCACGAGTGGAGGTGAATTCTTCTTAGGAGATTCCCTTGTAGCATGGTTTAGCAAGAATCAAGGTTCCATATCCTTATAAACTACAGAAGATGAATACATTGCAGCTACCACTTGTTGTACCCAAATATTGTGGATGATTCAGACACTTGCAGACTTGGAGGTAAAATATACTGCATCGATCCCAATTCATTGTGATAATACTAGTGAAATTAGTGTGTCAAAGAATCTTGTATTTCACTCCAAGACCAAGCATATACCCATCAAGTATCACTTCTTGAGGGAACAGGTAACCAACATTGTTGTTTCTTTGCATTATATTCCATCCAAAGATCAGATTGTTGATATCTTCACTAAACCGCTTGCAAAATCTCAATTTGAGTATCTACGCCAGAAGTTGGGCATGACCATGTTATCAAGTTAAAATAGTCTATCTAATCAGGGAGAGAGTGCTCATAGTATATCTAATCAGGGGGAGAATACTTATTGCATATTTGATCAGGAGGAGAACAGAGTCACTCTTAGTTTTCCTTGACATTGATGTCAAAGGGGGAGAAACATGTGTGGTCTAGATGCTACAGTTGGAGGTCTAAGTTGAATAGTATAGCCTTTCAGGGTTGCCATCAATGCCAAAGGGGGAGATTGTTGGCATGTTTACAGGAAGAGTGTGTTTTTCATTGATGGAAAGAATAGAAGTGAACCAAAACTTGAGAGAGTAGAAGAGGAGAAAGCTCAAAAGAGATAGTGGTTTCCAGAAGTGCAGACGAGGTCCAAGAGATGGACTCGTAGAAGGAGAAAAGGTCGAGATCCTTGAACACTTAGAAAACCTTCTAAGTCAGAAGGATAAAAAAAACTCAAGAGGAAGAGAGACAATGATTGTTGGATCACTTTTGAGTGGAAGGATAGGATAAGCAATGATGGAGAGCCATTTGATTTAATCCAAGGAAAAGCTGCATCACACACAGATCGAGCCATTGATCTAAGATCTTGATCAAATGAACATCATTTGTTTTGGGTCTAAAGATGTGAGGAGGTTACGCTACGAAAAAATATCACTTCAAGAGTTTCAATTTGAGATTTGAAATACTTGAAGTATAGAGAGCCAGAGAGCCGGAGTAAATTTCAATCGTCAGATCTAGAGGGATACGTGGCGATGAATCGTGAACTCTAGAGAAATCACTTCGAAAGTTTCAATTTGAGATTTGAAATTCCTGAAGAACGGAGAGTCGAAGAGCTGAAATAAATTCTCGACCGTCAGATCATATGAAGTATATCTCAGTTGTCAGATCGTTTGAAGCAGATATCAAGCGTCAGATCGTCCGAAGTGAATCTGGGTCGTCTAATCCAGAAAATACGTGGGGTAATCCTGTGGACGTCGAGTAAAGACCCAAAGTAAGCCTCAACTGTCGATCCAAGAGGACACGTGGCAGTAATCTGCATACTTCGAGGGAAAGTAAATTTTGATACTTGAGATTTCAGAAGTCCAAAGACCCGAAGGAGATATCAACCGTTGATCGAGAAAGGGGCTACAGAACCATTGATCTAGTTGAAAGGTCAAATTCCCGAAGTATATGCAGAGATTTCGATTGAGAAAGACAAGTGTCCACAAATCATCAACTCTGGAAGATTGGCATACAGAGAAAAGTAGGGTTTGAGATTTGAAACTCCTAGAGCCCGGATCACGAAGTAAATCACAGTTATTGATTTAGGAAGGTTAGATCTGATCCACAAAACTTGAGAGGAAAGATCTGAACCGTTAGTTCATGAGCACAATCAATATCATGAGATCGACGGTCCCGTCGCATTGCGAGGATTGAAGGTGCGTGAAATTCAATAAGTTAAGGGCGGGCCGCAATCGAAACCATGGTTTTGGAGAAAGAACACATGGAGGCTCGAGGTAAATTATGGGGCGAAAAGTAGTTTGATTTCAAACCACCTTTGGACGCGCCTGCAATCGCATGGTCACATGAGATCATCGCCCAAGTTCATATTGATAACAGAGCTAGTACTCGCTAGTCATGAGTTTGGAAGCCGGGAGAGTCAGGTTTGGGTCACATCCAAAGATACGAAACGTGAAGTCCCAAAGTACTTGGCCCCAAGTCACAGACAGTGGTCACGTGGAGAGAGAATATAGGAAGGAGCTAGCATCCCTAAGCTCCACTTCGGAGATAGGGACTTGGGAGAATCGAGATGTCTCATACCAAGATTCCTAAAGTTGTGAGTCACAAAGAGCATGTTGGTTAGGCGTATGGTCACTGCTTATGGTCACGAGAAGGAAGGGGATTAGAAGCCAAAGAAGCCAAAAATGACTAGCTGTAACTGACAGAGAATACGAAGAGTTGTGCCTTCCATAGAAGCCAAAGAATATTTGGATAATGGCCATTGATGATGAACAAATTCACCATAACCACTAGAGAATACGAAGAGTTGTGATGATGATCTGGTAGAAGAATCGACGTGAGAAAGTCATGCAGAATAAAGAATAAAGAGTGATTTTTCGATAGTTATGCATGTGGGTAGGAGGACACATAGATTAGTACCCGAAGTGGAGATCAGTGGTGCAGTAAAGAGCATGCAGATGCAACACAAAGCATAAAAGGTAGAAGAGAAGTTGAACAGTATGAGTTTTGGTGATCGCAGGAGGAAAAAGAGCAGAACATAGAAGCAAAAAGATGCAGAAGTGGAAGAAGGCAAAGGAGACATGGAGCTGTAATAGACCATATCAAAGACAGAGCAAGTAAGTAAATTTTTTTCAAGATCCCATTAGGGTGGTAGGGTGGTGCTAGGGAGGACTGTTTCCCTCATAGTTTCAAGTGGGTGCTTGAACACAAGGAGTTGTAGCTTCCATCTGGTTGCATCCAAAAAAACCAGGGTGGTAGGGTGGTGCTAGGGAGGATTGTAATCCTCTTAATTCTAGTTGGTGCTAGAATATATTCTGGGAGTTGGTGCTTCCATCTAATGGGTGCTATAGAAACCTAGGAGTTGGTGCTTCCATCTAGTTGGTGCCAGAGAAATCTGAGAGGTGGTGCTCTCTGCAAGTTGTAGATTGCTATCATACGTTGTAGCCTCATATTTGAGTTAGAGCTCAAAGATTGTGATGTACATGAAAGTTGGAGCTTGATTGACATCCTAAGAAGAAATTTTTTTCACCCTTTATGGGTTTCCTCATGAAAATCAGTTTCTCTGTGTGATTGATCAAATATCATGTATATATGCATGTTAAGTTATCAGCAACACACTAAATAATAATCTAGAAAGAATCAGAAAATAACGGGAAAATTTTCAAGCTTATATACATAACTGATTCACCCCCCCTCTCAGTTATATTTCCAACACCCTACTACGCCCCAATGTTGGCATCTCCGTTGAACGTGACTCCCCTTTGTCTGCATGATGAAAACGATATGGTTTAGATTCCTCGTTCTACAAACAAAAACATATAAAAGACAAAACAAAAATATTTCTTGCAAGATTATGGTTATCTTTTGTACCTAATGCATCCCACTGTATGCTCTCAGGGAGCACCAAGTCAGCATTGCCTCTTAAATCTATCCTAGCATAGGGGAAGTCCTCAATCTCCACTAACTGCCTCCTCCACCATGTGAAGAAGTCTGCAGTGGATCTGAAAGCTGAGGGCTCATTCCCCAACCTGGGGGAAATACTGGTCCACCTCTCCATATGAGGCTCGGTCACGAGACCTACTATCATTGCAACCTATGGCTGCATCTGGGGGATCCACTCTAAGAAAAATGAAACCAAGAAAGAATTATATCCAAATTGTTTTTTCCTTCCAGTTCTACATTTCAATATCTGTTCTTTGACATTCCTTAGGAACCTTGCACTCCATTTGAACAATATTGGTTCCAAACACTATATGGAATAAGAGATTTGTGATTTTGAAGCAAGATGAGCACTGGTACTCCTTGCCAACTTGGTAATGGCGAATAGGATAGATTGAAGTGACAAGTCTCTCACATCTTTTATCACGATTCTTTCACCCACCAACCGTGACCCTGGTATGCAATGTTCAACAACATATGCCTCAGTCAGTTGTAGAGTATCCCAGTGCTCGGACAAGACTATGGGTGCCCCTCTCCTCGTGAGCCCTGTCAAAAAATATACATCGTCCATCTCAATTTCAAGAATATGTGGCCCTATTCGGAATGCTTTCTCATCGTCGTCCCATAGACCAATCAAGTATTCAAGAAATAATACTTCGTTCCTCATGTTATGGAGCTTGAAATGCTTGAGAAAGCCACAATTTCATAAAGCCACCATTGCTTGAGGGTCTTGAAGAGAAGCGATGTCATCAAACTCGTGCTCACGTTCTTTCCACTCAATCATGGCTAGATAAATATAAAACCTACAAAAACATCAATTAATCATCATTAGCCAAACCCTTATGGAGAGAAATTGCCTCTTTTTAGCCTTAAAATCAAAACATTTTTTAGTTCTGCACCTAGCGCTCCCTCAAATAAGCTAACAGAGTGCTAGCACCCCCTCAGCACATACACCAGTGCATTGAAATCATGATCAGTGCTCCCCTCAATGCCTTGAGGGAGCATTGATCCAGTTCGGCACTATAGGGATTCCCAAGGAGCATAGAACACCTAAACTAAAGGTTAAAATGCAGTAAAAAGGCATGAAAAAGGATGAGGGGAAGGAAACAAGCAACCTGGTCTAGACGATTGTGAAAATGGTCGCTCACAACCTCCGTAATCAACGCTCAAATACAAAGACAAGAGGAGAATGGTAAAAACAATGGTAAAAATGAATTTCTGACATAGTTTGATATTTGATAGGTTCATTTTGGTCATTTCTCCTTATTATAAAGTCTATTTTTGGGTTTCTTATCATATTTTTGAGAAATTACTAATGTGTTGTGCCTAGAACAGCATGATTTTATAGGGATTTGATCAGCATCTTTCGGTAACCTTGTGACGCTAATGAGCTTAGTCTTTGTTCTTTCTCGCACTAAAAATTACATGAGAATGTAGTTGAGTATACTTTTATCACTTTTTCGGACTCTTAAAGGTTATACGAAAAATGAACCTCCTAGATTCTCCTTTAAGCTCTTTTCAGACCCTTTAAACGTGAAAAGATTGTCGAGTGATCTTGCTTCCTTTCACACTCATTAAAAGGTTCAAAAGGGCCTCTTCTGAGTAATAGTTTATCTATTTTTCGGACCTCAGAGACTAAAATTATGAAAAAGGACAACCTTGGAGTCGCCTTTAAGTTCTTCTTAGACTCTCTAAACATGAAAAAATCGAGTTTTCAGACTACACATTGAAGGGCCCATATGGGGACAAACCCTTACTTCTTCTAGTTCGTTAAACAAAGGAAGTGGAACTTACCGAAGGTGAGTTATATCGAGCATGTGTTATCCTTCTGGAGCTCATTAAATTAAAAATAGGTACTCACTTATCTGGATGGGGGAAAAAATGGAAGGAAGTGGGTCAAGTTTCCTGAAAACTTTTGTAAACATCTCTTGCAGTCACCCTTGAAAACGACACTTGTTTTAACCTTCACATTGAACACTTGGATAATCCACTAAACCTCTGCACTGAACGAATCCTATGAGTATTCTACTCCTTTGAAACATTCAAAGAATGCCTCAACACTCGCTGCATTATGTTTTGGTTCACTCTGTGTTTATGCTGCCAAGTCTCATGTCATGCATCAGTGTTCAAGGGAAGTATCTTCCTTGCGAGTCAACCATCTATATAATTACCAATTTCCACACCCATGTCAGTATGTGTTCATATGATATATTTTATCACTTTCCTATGTCTATTTTGTGTCGATGATGGGGGATACATCAAGGCCCTCCTTCGACAAGTATTTTCATGTCAACTTCAACACATCATCCTAGAATTAGACTTAGAAACCAGTTAGTACCTTGGGATATGCATGCCTCAATGGTCGGCCTCCTTTCTTTCTACAATAGGTTTACATAATTTACCTTTGATCGGATGATTACATGAATTTACATAATTTACCTCATCTCATCTATCCACATTCGTTGGAATGTACTAGGGTACCATGGGAGTCATTGACATCATTGGTGATTTCCCTCACACTTGTTAACAATTTACCTCAATGGCTGGTAATCAAGTGGTTTCTACCATGTTTGACATCAAAACATATATTCACATGGTTAAATTTGTACCACATCGAGATTGGGATGTAGACCCTGGGTTGAGTATTCATTCTGATTTCTACTTTACCCAGGCTTCGAAGGAAGTCATTTGAGCATGTTAATACTTATGATGTCACATAGATCCACATTGTATTGGTCTGTGACTATGTTTTTATCATCTCGTAGCTCCATTGTGTATTTTACATGGCTACGATTAGTTCATGTCATAGAAGTATGGATCCACATAATATCTCTAGTGGCCATACCCTTAGTCAATATCATCATGGATCCGCAGTGTTTTTATTGGAGGCCATACTTTAGGTCATTTATAGCTCGAGCATAGGTATGCCTCCCTCATGAATGGAACATATATTAACATTGTTTGATGGTTGTCTATAGCTTCTACCAAGTTCCCCGACTCCAGACCCTTGCTTCAAAGAATCTACAAAGTGTTTCGGCCATCACCTTTCATTTTCTGACTTCACACTTTAGGGGGCATTCTGTAACACATAAAAATTTATCACTTCTATAATGTCACATTCTCATTGTCATAAGTGTCATAAGTGTCTCACTTTTGTCACAAGTGTTGTAAGTGTCACATTATTGTCATGTAAGTGTCACATTGTGAATGACACCATGAGAACACTTAATACAACCCCTAAAACATGTTAGAAGAAGAATCATCATCATTTGACAGTCAGAAAAAGGTTTTTTCTTATGATAATTAATCATCTTGGAAACTTTTGGAAGATCGGCGCTCCCCTGCTCATACACAGGGAGCGCTAGTGTTCTTTGTCTATCAATCAGGGAGCATTGTAGCACTATGTTTCCCGTTGTAAGGGATCTTCGAATTGGTTGAGCAAATTTGGGAAGAAATCCCCTTTTTATCTAAGGACAGCTATGGATGGATTGAGTTGGTTTGGATCGAATCTAACCCTTAGGCTACATGTAAGGGAGATACATAAACGGATGGAGTAATTTCCTCAACTAATCCCAAATATAAGCAAGGTGGTTGAGCCTCTCAAATATTATAAATGGAGGCATTCTCATGGTGTACAAGGAGGAGAAAATTATCAGCAAAGCATTGTTACTTTGATCATGGATCTTTCGAGCAAGGGTTGGAAAAGGAGGACTTGGGGAGGTTGTTGCAACATCATCTGAAAATTGTAAGTGTCTCTTTAAAGTTACCATCAATATACTTGGCCTATTTCCTTCTAGTATGTGTTTACATGTACTTGTCTATGCTTGTTTTAATCTTTCATAGATAGATTGGTTTTGTTTAATCCATTAGAGTAGGAGACAGTTGTTTGTATTTTGTGATTCATTGCAGGTGTTTTTTGGAACTTGTGGATTGGATCAGCGTGGAAAAACTTCGAAAGTGAGGTACATCATACTATCCCTCTTACTCTCTTTTTCGATGGGCATAATTAGTTTATAGGAATGATAGTTTCCAAAGGTAGTTTTCTGTATCGGTAGAGAGATCTATACTTTGAGGGAAGATTCACCTATCCGTAGGGGAATTATTCTGTAACAATGGACTCTAGAGGCAACTCAATATTTTGAACAACTTAAAGAGGCGATGTGCAAAGATCCTATCTTGGCCACACCAGACTTCACAAAAACTTTTATTATGGACTGTGATGCCTCGGGAAATGGAATTGGTGTTGTTCTTGTAAATGCATTGAAAATGCACATAATAGGTCTAGCTAGCAAATGATATACGGAATTTGCAGAGAAAATGTGAGAAAAGAGAAAAAGGAGAGAAATAATGGAAGAATTCTAATTAACCAAATGAATGAATGACAATTTACACATGATATACTCTGTATAACTCAACTAATGCACATTGGAGGAGAAGCCAATGTGCCATAATTGTGGTATAGAGTGATCTGGACACACAATGATAGTTATGGGAGTAAACTTCCACCTAGTGTAGTCTCTCAAGCAGTTACGAGAGTGAACTCCTACCTAGTCCAAGTTAACTAGTCTCTCAGTCTTCAATTAACTGATTGAAACAAAGTGAAGTGAGGAGGAGATCAAGGAATCCTGATTAATTTGCTAGTCTGGTGATGATCCCAAGGACAATGCACATTAGTTGGTGATGATCCCAATGTTACATGGTGATGATCCCAATGTGGCATCTAGACTCCACTCAACTGAAGTGTGAACTGAAAAGAATATTCTCCTAGAGGAATATTCTCCCTTCAAAGGATCAATATATGAATGAGATGATAGAGATTAGACAGAATCTAGGAGAATCTGTATGGGAGATTGACCAGAGATTCAAACGATTGAAGGGAGAGCTAAAGTATGTCATGACATATATGTAGCATAGGCATGTGTTCGTCAATTCACTGCTACCACACTTGAAATACCCTTTGTGATAGAAATTTTTTTAGATACAGGCAGAGGCTCTATAGGCAACCATACAACTGGAAGAGAACCAATATCAGAAGACAAATCCATCCATAGAGGAGTTGAAAGAGGATCTGAAGAACTTAACATTCTAGCTAAACCAGAAAAAAGGTAAGGACAAAAGAGAAGTTGTTTGGTGTACCACATGTATGACAGAAGGACACCATAAGAACGAATGTCCAAAATTCATGTAATACATGGCAGCAGGAATGCCAACCCTGTTACCAACAGGAGGACTATGGTGTGATATTTGTAAGAAACAGGTGCATGATCCATATCACTTCCCAATGATGCAGAAGTACCAGACAGTACCTAAGAGCTCATATTGCAACTTTTGCAAGTCAGTAGGCCATGATGACAAATATTACAGAACCATGGACCTCATGAGGGAAATAAAATCAGATGCTTACAGGGTGCAGGCAGAAATGATGAACGGGCAAGCCGCACCACAGTTTAACCAAGTACCAACCCTGTATAACACTACACAGTAGCAGTATAACACTATGCAACAACAATATAACACTGCATAGTCGCAGTACAATATTGCGCAACCACACTATAATCTCGCGCATTATAACCAGGTGCCTCAATATAATGCACCATGAGGAGATCGAGCTAGCTACAGAGGTAGAGTAAGAGGAAGAGGAGGCTTTGGAAGAGGCAGAGGACCAGTGGTATGCCACAACTGTCAATAACCAGGACACTATGCAAGAGAATGTCCACTTCCACCTGGGACGTGTATGTATTGTTGCACATCAAATCATGACACAGAAGAATGTCCTACAATATTGGGAAAGATCCAGGAAAAGAGAAATCAGAGCAATCAGAATGTTCAATGGATTTTGGTAGAAGCGAGGGATGAAGGAATAAACATCAACATAGTTACGTGGGGAGGAGCTAAAACAGGAAACGACGTAGTAAGACAAGATCCAACACAACACCAATGGGTGAAGAAGAATGTTGAACCAAAGAAGTAGTTTGATGTGCAGAATGAAAAGGAGATATTCAAGAAGACCAGACAAGAATTTTTTAATCCAGACATTGCATCGACATCAATTGTGTATCATAATAAAGAAGTATTGGCATACGAGATGCCTCCATCATTGGATCACACCAAAGAAGCACAACCCTTGGGACAAGTAAGTACGATTAAGGGTTTTTTGTAATCCTGTGTTAAAATACTAAATAACCCATCCTCTACTAAAGTATTAAAAAATATGCTAGAAAGATGTAGCATAGAGGCAGAAGGAAAGCTAGAACAGAAAATAGTTAATCATCTGCATACAAGGAGGAGAACAAGCAGAGAATTCAGATTGAACACCAACATTGGAGATTTCAACATGGGAGATATTATACTGGATTTAGGATCTGAAGTAAATGTATTACCTAAGAAGACATGGCAATGTATGGGAGAACCCACATTAGGTTGTTCATCGGTTTAGCTGAAACTAGAAAATCAACACAAAGTTCTACCAATTCGAAGACTAAAGGGGGTGACAATAGATCTGGATGGAGTGCGCACTAAAGACGACTTCGAAGTAATAGATATAGTGGATGGCACAACACCGTATCCAACATTTCTTGGCTTGGATTGTGCGTTCGACAATTAGGCCATAATCAACTTAAAGACGATGAAGATGACATTGGATTCAGGAGAATATAGAGTCATTGCACCATTGGATTCATCAGAAGGGGAAAGGTTTGTATAACCTACTTTCTTAGACCTAGAGGAAATTAACTAGTTGTACAGAATAACTGCGCGAGACAAATATTATGTGAACCCAACTGCAGATGGGTTATGTGGTGAACCTACTGGTTCACTATGTAAACATCCAATATAAATAGGACAGTACACAATAATCCATTTAAGGATAGTAAATATATTTAATAATAAATGTATAAGAATGAATAAGATGATTACAAATGAGGAATGAGGGCTTGTATATATATCTCGCACAGGGGTTCCCTTTCATAAGAGACATGACCTTTCATATGTCATGTCTCTTCATAATTAATTATTAATTATTAGTTATTTATATTTACATATTATATATATTTATGTTTGTTACATTGCCTTCCCCTTAGAAATGATTTGTCCTCAAAGCATGTTTATGGAGAGGCTTACTTCTTTGTTTTGTCTTGCAATGTCTTCACATGACTCTATGTTTTTGGTGTTGTTAATATTGATGATACTAGACAATATGAGTGACGAAGAGTTAAGAAGAACTATCGAGTTATGAAAGAGTCTGCCCACACTAGTTCGATCTTCTGCGAAATTGGGTGTTTATAGGGTTCTCGTTTTGGATAATGTTTATATTCTAACTGGTTAATATATCTACTCTTATGATTTGAATGTCGAGAGGGAGTTCTCATAACATGATTTCCCCTTATCATACTTGTATCATTTTCTTCTTTTGACTTTGATATATGATTTTCTTCATGCGGCGATGTTGCCTTGATAATGACTGAATTTTGATTAGTAATTTTACCTGGATCTCCCATCGTTTGTACTCCAGCATCTTTATATGTTTTTTCTTCAACTGGATTGGCATCTTCTTGAGCGTTAATGTATGGATTTTCAAGTTTCTCTTCTTTTAATTTTTTTATTTGTTCTAGTAGTTCATGATTGAGGCTTTTCGAACGAGAATTTTCTTCATTTTTTTTATAGGTTCTTCTCGTGTTCTTAATTCTCTTGTTCCAACTTCTGAACACATTGTTTTCGAACCTTTGAATTCTTGATCTGTGTAAGTATTTTTTTACTGTGTTATTTTAAACGAGAAATTTCTTCTCTTTTATCCTTGATAAGTTCGCCAAATTTGGTGTTACGGAATCTGGCTCCGATGTGGTGTCTTGTAATGTTATCATTTTATCCTTATATGGGAATGTCACAAACTTTTTCTCTATGTTTAGTATGAAGGTACCTAGACTTTTAAACCAGGATAATCTGATGACGATGTCAACTTCTTCTTGATACATAGTTGTAACATAGAATTGAGATATATACTCATATTCATCAATCGTCACGTGTAACAACTTAATTCGAAAATAATCTTCCTTTCTAATTATATTTGTCTCAGGAATTAATAATTGATTTGCCAAATCAATATTCATATAATTTTCATTATAGTCCAAGCTAATAACAATGTTTACCTCTCTTCCTTGAATATTTATCTTTAATGTCGAAAACCCGCAACATACGGTTGGAGAACCTTCATAAGTAAATCTTCCTTTCGTCATTTTCGAATTATTCTTTTTATCTTCCATCATTTTCGAATTATCCTTTTTATCTTCTAATAATATTCTTATAATAGATATATCTTTTTTTTATTTATTTGATAATATTCTTAGAATAGATATCTTTTTATATATATATATGTATATATAGTTATTATATATATCATATATAAATAATTAACATAAGATATGTATATATATTATAATTGATTTTAATTAATGTCAATTACGGGAGGGCATGAATGGTATGGGGCACGACTTTACAAGGAGGCTCGGATGTTTAATAAAAGTGGAAGTTAGGGGCTACGATAGAGCGTGTTTGTCGAGGGTGTGACGGGGTCCGCGGAGTGGGGGGTGTCGGGTGGTGTAGTATCGAGGGAGTTGAAGTGGATTCGCGGGGTGTGTGACAGGAGGGTTTGCTGGGAGGTGACGGGAAAGGGTGCGTGGAGGCACGCAAACGGGAACAGTCGGTATTTTTTTTATCAGAGGTGGGGGAACCAGGGAGTGGGACGTGGGGACAGACACAGAGGTCAGGGGTAGCGAACATGTCTGGGACAGGTCTACGGGATGCGTTGGGGAGTGTGGTGTCTGAAGTATGAGCGGGGAGGGATTTGTTGGGAGGGATTGTGGGTGTGTGAGGGCGTGCAGTGGTAGGGTGATGGGTTACGGGGTTTTAGGGAGGGATACGGGTGTGGGAATAGGTTACGGTGGGTTTTTTTTCGTTTCGACTCTAATATTTTTCAAATTTTCTTGCAGCGGAATAATGATTTATTTTTTTTCTTCAACGAATTTTTTTTGTTTGAAAATGGCCAAAATTTAGTTAATGCTCAAAGACTAGATCAGAGAAACTCTCAGACAATGGTTTTATCCAAAATCCAATATATTGTTGCCAAGGACAATGTAATTGACTAGAAGTCTAGTGGCCAAAGGCCAAGATCAGAAAAACGAAGCTTTTATACCACTGTGGTGAACCTATTGGTTCACTATGTAAACATCCAATATAAATAGGACATTATGCAATAATCCATTTAAGGATAGTAAATATATTTAATAATAAATGTATAAGAATGAATAATATGATTACAAATGAGGAATGAGGGCTTGTATATATATCTCGCACAGGGGTGCCCTTTCATAAGAGACATCACCTTTCATATGTCATGTCTCTTCATAATTAATTATTACTTATTAGTTATTTATATTTACATATTATATATATTTATGTTTGTTATAGGTTACTCAGTTGGAGAAGCATCACCTCATGTGCGTCAGACTCAAATATGGGCTTGGAGAATTGGCAGCATAGGTTACACAAAGTCTCCATAAGAATATGTGCAAGAATAGATCGCGGATTAAGATGGGTAGGTACGAAGATAAGTGAAACTCCCAGCTTCCATGGGGTGAATGAATTAGAAGCATTCTTAACATGATACAAAGATGAAGTGTTAGAGAATCAGAGGCTCTTAGCCCTGGATATAGCACTCAAGGAAACACCTTCCATGGGGTGAATGACTTAGATAAGGGAACCTCCCAGCTTCCATGGGGTGAATGGCTTAGAAGTGTTCTTAACACGATACGAAGATGAAGTGTTAGAGAATTAGAGGCTTTTAGCCCTGGATATAGCACTCAAGGAAACACCTGCAAGATGGTGGGGTGCACACAAAGAGACAGTTAAGGATTGGTACCAATGTAAGCAGTTACTGCGCATTAGGTTTGTCACAGATCAAGGAAGCAACCAACTACAAAAATATGACGGACATGGGGGCACCAACAAAACACTTGGAGAAGTGCAGAATGCTATGGAGGATGCCACCACCAGAGGAATGGCCTCATTATTTTGTTCACACATTAGAAGGGTTTCCATCAAATTGGTATACAGACCAGGAATTGTGCAGAGGAACTACAAACTGGACAGTATTACAACAAAACTTTACAGTCACTTTCTCATTTGAACATGAGAACCCTAACATAGACTCAACAATTAAACAAATTAGAGGGGTGATATTCATTAAAGAACCGTAAGTTGAACTCATGATAGAAGAACAACAGCAGAACAAACAGACAGTAAAATAACACTTGTCATGCTACCATGTGCAGGAAGAAGCACCAAATGAAGATGACCAACGAAACATTCAAATTGCGGAATTTCAAGGTGAAAGAGAAGTGGAAGGTCCACCTTGTTAGAAAAACAGGATCGTGGAGCAATAAAATAAAACAAATGCGGAAACAAAACACAGAAGATACACAATAAAAGAGAGACACATATTTACGTGGTTCACCCAGTGTGGGCTACATCCACCAGAGAAATTGCCAGGTCCTTCCTTTATTATTATCCATCAAATGAAGGGATACAACCTACAAAAAAACCCGATGTAACTTCCTCTTCTTTCTCTCACAGTCTCCTCTCTCAGAATACAATACTCGCCATAATGCATAGCTGCAATACATTTCCCTCATAACAGAGGGTTTCCTTCTAGGAAAAAAAACCCTTATATAATTTCTACCGTTAGATCTGCGACCTTATAATGAACAGTCTAGATTTACCCCCCCTATGCACTCCCCCGCGTGGAAGAGTGTACATACTTCTGGGGTGTAAAGTCTTCTTGGGGTATAAACATGGTTGAAAGCAAGGACCTCTGAATCAGGAACATAATCAGGCTCCACAACCAACACACCTATGGAATTAGAAGTATTTGATGTGTCGATCAAGGTGAAAAAAGTAAACATTGGGATAGTTGAGAATCCCAAAATAGTCAGCATTGGAGACTACTGGGATGAGAAAATAGTGGAAATCATAACAGAGTTACTGCATGAGTACAACAACATGTTCCCAACAACGTTCATGGAAATGAAAGGCATAGCAGGAGATCTAGGTGACATGAAGATACCGCTAAGATCTTAGGCAAGGCCGATCAGACAGAGACCATACAAACTAAACCCTATATATAAGCAAAAAGTCAAAGCCGAAATTGATAGGATGTTGGAGGCTGGAATCATAGAACTTGTAGAGGAATATGAATGGGTAATCCCGATGGTATTTCAGGAGAAAAAATGGGGAGGGATAAGGTATGTGTCAACCTGAGGAAGTTGAATGATGTGTGCCTACATGACCCGTTCCCTACTCCTTTCACAAATGAGGTGTTGGAGAACGTTGGAGGACAGGAAGCTTATTCATTCACTGATGGATTCCCAGGCTACCATCAGATCAAGATAGCTCCAGAAGATAGATACAAGACCACATTTGCCACCAAATGGGGATCCTACCAGTACACAGTCATGTCATTTAGATTGAAGAATGCACCAGCAATATTTTCCAGAGTAGTCATAGTTGCATTCAAAGAATTCATCCACCAGTTTCTAGAGGTATATCTAGATGATTGGACAATTTATAGTCTATTGAAAGACCATGTAGGAGTGTTGAGGATGATGTTAGAAAGATGTAGGCAATGTCAGATATCGTTAAACATCAATAAGTGCATCTTCGGAACACCTTTTGGGATACTATTGGGCCATATAGTATGCAAACAAGGTTTGCTAGTAGATTCTACCAAGATTGCAGTAATTGTTAATATACCACCACCACTACAACAAAACAGACTATTAGCGCCTAGTTTAGTGTCGGAGTTTAGTGCATTTGAGGGCATGAATTAAGTTTATGAGAGGGTAAAAACCCGGCGCTAGATGATGTGTTCACTTGGGCGTCGGATTTAGTGCCCAATTTAACTCCCTCTTTAGCGCCAGGTTTTGCTCCATTTTTAGCACCTGAGTTTGCTCCATTTTTAGCACCCAGTTTTGCTTCTTATTTAGATCCTAGTTTTGCTCTGGATTTTGCACCTAGTTGAGTGCCTAAAATGTGATATAGCTCCCTAAATAAGGCCCAAAATAGTTCATGGTTTAGCCCCTGGTGTATCTCCTAGTTTATCTATAGGTGTGGCATATAATTATGCTCCTTGTTTAGCTCTTGGTTTAGCACCTAGTTTAGCTCCAGGTGTAGCTCCTAGTTTGCCTCATGGTTTAGCACCTAGTTTAGCTCCTAGTTTAGCACCTATTTTAGCTCCACGTGTGGTGCCTAATTTAGCTCCTAGTTTAGCTCTTGGTTTAGCACCTAGTTTAGCTCATGGTTTAGCACCTAGTTTATCTCCTGGTTTACCTTCTAGGTTAGCTCATGGTTTAGCTCTTGGTTTAGCACCTAGTTTAGCTCCTAGTTTAGCTCTTGGTTTAACTCCTAGTTTAGCTCATGATTTAGCACCTAGTTTAGATCATGGTTTAGATCCTGGTTTAGTGCCTAGTTTAGCTCCAGGTGTGGCGCCTAGTTTATCTCCCAATCATGCTTCTTGTTTTTCTTCTAATGTAGTGTCGAAAATAGCTTCTATTTTGGCTTCCATATTAACACCAAGATGTGCTTCCATTATTGCATCATTTTTTGCTTACATAATTGCTTCCTTGTTAGCTCCATGGTTTGTTTCCTTTTAGTTCCAAGGTTTGCTTCCTTTTTAGCGTCTGGTTTTGCTTCTTTTTTAGGTCCAGGGTTTGCTTCCTTTTAGTGTTCAGATTTGCTTCTTAATTAGCATCCAGTTTTGTTTCTTGTTAAGCACAACCAATTTAGCTCCTACTTGGGTAGAAATGGATCTAAGTAGGAAGCTAAATTGATTTTGAGTTTTACTTCCATTTTAGAGACACGTTTTGCTTCCATTTTAACAACTCATGTTGTGTTCTTTTTAGCTTCCATTTAGTAATCTCATGTTGTGTCCTTTTTAGCTTCCATTTAGTAATTTAACTTTTTTTATTTCAATTTAATTAGTTAAATATATCATGCATCTTAAAAAACTTATATTATTATAGAGTAAGTCATATTGCATTTGAAGTATTTTATATGATAGTTTTTATAAAGGATTTTTAGGGAACTGGACATCCATACAAACTAACAACATCATTATACTTATTAAATCTCCATCTAAATAAAATCGACAACATACAGTATATATAAAATAGAAATATAATGATTATAACATGATCATCATCTATAATTACAACTAGTCAAATATATCAATATTAGATAAGTACCATGTCAAACAACTTATATCTTTAATACTGATAAGATCATCATCATATATAACTACAACAATTGAAAGTCAAATATGACAATAGATCAATAACATGTCAAAATGATACATGGCCAACAGTTGACCTAAGTTAAGATGATATATGTCCAAATGATATATGTCAAAATGATAAAACTCAATAATATGGTATTGTAGGTGAAAATGATACATATGATAATAAACATGAAAATGATACATGGATTCTATATGATCAATGTCACTGGCTACTACCAACAACTAGGTCATCATCATTGTGGTCATCATCGTCGTCATTCACAGAGTCTTCTTCATTTGACTCATCATCATCATCTCCCGTGTCTGTATCAGACCCATTATAATATGGATCTATGTCATGAGGATCAATGGATCTTATGGAAGACCCGTGTTCTGCAAAAAAGAACATTCAAAATGAAAAGTTTTTATTTATTTCATGTAATATGTAATTTGTGTGTTATATGTCTAATATTACAACATATAAAACAAAACCATAATCATATTACATCATATCAAAGTGCACATACCATAATAAAATTTCAAATAAGGTACAAATAAGAAGTCATTCCAATGTTGTAAAACATGCAACAATTCCAATAAACGTTAGTAAAGATCGTAAAAAAATGTGGTATACATTTTAACTATCAATTGTAAATTCTATTACATAATCGTAAGTGCCAACCCTCTCCATTGTGTTATATATATGATTATGTTTTCCTATAAAAATACTTTGAGAGTTAATTGGTCTATATATATTCTTCTCTTGTATTTCACAATTGAATATTTTTCTAGGACATTTTGGCCCATTGTAATATGCTTCAAAGGTCCTTTGAGAATTAACTAGTTTATAGGTAATTTTGAAGATGCTCTCAATACTCATTCAACTAGACCACATCCAAATGTCAATCCTTCCAAAGAAAAAATTCAATACATCAAGCACTAAAGGGTTGAAAATTATGACAAAATTGTTAAAAAAGGTGTCAAGGTGTATTGCCTTGCCTTACCTTGCCATGCCATTCCATACCATGTCATACTTTTCCATGCCATGCCATGCCATGGCTTGCCTTTGCATCCCTTGCCTTGTTATGTGTTTCCATGCCATGTCATGTCATGGCTTTCCTTTGCATGCCTTTCCTTGTCATGTGTTGACGTGCCATTCCAGTACATGTCATGCCATGTCATGCCTTGCCATGCCATGTCATGTCTTTCCATGCCATGCCAAGCCTTGCTATCGTATGGTATGTCTTTCCATGCCATGCCCCTCCATACAATGCCTTGAAATGCCATGCCTTGCATTCACTTTCCATGCCTTGTCTTTCCATGCCATGCCTTTCCATATCATGCATTGCCTTGCCATGCTATGTCATGTCATGCCTTAAGGTTTTTATTCCCTGAGAAGGAATTGGAAAAGAGTCACCGAAATGGTTTGGGATGCCACTTGAAACTGGGCATAAAAAGAAAATCAAGTCTCGGATTGAGGAACCATCAACTTCGATGGATTATTTTAGCTAGATCACCCCTCACTCTCGGGTGTCATGCCTCAGAAGTTGTTTTACTCATTGATTTTGAGAATTAGTGTTTTGCTCAGTTTGAAGCAACGCAACATTTGGATTAAGGGGTCCAATTTATGAAACCATCCCTCGTGAGAAGATTGATAATGTGGTCACCTATACCATGCTTAAATGATCTTGGAGAATCTCACGGAACTCAAAAATGTTGCTCCGTTAGGTTTTTATGCCATGAGGAGGAATTGGCCTAGAGTCCTCGAAATGGTTTCAGATGTGACTTGCAACTCGGTATATAACGAAAATGGAAACTCAAATTGAGGAACCATCGTATCCATTGGATTCCTGGCATAGGGTTTCAGCTAGAGAACCCCTCACTGTCGGGTCCAATCCCTTGTAAGTTGTTTTTTTAATCGATTTTGAGAACAAGGGTTTTGCTCAGTAAGAAGCAATGAAACATTTGGATTTAGGGGTCCAATTTATAAAACCAAGCCTTGGGAGAGGATGGACAATGTGGTTACATATTCCATGCCTAAACAAGCTTGCAACATCTCACAGAACTCAAAAATGTTGCTTCGTTATGTTTTTATGCCTTGAGGAGGAATTGGCCAAGAGTCCCCGAAATGGTTTGGGATGCCACTTGCAACTGGGCATAAAAAGAAAACTGAGACTCGGATGGAGGAATCATCGACTTCGATGGATTACTGGGAGAGGATTTCAGCTAGAGAACCCCTCACTCACGGGTGCCACACCTCAAAAGTTGCTTTACTCATTGATTTTGAGAATTAGGGTTTTACTCAGTAAAAATCAATGCAACATTTGGATTTAAGGTTCCAATTTATGAAACCATGCCTCAGGAGAGGATGGACAATATAGTCACATATTCCATGCATAAACAAGCTTGCATCATCTCACATAAAATCTTAAGGGGTCCAATTTATGAAACCGTCCCTCGTGAGAAAATCGATAATGTGGTCACCTAGTCCATGCCTAAACAAGATTTCAACATCTCACAAATCTCAAAAATGTTGCTCTGTTAAGTTTTTATGCCCTAAGGAGGAATTGGCCAAGAGTCCCAGAAATGGTTTGGGATGCGACTTGCAATCGGAATATCACAAAAAATGAGACTCGGATTGAGGAACCATCATCTTCGTTGGATTCCTGGAATAGGATTTCAGCTAGAGCACCCCTCACTCTAAGGTCCAACCCTTCAGAAGTTGGTTTTTTCATCGATTTTGAGAACTAGGGTTTTGCTTAGTTTGAAGCAATGTAACATTTGGATTTAGGGGTCCAATATATGAAACCATGCCTTAGGAGTGGATGGAAAAATTGGTCACATATTCCATGCCTAAACAAGCTTGAAGCATCTCACGGAACTCAAAAATGATGCTCTGTTATCTTTTTATGCCCTGAGGAGGAATTGGCCAAGAGTCCCCGAAATGGTTTGGGATTCCACTTGCAATTAGGCATAAAATGAAAACCAAGTCTCAGATTGAGGAACAGTCAACTCCGATGGATTACTGGGATAGGATTTCATCTAGAGTACCCCTCACTCCCAGTGCCAGGCCTCAGAAGTTTCTTTACTCCTTGATTTCGAGAACTAGTGTTTTTCTCAGTTTGAAGCAATGCAACATTTGGATTAAAGGTTCCAATTTATGAAACCATGCCTCAAGATAATATGGACAATGTGGTCACATAGTCCATGCCTAAACAAGCTTGCATCATCTCATGGAACTAAAAAATGTTGCTCTATTAGGTTTTTATGCTCTGAGGAGGAATTGGTCAAGAGTCCCCGAAATGGTTTGAGATGCCACTTGCAACTAGGCATAAAAAGAAAACCGAGACTCAGATTGAGGAACCATCGACTTCGATGGATTACTGGGATATGATTTCAGCTAGAGAACTCCTCGCTCTTGGGTGCCATGCCTCAGAAGTTGTGTTACTCATTGATTTCGAGAACTAGTGTTTTTCTTAGTTTGAAGCAATGCAACATTTGGATTAAAGGATCCAATTTATTAAACTGTCCCTCGGGAGTAGATGGACAATGTGGTCACATATTCCATACCTAAACAAGCTTTAATCATCTCACGAAACTCAAAAATGCTGCTTTGTTAGGTTTTTATGCCCTGAGGAGGAATTGGCCAAGATTCCCTAAAATTGTTTGGGATGCGATTTGCAACTGAGCATAAACTGAAAACTGAGACAAAGATTGAAGAACCATTAACTCTGATGGATTACTAGGATAGGATTTCAGCTAGACCACCCCTCACTCCTGGGTTCCATGCCTTAGAAGTTTCTTTACTCATTGATTTCAAGAACTAGTGTTTTCCTCAGTTTGAAGCAATGCAGCATTTGAATTAAGGGGTCCAATTTATGAAATCGTCCCTCGGGAACGAATGGATAATGTGGTCACCTAGTCCATGCCTAAAACATCTTGCAGCATCTCATGGAATTCAAAAAAAAATCTTTGTTAGTCTTTTATGCCATGAGTCCCCGAAATGCTTTGGGATGCGACTTACAACCAGAAATATCACAAAAACCGAGACTTGTATTGAGGAACCGTCATCTTCGTTGGATTCTTGGCATAGGATTTTAGCTAGAGCACCCCTCACTACCAGTTCCAATCACTTGGAAATTTTTTTTTTCATCGATTTCGAGAACTGGTGTTTTTCTTAGTAAGAAACAATGCAACATTTGGATTTAGCAGTCCAATTTAGGAAACCATGCATCAAGAGCGGATGGACAATATGGTCACCTAGTCCATTCTTAAAAAGGCATGCAACATCTCATGGAACTCAAAAAAAATTCTCCGTTATGATTTTATGCCCTGAGGAATTGGCCAAGAGTCCCCGAAATGATTTGGGATGCCACTTGCAACTTGGCATAAAATGAAAATCGAGACTCGGATTGAGGAACCGTCGAATTCGATGGATTACTAGGGTAGGATTTCATCTAGATCACCCCTCAATCCAAGGTTCCATGCCTCAGAAGTTGCTTTAGTCATTGATTAGGAGAACTAGTATTTTGCTCAGTTTGAAGCAATGTAGCATTTGGATTAAGGGGTCCAATTTATGAAATCGTCCCTCGGGAGTGGATGGATAATGTGGTCACCTAGTCCATGCCTAAAAACTCTTGCATCATCTCACGGAACTCAAAAATGTTGCTCCATTAGGTTTTTATGCCCTGAGGAGGAATTGGCCAAGAGTCCCTGAAATTGTTTGGGATGTGACTTGCAACAAGGCATAAAATGAAAACCGAGACTCGGATTGAGGAATTGTCGACTCCAATGGAATACTAGGATAGGATAGGGTTTGATGTTGCTAAACAGACTTGCGGAAGGTTACAGAAGTCCATTATGCTAATCAGTTTGGATTTTATGCCCCCGGACCAAATTGGCCACATATCCATGAATGACTTAAGGAGGTGAGTTGCAACTCGCAATAAAACTCAAACAGGGACTCGGATGCACAAACCATCAGTTGCATTGGATTTGGAGCACCGAGTTTCAGCTAGTGGGGCTCCTACGTTATCATTCCGTTAACAGAAAAACCAATTGTTGGAGTATCTCTGTGTTAGGGTCCTAACCCGCACATAGGTAGAGCAATATATTCGGATGTAATAAAGGTCAATATTAATAAGGCCTTTCAATAAAATAGAATAAGGCAGATGTAAGAAGACCTAATATAAGCTTCTGCTTCTAGAAGGATCTTCCTCTAGATGCTTCTCTTGATAGACATATTTAGTATAAATAAGGGTCAAGGGTATGAAAACCCTAGCTTGGAGATTATTGTAACAGAGCGTTGCTCGACTGGAGGTTTCCCCCTCGAAGAGGCCCGTGAACATTGCTTTCTGAATCAAAGTGTTATTTCTATAGTTGTTCTTATATCATTTATGTGTTATTGTGGAGATTATGTTGGTTATATTACTATTATTCTGCCATTTCTAGCATTTTATTTATGTTCTACATATTTTTTATATCTGGTATATTACAAGTGGTATCAGAGCACTTTCCTTGGCAGAAATTGTGGGAAATTTTTTTCAGGGTAGAGACGTATTTCGGCGTCTTTAAGCCATAGAGATCTGTCGCTACGCGCATAAACCCGCAGTTGAGGGATTCATACACGCAGGAAATACAAGTGGTTCTTAAGCGCAAATCTGTTGGCCACCCTTGTAACCCCTATTGGTACCCCTTCGACTGGTAGCGCATCAGACAACACTTGTGTACGGAATTGGCCTAGATTTCCTAAAGCCCTCTTTAGATAAACCGATCGGTCGCCTGACTACTATAGTGCCACCGAGAACAACACTCGAGAAGATACTCTCTAGTACCTGGGTAGTCGGGTAGTACGGTTAAGGGTACGGTCTATCCTCCTTAGTTAGTGCCCTGAGATATTGGGTCGAGTACTATTGTTAGACCCCGCACGTATATCAGAGAGTTATAGCATAGGGCAAAGCCTTGTTTGTAGAACCCTTGAATACCTAACCCTTGGGGGATAGAAACATAAATAAATTAAAACAGACAAGATCTGTTGTCGTGCAACTGTGTTCGGGTTGCCAAATCACTACGCTTTTCTTACTGGTTAAGTATTTGTGGATTTCATCATTGCAGTATTCTTCAGATCGGAGTATAACTCTGCAGGTGTAAAAAAAAAAAAAGTCTGGAAATTTTTTCACCATTATTTGAGACCTATTCCATTGGATTCATCTCTTTTCCCTTATCACATTCATCCATATCATTTTTCCGCAAATATTTTTACATCGCCCGCCCCTTTTCAATTCACTCATCCTCATGGCCCATACCCGTAGCCAAGACCTGGAAGCTCGCTTCAACACCTTGCAATATGGTCTCCTCGAGACCCAAAAAGAAGTGAAACAACTCAGTGCCATTATTGCCTCCATCGATACATCCATCAATACAACCATGCAGTCCTCAATGGAGGAAGTCAAACAAGAACTGACCACCCAGCTTGAATCTGTCTTTGCATCACTCTACACCAAATTGAAGATCCCTACAGATGACCCTTTCTCTAACACACCTCTAAAGACTGAATGTGAACATTCCTCCCATTCCCATACCTTTCAACACCATCACTTTCAACGTGACCTACGCATTATGCGGGTGGATGTGACCAAATTTGATGGCTCTAACCCCATTGGTTGGGTAACCCAAATGGAACATTATTTCTCTTTATACGGCATTGCAGATGACTTGGCCAAACTTCGGTATGGTGTTCTCCATCTAGATCAAGAACGTTGGCAATGGTGGCAATGGAGAAAAAATTCCCGTCAAGGGTATATTGCTTGGACCCAATTTGTGACTGAGCTTTATGAACGCTTTGACACTAACACCAACCATTTGGGCCATTTGACAAAGTTGAAACAATCAAGAATAGTAGAAGACTTCATAGTTGCCTTCGAGCACCTAGATTTTCGAACAGAGGGCATGATTGATGCTTTCTTTTGAGAGTGTTTTATCAATGGCCTCAAGGATGAGATTCGGGCCCATGTCCTCATGGATCGACCTTCGAGTTGGGTGGAGGCTACTAAAAAAGCTAAAGAAAAAAAATAGGTTGTATCCTCTCAAAACCGTAAACCCTACTTTATCCCTCGCCCTAAACCCGTAAATCCCACTACTCCCTCCGCCCCATTAAAGATCCAAAAATTGACCAGAGTTGAAATGGATGAATGCCAACTCAAAGGCCTTTGTTATAATTGTGATGACAAATATTTTCTGGGCCACAAGTGTAAGGAACAAAATCTTTTTATGGCCATCTCTGAGGATATTTCGGAAGAGGATGTTGAAACTCCCCTTGTGTCTGAGTCACCTAAAATCATTGACATAACCCCTCCCTCAGACCCTCCCGAAGTGGAACCGATCATTTCCCTCAATGCTCTCACTGGCTTCTCCACCCCCCAAACCCTCAAGTTAATTGGTTACATCAAGCATCGGAAGGTCATCATTCTGGTTTATAGTGGAAACACCCATAATTTTATTCATCGTCGCATTGCCCAAGAAACTCATTTCTACATCCATGCCATCAACAATTTCTAAATCATGATTGCCAATGGTGGCTCCATGAAATGTAGAGGGCATTGTGAAAATGTGCATCTCCAAATCGGTGACTACCACCTAAAATCCCATATGTTTGCTATCGACATGGGCAGTTGTGACATTGTGTTGGGTGCGGACTGGATAAGGACTTTGGGTCCCATTCTCATGGATTTTAAGGAATTAACCATGCAATTCGACCAAGAAGGCCACCAATATAAATTTCAAGGCATCATTGTTGGTTCACCTGAGGTCATTAGTTCCCATCGCATGGAAAAGCTGCTCAAAAAAGGTCATTCTGGTGTCATTTCCCAACTCCATGCCATACAAGCAACAAAGACACCCCCGATACTGCAAGACCTCCAAGCCCTCCTTTCTAAACATCAAATGGTATTTTCCACTCCCCAAGGACTCCCTCCTTCCCGCGGTGTTCATGATCATTCCATTCCCCTTGTACCCGAAAGCATTCCTCCCAATATCCGTCTGTATCGCCACCCCTTTTCACAAAAAAATGAAATTGAGAAAATGGTCCAAGAACTCTTTAATGCAGGCGTTATCCGTCCTAGTACGAGCCCTTACTCTTCTCCTATAGTCATGGTCCTAAAGAAAGAAGGTTCTTGGAGAATGTGTCCTGACTTCCGTTCCCTCAACAAACTGACCATTAAAGACAAATTTCCCATTGCTGTCATTGATGACCTCCTGGATGAATTGAGTGGCACCCAATTCTTTACTAAACTTGATCTTCGCTCAGGCTATCACCAGATACGTATGAAAGAGACAAACATTCCCAAGACGGCCTTTCGAACTCATGAGGGCTACTATGAGTTTTTGGTCATGCCCTTTGGCTTGTGTAATGCCCCCTCCACCTTCCAAAGCCTCATGAATCATGTCTTCCGTCCCTTTCTCCGTCATTTTGTCTTATTTTTCTTTGATGATATCCTCGTCTATAGAAAAACCTGGACAAACCATCTTTCTCATGTGGATCGAGTTCTCCATCTACTCTCTCAGCACCAACTTTTCCTAAAACAATCTAAATGTGATTTTGGTGCCTCCGAAGTAGAATACTTGGGTCATATGGTTGGCAAGGATGGTGCCAGGGTGGATCCGAAAAAGATTGAAGCTATGCAAGACTGGATGCACCCAAAGACTCTCAAAATATTGCGTGGATTTCTGGGCTTAACAAGGTATTATCGCAAGTTTGTTAAGAATTATGGAAAGATTGTAGCACCTCTCACTGCTCTCCTCAAAAAGAACTCTTTCACTTGGACTCCAGTCGCTGCTCAAGCTTTCCAAACCTTGAAGATGGCCATGTGCACCACTCTGGTTCTGGCCCTTCCTGATTTCACAAAGACCTTTGTGTTGGAATGTGATGCCTTAGGGAAAGGAATCAGTGTTTTCCTTATGCAAGAGGGTCAACCTTTGGCCTTCACCAGCAAGAAACTATCTGAAATGAATCTGGGAAAACCCATCTATGAAACGGAAATGTTGGCTATTCTGCATGCCATTGATCTGTGACGCCCTTATCTCTTGGGGCAACATTTCCAAATTAAGACAGACCATCAAAGCCTCAAGTACTTTCTAGAACAATGCATTTCCTCCCTGGAGTAACAAAAATGGGTGACTAAGCTCTTTGGATATGATTATGAGATCATATACAAGAAAGGCAAAGACAATGTGGTGGCGGATGCACTGTCCCAAAAATATGAAGAAGAAGGATCCCTTTTTTCTCTTTCCTTCATTGTACTAGATTGGCTCCAAGATGTTCGCCAGGAATGGATACAAGATCCCAAAAGTTCGCATATGATCCAGCAATTGCAGACCAATGCTCCAGCTCCCCCAGGGTACTCTTGGCTCCAGGATGAGCTTCGATACAAAGGTTGTTTGTATTTAAGTAAACAATCAAAGCTTAAATCCACGATACTTTCTGAGCTTCATGCTACACCCACAGCGAGGCACTCTGGATTCACCAAAACCTATGACAAGGTCAAACGTTCTTTTTTTGGGGATGGTATGAAACAAGACATCCGTAATTTTGTCGTTGAATGTGATGTGTGTCAACGCAACAAGGGAGAAACAATCAAATCTCTGGGCACACTACAACCGCTTCCGATTCCACCTGCTATTTGGAAGGATATCTCTATGGACTTTATTACCGATTTACCCAAATCGGGAAATAAATAGTCATAATGGTGGTTGTGGATCGTCTTTCCAAATATGCTCATTTCTACACTCTTCAACACCCATTTACTGCATCCATGGTGGCTCAAATTTTCATGGACCAGGTCTTTAAGCTTCATGGCATGCCGCACTCTATTGTTTCTGATCGTGACCCAACTTTCACAAGCAATTTTTGGCAAGAACTGTTCAAGCTACAGGGCACCCAATTGCATCTCAGCACATCTTATCATCCCCAGACTGATGGTCAAACGGAAGTTGTCAACAAATGTTTGGAAACATATATGAGGTCTTTTGCCTCTGAAAAGAAAATCAGTGGGCTCAATGGTTACCCCTAGCTGAATGGTGGTACAACACTTCCTACCATACAGCTACACGCACGACTCCTTTTGAAGTGGTATATGGACAGAAGCCACCTTCAGTTCTCTCATACTTACTAGGTACCTTGAAGGTCCAGGCGGTTGACCAAACACTTACAGTTCGAGAGGATATTCTGCGTACCCTCAAAGAGAACTTGGCCATGGCACAGAATCGCATGAAGCAACAAGCAAATCAAGGTCTCTCTCAATGTCAATTTGCAGAAGGGGATCAGGTGTTTCTGTGACTGCAACCATACAAGCAAAATTCCCTCAAGGCCGAGCATTGTCATAAGCTAGCGCCCAAATTTTATGGTCCTTATACAGTTCTCAAGTGTGTGGGACATGTCACCTATCAGTTAGCTCTGCCCAGTCATTCGAAGCTACATCATGTTTTTCATGTTTCATGCTTAAAGAAGGTGATTGGAACTATGTGCCAAATTCAAACCAACCTTTTCAAGTTAGCTGAAGAAGGATCCATTTGGCTACAGCCAGAAGCAGTTTTGGACTAGCGTGAGCGTCGCCTGCGTCAGAGAACCATCAAGGAAGTTCTAGTCCAATGGAAAGATACAACTCCAGCAGATTCCACTTGGGAACCAACTACCATTCTACAACAGTTTCCACATCTCAAGCCTTGAGGACAAGGCTATTTTTAAGGGGGCGTACATGTTAGGGTCCTAACCCGCACATAGGTAGACCAATATATTTGGATGTAATAAAGGTCAATATTAATAAGGCCTTTCAATAAAATAGAATAAGGCAGATGTAAGAAGACCTAATAGAAGCTTCCGCTTCGAGAAGGATCTTCCTCTAGATGCTTCTATTGATAGACATATTTAGTATAAATAAGGGTTGAGGGTATCAAAACCATAGCTTGGAGATTATTGTAACAGAGCGTTGCTCGACTGGAGGTTTCCCCCTCGAAGAGGCCCGTGAACATTGCTTTCTGAATCAAAGTGTTATTTATGTTGTTGTTCTTATATCATTTCTCTGTTATTGTGGAGATTATGCTGGTTATATTACTGTTATTCTGCCATTTCTAGCATTTTATTTATGTTCTGCATATTTTTTATATCTCATATATTACACTCCGAAATTAGGGTTTTGGTCAATGAGGCATAGAGCAATTTCTGAAGATGAGGTCGATTTTCAAGAACACTATGCCGACATTTTTGGCTAGTGCAGTTGCATGGAACTTGTCCAAATAGACTTGTGGGAGCTTACGGAACTCTGTTATGCTGCTTGGTTTGGGTTTTATGCCCCCGGACCAAATTGGCCACATGTCCTTGAATGGCTTGAGGAGGGGAGTTGCAACTATCGATAAAACTCAAATTGGGACTTGGATGCATGAACCGTCAGTTGTATTGGATCTTGAGCACCTGGTTTCATCTATTGGGGCTCTTACCCTATCATTTTGTCGATCGAAAAACAATTTGTTGGAGTATCTCCAACTCTAGGGTTTTGGTCAATGAAGCATAGTGCAATTTCTGAAGAGGAGCTCGATTTTCAAGAACACTGTGTTGAGTCCTTTTTGCTAGTGTAGTCATGTGGGCCTTGGCTAAAAAGACTTACTGAAGCATATAGAAGTTTGTTATGCTACTCGGTTTGGATTTTATGCCCCCATACCAAATTGACCACATGTCCCTAAATGGCTTGAGGAGGCAAGTTGCAACTCTCGATAAAAATTAAATTGGGACTCATATGCATGGATCATCAGTTGCATTGGATTAAGAGCACTGGGTTTCGGCTAGTGGGGCCCCTACGCTATCATTTCGTCGACCGAAAAAATATTTGTTGGAGTATCTTCGGCACTAGGGTTTTGGTCAATGAGGCATAGTGCAATTTCTGAAGATGAGTTCAATTTTCAAGAAAACTCTGTCGAGCATTTTTTTCTAGTGTATTCGCATGGGAATTGGCCAAACAGACTCGTGAGAGCTTACAGAACTCCATTATGCTGCTCGGTTTGGATTTTATGCCCTTGGACCAAATTGGCCACATATCCTTGAATGGTCTGAGGAGGCGAGTTGCAACTATCAATAAAACTCAAACCGGGACTCGGATGCACGAACCGTCAGTTGCATTGGATCCATAGCACTGGGTTTCAGCTATTGGGGCTCTTACGCTATCATTCCTTCGACCAAAAAACCATTTGTTGGAGTATCTCCAACACTAGGGTTTTGGTCAATGAGGCATAGTGCAATTTCTGAAGAGGAGGTTGATTTTCAAGAACATTGTGTCGGGTCTTTTTGGCTAGTGTAGTCATGTGGGCCTTGGCCAAACAGACTTGCGGGATCTTACGGAAGTCCATTATGGTACTTGGTTTGGATTTTATGCCCCTGGACCAAATTGACCACATGTCTCTAAATGGCTTGAGGAGGTGAGTTGCAACTCGCGATAAAACTCAAAGCGGGACTCAGATGCACGAACCGTCAGCCGCATTGGATTAAGAGCACCGGTTTTCAGCTAGTGGGGCCCCTATGCTATCATTCTGTCGATCGAAAAATCATTTGTTGGAGTATCTCTAGCACTAGGGTTTTGGTCAATGAAGCATAGTGCAATTTATGAAGATGAGGTCGATTTTCAAGATCACTCTGTTGGGTGTTTTTGGCTATGGTATTGGTCTTGGTATGGTATTCATATTGGTATTGGTATGGTATGGTATAGTATTGGTATTGGTATGCATATCATTGCCAATGCATATCGTTGTGGTATGCAATGGTATTGACATTGGTACGCAATGATATTGGTATGCAATGGTATGGTATTGGTATTGGTATTGGCAATGTTATTGGTATGGTATTGTATGGTATTGGTATGCATACCATTGCAATGCAATGGTATGAAATATTGGTATTGGTATTGGTATGCAATCGTATGGTATTGGTATGGTATGGTATGGTATGGTATGGTATTGGTATTGGTATGGTATGGTATGGTATTGGCAATTGTATTGGTATTTTTATTGGTGTCCAATGGTATTGGTATTGGTATTGCCATGCAATGGTATGCAATGGTATTGGTATTGGTATTGGTATGGTATTGGCATGCATATCATTGCCAATGCATACCATTGCCATGCATTGGCAATGGTATGCAATGGTATTGATATTGGTATGCAATGGTACGGTATTGGTATGCAATGCTATGGTATTGGTATTAGTATGTTACCAGTATGGTATGGTATGGTATGGTATTATACTAGTACGGTATTGGTATGGTATGGTATTGTACTAGTACGGTATTGGTATGGTATGGTATGGTATTTGTATTGGTATTGGTATGCAATGGTATTGGCAAGGCATAAGGGTATTGACAATGCATATTGGTATTGGTTTTGGTATGGTATTGGTATGCATATAATTGCCAATGCATACCATTGTCGTGCAATGGTATGCAATGGTGTTGGTATTGGTACATAATGGTATGGTAGTGGTATTGGTATTCAATGGTATGGTATTGGTATTGGTATTGTATTAGTATGGTATGGTATGGTATTGTGCATATATGGTATTGGTATTGGTATTCAATGGTATTGGTATTGGATGTATTGGTATGCAATGGTATTGGTATTGGTATTGGCAAGGCATAAGGGTATTGGAAATGCATATTGGTATTGGTTTGGGTATGTATTGGTATGGTATTGGTATGCATATCATTGCCAATGCATACCATTTCCATGAAATGGTATGCAATGTTATTGGTATTGGTATTGGTACACAATGGTATGGTATTGGTATTGGTATGTTATTGGTATGGTATGGTATGGTATTGTATTAGTATGGTATTGGTATGGTATGGTATGGTATTGGTATTGATATGTAATGGTATTGGTTGTATTGGTATTGGCAAGGCATAAGGGTATTGGCAATGAATATTGGTATTGGTTTTGGTATGGTATTGGTATGCATATCATTGCCAATGCATACCATTGTCATGCAATGGTATGAAATGATCTTGGTATTGGTACGCAATGGTATGGTATTGGTATTGGTATTGGTATGCTATTGGTATGGTATGGTATGGTATTGTATTAGTATGGTATTGGTATGGTATGGTATGGTATGGTATTGCTATGGTATTGGTATTGGTATGGTATGGTATGGTATTGGTATTGGCATGCAATGGTATTGCTTGTATTGGTATGCAATGGTATTGGTATTGGTATTGGCAAGGCATAAGGGTATTGTCAATGCATATTGGTATTGGTATTGGTATTGGTATTGGTATAGTATTCGTATGGTATTGGTATTGGTATTGGTATGGTATGGTATTGGTATGGAATGGTATTGGTATTGGTATGGTATGGTTTTGGTATTGGTATGGTATTGGTATTGGTGTTGGTATGGTATTTGTATTGGTATTGGTATTGGTATGCATTTCATTGCCAATGAATACCATTGCCATGCAATGGTATTGGTATTGGAATACAATGGTATGGTATGGGATTAGTATTGGTATTGGTATGCCATAGTATGGTATTGCAATTGGTATGGTATTGGTACGGTATGGTATGGTATTGGTATTGGTATGGTATAGTATGGTATTGATATTAGTATGGTATTGGTATTGGTATGGTATGGTATGGTATTGGTATTGGTATGGTATGGTATGGTATTGGTATTGGTATGGTATAGTATGGTATTGATATTGGTATGGTATTGGTATTGGTATGGCATTGGTATGAACATAATTTCCAATGCATACCTTTGTCATGCAATGGTATGCAAAGGTATTGGTATTGGTATGCAATGGTATGCAATGGTATTGGTATTGGTATGGTATGTTGTTGGTATTGGTATGGTATTGGTATGCATATCATTGCCAATGAATACCATTTCCATGCAATGGTATGCAATGGTATGGTATTGGTATGGTATGGGATTGGTATTGGTATTGGTATGGCATGGTATAGTATGGTATTGGTATTGGTATGGTATTGGTATTGGTATTGGTATGGTATGGTATGGTATCAGTATGGTATTGATATTGGTATGGTATTGGTATTTGTATGGCATAGGTATGCACATCATTGCCAATGGACTTTGTGACGATTTTTGAAGGTGCTTATTTCTTCTCTCTTCTTCTTGGTCTTTTTTTTTCTATTCTAACAAGGATAAACAAATGTCAAACTCAAATAGACCATAAAATATGAGGAAATTTATATGCAAAGAGGTTGAATTGTGAAATTTGATAATTGTTTTACCTGAAAATCTCAATTCTCCCTTAGGAAACCCCCAAATCGTGCTATGGTCTTACCCTATCTCTGTTCGCCCTAGGAAACACCCAAATCATGTTGGAGTCCAAATCTAGTTTGAAAATTAGTTGGTATGCTCACAGCTAGTCTCCCTTCGCCCTAGGAAACACTCAAATCGTGTTGGAGACCAATTGTAGTTTGAAATTGAGTTGGTTTGGTCGCAGACTATATCCTCTCGCCCTAAGAAACACCCAAATCATGTTGGAGTCACCCTAAGAAACACCCAAAACGTGTTGGAGTCTAAATGCAGCAAGAAATTAACTTGAACTATCATGCTCTATCTCCATTCACCCTGGAAAACACTCAAATCGTGTTGGAGTCGAAATGTAGAAGGGAATTCAGTTGGACAGGTTACAATCTTTATCCATTCGCCATAGGAAACTCCCAATTCATGTTTTTTTAATTCTTCCCCTCCAAAATGTCAAATTCGTCCCCTTGCCCGCAGATATATGTGTTTTTTAGGTTTTACATATCAGTGGGCATATTCGTCCCTTTGCCCGCAGGTATTTTTGTTTTTTTTAATTTCTACATATCAGTCGGTGTTAAACTGGGTGCCAGCTACGCCTAGTTTAGCATCAATTTATCTCCTTAATGTAATCAACTATGGTTGCCTTAGTGGGCGCAAAAAACACCAGGGCTTGCACCTAAATCTGGTCAAAACGTGTCCATTTTGGGCCTAAACGGTGATCCACCATTGATCAAATCACATGTAGTTCTCAACTACAACATTACTCAAGACAATGTCTCACCTTTAGTATCTCATTCGGTATCTATCCCTGTTAGGAACCAAATATCAATATAGCATAGGAAAACCTCAGAATAAGTACTCAACGCTTGAAAAAGAGAGAAATTCAGATAATAATCGTCTTCGAGGGGGCAACCTCCTTATGCCCATATAAATGTTCAATTACCGGATGATTCAAAATAAAAATGTCTCCTTGGTATATATAGGAGACTAGGAGGTATAATTACAAGTAATGGAATAAATCCGACATAAATAAAATAACATTACTAATGCAATATGCCCCAATTAAGGGGTAATGAGCCACTATTTAGGGCTTAACATGCCCCTCCCCTTGAGACAAGTGTTGTCTGCAACGCTTGAGTAAATATGGATGCTTCTATATAAAAGACTCATCTTCCCAAGTGGAATCTTCAGCTGGTAGTTTCATCCATTTAATGAGATACTCTGAAATGGATCTATTCCTCAGCTGACGAATTCTTGTATCAGGGATGGATTCATTCTTCAATATGATTTTTCCTTCCTCGACAAGCTCTGGAAATATAGATTGAACTGGGATCTTGTCCCCTATAACCTTCTTTAAGCATGAAACATGGAAAACTGGTGTACTCGTGAAGATGCAGACAACTCCAACTTGTATGCCATAGTACCAATCTTTTGCAACACCTTATAAGGGCCATAGTACTTTGGTGATAATTAATTATCCTTCTTGGCTTGCTTGATGGACATCTATTTGTATGGTTGTAGTCTTAAAAATACCCAATCCCCTAATTCAAAACTTCTTTCACTACGATGTTGATCTGCTTGTTGTTTCATGCGATTATGTGCCATGGTCAGGTTGTCCTTTAATATTTGGAGAACTTGTTGGTGATGCTCGATGTGATCTTCCACTGCTTGAACCTTAGATTTTTATTTTAGATAAGAAGTGATGGAAGGAGGGTGGTATCCATAGAGTGCCATAAATGGTGTCATTTTTGTTGCAGTATGAAAGGAAGTGTTATACCACCATTCTACCAAGGGTAACCATTTGAACCATTGTGTTTGTTTATTAGAGACAATGAAACGAAGGTATCCTTCAAGACATTTGTTCACTATCTCGGTTTTTCCATCAAATTGAGGATGATAAGATGAGCTATGAGCCAATTGAGTACCCAAACAAGAAAATAATTTTGTCCAAAAATGTCCAATGAAGATGGGATCTCTTTCACTTACAATAATCTTTGGGCTACCATGTAGCTTTTGAACTATCTCCAAGAATGTGGTGGAAACTGTACTAGCTTTGAAGGGATGAGAGAGTGCACAAAAGTGTGCGTACTCGGTTAGTCGATCAACAATCACCATGATGGCACTCTTTCCTTCAGACTTCAGTAACCCTGTGATGAAATCCATGGAAACCTCCTCCCAGTGCTGACTTGGGATGGCTAATGGTTGTAAAAGACTTGGGGTCTTAATTGTTTCCACCTTATTTTGTTGGCAAACCAAACATTCTGCCACAAACCTTTGAACATCACTTTTAAGGCCATCCCCAAAAAATTATTCTTGACCCTATGGTAGGTTTTTAAAAATCCCGAGTGCCCTCCTACTGGAGAGGTGTGCAATTCCAATAGTACATTTTGTTTGAGTTGGGAGTTCTTACTTAAATATAAGCGATCTTTGTACCATAGTGAATCATTTTTCCATGTAAATGTATCTGATGTACTGGAATTCTATTGCAACCTTTGAATGAGAGTCCACACTTTTTCGTCATTCTTCCATTCATCCTTTGCTTCTATTATCCAACCAGGTTGGATGATCGAGATCGCACAGAGAAAGGCCTCAACATCTTCACCCTTCCTTGAGAGTGCATTTGCCACAACATTTTGCTTCCCTTTTTTATAGACGATTTCAAAATCATAACCCAATATCTTGGTTACCCATTTTTGTTGTTCTTCTGAAGACAGTCTTTGTTCCAAGAAGTATTTAAGACTA
>SNQJ01S0000285.1:230888-242402 GCA_010110895.2 Picea sitchensis | reverse complement strand
ATGATACCTTGGACCACTCTTATGATCATTGATTTTTCAACCACATGGATTCTTGTTTAATGTTTTGAGGATACAAACACTTCCATGATTTTAATTACTCTTGATAAATCTAATAAGATTTTTGAATTGATGTTTCATAGATGAGTGGATTTGAACTAGGTATTGATATTTTGGTACCTTTGCATCATTTAGTTATCCATGGTTGGCTTAGCAAAAATGTAGCAATTTTTATCACCCCTATTGACTTCAAACTTCTTTTTAGGTGCAATTATGTATGGTATGGTATTAGTATTGGTATTGGTATTGGTATTGGTATGGTATAGTACGGTATTGGTATTTGTATTGATATGGTATTGGTATTGGTATGGTATAGTATGATATTGGTATTTCTATTGATATGGTATTGGTATTGGTATTGGTATTGGAAGTCTGTTATGTTACTTAGTTTGGATTTTATGCCCCCGGACCAAATTGGCCACATATCCCTGAATGGCTTGACGAGGCAAGTTGGAATTCACGATAAAAATCAAATCGGGACTCGGATGCACAAACCGTTAGTTTCATTGGATTTAGAGCACTGGGTTTCAGATAGTTGGGCCCCTATGCTATCATTTCGTCAACAGAAAAACCATTTGTTGGAGTATCTTCGACATTAGGGTTTTGGTCAATGAGGCATTGTACAATTTCGGAAGATGAGGTCGATTTTCAAGAACACTATGTCGACGTTTTTTGCTAGTTTCGTTGCATGGAACTTGTCCAAACAAACTTGTGGGAGCTTATGGAACTCTTTTATGCTACTCGGTTTGGATTTTATGCCCTCGAACCAAATTGACCACATGTCCTTCAATGGCTTGAGGAGGCGAGTTGCAACTATCGATAAAACTCAAACCGAGACTCGGATGCATGAACCGTCAGTTGCATTGGATCCAGAGCACCTGGTTTCAACTATTGGGGCTCCTACCCTATCATTTCATCCATCGAAAAACAATTTGTTAGAGTATCTCCAACACTAGGGTTTTGGTCAATCAGGCATAGTGCAATTTCTAAAGAGGAGGTCGATTTTCAAGAACATTGTGTCAAGTATTTTTGGCTAGTGTAGTCACATGGGCCTTGGCCAAAAAAACTTGCAGAAGCTTATGGAAGTCAGTTATGCTACTTGGTTTGGATTTTATGCCCCCGGACCAAATTGACCACATGTCCCTAAATGGCTTGAGGAGGCAAGTTGCAACTCATGATAAAAATATAACTAGGACTCAGATGCATGAACCGTCAGTTGCATTGAATTAAGAGCACTATGTTTCAGTTAGTGGGGCCCCTACGCTATCATTTCATCGACCGAAAAAACATTTTTTGAAGTATCTCCAACACTAGGGTTTTGGTTAATAAGGCATAGTGCAATTTCTGAAGATGAGGTCGATTTTCAAGAACACTCTGTCGAGCATTTGTTTCTGGTGTATTCGCATGGGCCTTGTCCAAACAGACTTCTGGGAGCTTACGAAACTGCATTATGTTGCTCAGTTTGGATTTTATGCCACTGGACCAAATTGGCCACATGTCCTTGAATGGCTTGAGGAGGTGAGTTGCAACTATCGATAAAACTCAAAACAGGACTCGGATGCATGAACCGTCAGTTGCATTGGATCCATAGAACCGGGTTTCAGCTATTGGGGCTCCTACACTATCATTCCATCGATCAGAAAACCATTTGTTGGAGTATCTCGACCAACACTAGGGTTTAGGTCAATGAGGCATAGTGCAATTTCTGAAGAGGAGGTCGATTTTAAAGAAAACTGTGTCGAGTTTTTTTGGCTAGTGTAGTCATGTGGGCCTTGGCTAAATTGACTTGCGAGAGCTTACAGAAGTCCATTATGCTACTCGGTTTGGATTTTATGCCCCCATATCAAATTGATCACATGTCCCTAAATGACTTGAGGAGGCGAGTTGCAGCTCACGATAAAACTCAAACTAGGACTTAGATGCATGAACCGTCAGTTGCATTGGATTAAGAGCACTGATTTTCATCTAATGGGCCCCCTATGTTATCATTTCGTTGACCGAAAAACCATTTTTTGGAGTATCTCTGTCACTAGGGTTTTGGTCAATGAGGCATAGTGCAATTTCTGAATATGAGGTCGATTTTCAAGAACACTCTATCGAGCATTTTTTTCTAGTGTAGTTGCATGGGCATTGGCCAAACAGACATGTGGTAGCTTACAAAACTCCATTATGTTGTTCGGTTTGGATTTTATGCCCCCAGGCCAAATTGGCCACATGTCCTTGAATGGCTTGAGAAGGCGAGTTGTAACTATCAATAAAATTCAAATCGGGACTCGGATGCACAAACCGTCAGTTTCATTGGATCCGAAGCACCGGGTTTCATCTATTGGGGCTCCTATGCTATCATTCTGTCGAACTAAAAAGCACTTGTTGGAGTGTCTCCAACACTAGGATTTTGGTTAATGAGGCATAGTGCAATTTCTGAAGAGGAGGTCCCTTTTAAAGAACATTGTGTCGGGTCTTTTTGGCTAGTGTAGTCATGTGGGCCTTGCCAATATAGACTTGCGGGAGCTTACAGAAGTCTGTTATGCTAGTTGATTTGTATTTTATGCCCCCAGAACAAATTGACCACATGTCCCTAAATGGCTTGAGGAGGCGAGTTGCAACTCACGATAAAACTCAAACCGTGACTCATATGCACAAATTGTCAGTTGCATTCGATTAAGAGAACTGGGTTTCAGCTAGTGGGGCCCCTAATCTATCATTCTGTCGATCGAAAAACCATTTGTTGGAGTAGCTCCGGCACTACGGTTTTGGTCAATGAGGCATAGTGCAATTTCTGAAGATCAGGTCGATTTTCAAGAACACTTTGTCGGACATTTCTTGCTAGTGTAGTCGCATGGGCCTTGGCCAAACATACTTGCAGGAGCTTATGTAACTCCATTATGCTACTCGGTTTGGATTTTATGCCCCTGGACCAAATTGGCCACATGTCCTTAAATGGCTTGAGGAGGCGAGTTGTAACTATCGATAAAACTCAAACCATGACTCAATTGCACGTACCGTCAATTGCATTATATCTGGAGCATTGGGTTTCAACTATTAGGGCTCTTACGCTATCATTCTGTCGACCGAAAAAGCATTTGTTGGAGTATCTCCAACACTAGGGTTTTGGTCAATGAGGCAAAGTGAAATTTCTAAAGAGGAGGTCAATTTTTAAGAACACTGTGTCGAGTCTTTTTAGCTAGTGTAGTTGTTTGGGCCTTGTCCAAACAGACTTGCGAGAGCTTACGAAAGTCCGTTATGTTACTCGGTTTGGATTTTATGACCCTGGACCAAGTTGACCACATGTCCCTAAATGGCTTGAGTAGGTGAGTTGCAACTCGCAATAAAACTCAAATCGAGACTCAGATGCACGAACCTTCAGTTGAATTGGATTAAGAGCACCAGTTTTCATCTAGTGAGGCCCTTACGCTATCATTTTGTCGACCAGAAAACCATTTTTTGGAGTATCTATGGCACTAGGGTTTTGGTCAATGAAGCATAGTGCACTTTCTAAATATGAGATCGATTTTCAAGAACACTTTGTCGAGCGTTTTTGGCTATGTATTGGTATTGGTATGATATGGTATTGTATTGGTATTGGTATTGGTTTGCATATCATTGCCAATGCATACCATTGTGGTATGCAATGGTATTGATATTGGTATGCAATGGTATGGTATTGGTATTGGTATTTGCAATATTATTTGTATGGTATGGTATGGTATTGGAAATGGTATTGGTATGCATACCATTTCCATTCAATGGTATTGGTATTGGAATGCAATGGTATTGGTATTGGCATGCAATGGTATGGTATTGGTATTGGTATTCAATTGTATGGTATTGTTATTGGTATTCAATGGTATGGTATTGGTATTGGTATGGTATTGGTATGGTGTGGTATGGTATTGGTATTGGTATTGGTATGGAATTGGTATGGTATTGGTATGCATATAATTGCCAATGCATACCATTTCCAATGGTATTGGTATGGTATTTTTATGGTATGGTATGGTATGGTATGGTATGGTATTGGTATTGGTATGCATACCATTTCCATGCATTGGTATTGGTATTGGTATTGGTATGGTATTGGTATTGGTATGGCATTGTATGGTATGGTATTGGTATGGTATTGTGTTGGTATTGGTATTGGTATGGTATAGTATGGTATTGGTATGCATATCATTGTCAATGCATACCATTGTCGTGCAATGGTATGCAATTGTATTGGTATTGGTATGCAATGGTACGGTATTAGTATGGTATCGGTATTGTTATTGGTATGTAATGGTATGGTATTGGTATGTTATTGGCATGGTATGCTATTGTATTGTATTAGTATGGTATTGGTATGGTATGGTATGGTATGGAATTGGTATGGAATTGGTATGGTATGGTATGGTATTGGTATTGGTATCTGTTATCACTCCACCAGTACTCCCAAGGCCGAGAAGGAGACCAACAGAGGTAACCATAGACCAAGATTTTGGTTTGGTATGTATCCCAACCAAACCAAAGAGGTCTCTCTCTAAGGTAAAACTTAATAATCTAAACTGTAATGCAAAAGGATTTTAGGCTAGATATTTCATATCAATGAGGGTTTTGAAATTATGGGTTTTGTTGGATTGGAAGATGAAATCCTGGAGCTAGGAAAATAAATCTGAGGAATCAGTTGCAGAACTTTCAAAAGGGGAAAGGTAGCTATAACCAATGTCCCAAAAGCATATCGTTGTAGTGTAAGGATGAAGGAACTGAAGATAAATGAATTAGTGAGCATAAGATATGAATTCACTGACTGGAAAATAAACACATAGCTACTAAAACTCAAATAAAACAGAGCATTGAATCCAATGAATTATGTTAGATATTTTTAGAGATCTAGCATCATAAGAAAGGAATATGGCATAATAAATATTCACATAAGAAAAAATAGAAAAGCAAGGAACATTAACCATAACACAAAAATCCCTGTAAAATAGTTGCAACTTCTGATTTTATTACTGTCAAAATAGTACACTAGCTTCTGAGCTATCACTCTCACATGTCCAGCCCTTCTAATGACTTCATCAAGTGTATATATGGAAAATAAAAAAATATGACACCTCATCAAGTCGAAGTTTTATTCAAATCCCATCATAAATTCATTTGAAGAGTCATCACCTAAAGACTAGGATGGTTGAAACAATTTCCACAATTTAGACAAGAGTTTAGGAGAGCATATCTCACTCATTAATTACAAATTTCCTCATAAAGAGAGGCAAAAACCAACTAAGAAGCCCAAAATATACTTAATAGATCACAAAATATCAAATTTGATACCATATTTGCTTGATCATTTCTCAAAATTTTTCCATTCCAGATGGGTCGTGCCAGGAAGTAGATGGGTCACGCCAGGAAACAGATGGGTCACATCAGCCTGTAGAAAAACAACATTTTTAGTAGAAGCGTCATGTCGGTTTAGTGTTGTTTTTGGCCAACTTTTAGGAGTCCATTTTGAATTCTGGATACTAGGCCAAGTATCCCCACGTGTCTACTTTCCAATGAGATATCAAAATCAAGAAAATCCCCATGGGAAGGCCTCCAAAAACTGAATTTTCCAATCTCACTAAAAAACGCCACGCCTGGTCAAAATTTGTCGCAGAAGTATGAAAAAGGTGAGGTGTTTTTTAGCTTTTCATCAAAATTAGAAGCTGTCATGAAATTTTTTTCACATTTTTCATGTACTTATCAAGATTCATCCATCGATGTAGAAAAAAGTTGATTTTCATGCCCTAGGAGAAAGGGTCGCGCCTCTGCACAGTGCTTTTGTGTGTTAATTTTTGCAAAATTCCAAAAAAAATCAAAATTTGTCCCTTGACTGCTATGGATGATAGGATAAACATCCAAGGATGATTCAGCCACAGTTTCACTCCTTGACCCCTTTTTCTTGACTCTCTTTTATTGTCTTGGACTTCTTGCAGTTTACTTTTTAATTGCCTAATTCTGATTTTTGCAACCTGATTCTCTGTGTGGTAGTGAATAGCCATGTGTCTCCTCAACTTGTTGTCTCTATTTTCCCTTTTTATCAGCTTCTTCGGGTGGTCATTTATCCTTCCAAGCCAATATTCTTTGTTGTTGTCAAAATCTGCCATACTTTGGTCATGTAATGATATTGGCTCTTTGGATGGGGACTCCTCCTTTTGTTGCAGTGCTTTGAAATGACTCTTGGTTCTTGGTCTTTTCCTTACCATTTGACTTTCATGTTCCTCTTGATAATCTATGTGGATTATTGCTTTGTTCTTAGCATCCTTTTTTAGTTTTCCTAAAAGAAGTTGATTTACCTTTAACTACTCATTTTCTTGCTCTAAAAATGAAATGACAAACTTAGATTTTGATAACTTATCTTTCATCTCTTTGATTTCAGCATCTTTTTCCATCATGATGTGGTTTTCTGGTGTAAATTCACCATTTCCCTCTATTTCTATCACATCATTGCCAAGATGTGATGGCCCCTTATCCTGTAAGGATGTCTTAGGTTGTGATGGTGATCCATGTCCTAATGATGTAGGCTTGGCACCTTCCACTATGTGTGGAGCAAACACAAGCATCTTCTCTCTCTGATATGTCTTGGTCACCTCGGGCCTAGGTGCCTTTGAAAACTCAGCATGTTTTCTTAAAGAGCCAACCTCCATTGGTTGTGCTGACATTGACCATGATGGTGTTGTTTCGCTAAGAGAAACAGTGGGACTAATGATAGGAGCAGTTTTCAGTTTCTCCAAGAAAGTTTCCCAAGTGGCTTTCTTTGTTGAAAGTTGATTCACAACCACAATTTTAATCAAACTATGGTGAAACAAATTGGTGATATGAGCCTTTCCCATGGTCTGAATATTTTCAGTCATCTTCACCAAGCTTCTAAATAGAAAGTTGGACAAATTAAGTGTTTTTATAGAAGTGAAGTGCATTAGCAACCTGACATGATACCTGTATAATCTGGAAAATCTCCCTTTGCATGCAAAATATCTCATAATCAGCTTCATCAAAGGAGCATACTTGTCAAGCAGATGTCTAAAATGAAAAACATGCTTAGGAGCATCTCTGACATTTGGTTTTAGGAAAAAATTATAGTCATTGAGGTCTAATTCCATGCCCTTGAACCAAGTTTCAACATGATCTGGAATACCTATGGATGAAGAAATAATGTCTGTTGAAACACTGAACTATGTACCTGTTATGACAGCCTTGTCTATGTTGAAATTGTGGGCAAAAATTCGTGTCAAAGGAACATGACAATCAACCTCTCGGATCTTCTCACAAAACTTCATACAACCAGTGTTTCTAAAACATCTTTTGGCAAATGGAAAAGAATTGATTTCTCTCAGGTTAGATGGCTCAAACCTTGAATGATGTCCTACCTTGTGCACTTTCTTTTCACTCTCCATGAAATTTGTTGAAGGTTAGTACCCTAGCCAGAGGATCTTGATGGAAAAGATGGATTTTAGGGTTTGAATAATAAGGACACAATGATTTTGAAAGAAAAGATGAGTGTAATAATGATGTGGGAGTTTCCTCAAAGGTTTGAGGAAGCAAGGTGAAATATGATGTTAAAACTGCAATTCTATTTCATTAGATGAATGTGGGGAAGTGAGGAGTTTGTCATTTATTGCAATGAAGACGTACTGGAAGACTAGGGTTTGATGAAATCAGTGGTGAATGAGTATGGAATGATAGGAAATGTTTAATTAAGACTTCATGGAGGGTAAGTGATAGCGTAAGACAGTAAAGGCTATGATTCATTCACTAAAACAATGGAAAATGAAAACTGCTAAAAACTTTGTTGGAGAAAACCCTGAGAAGAAATCACTTTATGCTCGATGAAATTGCTTGAGAAGATGGTGTAGATGATCACTTACTATTTGTGGAAGTTTATAAGTCTTTGAACAATATTTGGAAGCTGGAAAAATAAAAAAAAATTGTCTCGAAACCATGAAGAAACCTTTCCTTTCAAAAAAACTGCAAATTTCACAGAAGGGTCGTGTTGTGGGTCATGCGAGGGGTCGCTCTATGCAGAAAGGTCACGCAGTGGGTTGCACTACTCCCAAAATGAAACAAAACCCTCGTTTCTTTCACAAATTTTCTCTTTTTTTGAATTTCAGTAGCTTAGGAACCTTTACAATTACCTTTGCAACTCCTTTGATCTTATTACATCAATCATGTAACATTTGTGACTTTTAAAACCAACCTTTTAAATAATTTTGTTACTACTCCTGCCTTTGGTGACTTTATGATTGAAATGGAAAAATGATAACCATGACCCTAGTGACCTAATGGTGACCCTGAAAATCATGATGATGGGACTGAGGTAATGGCGGTGACTTATTTGAGTGATGACACAACAAATTTGGATGATGATGATGACTCGGACATGAAATTTTGTGAGGAGTAATAACATACCTAGACCAACTAACTAGCGATCAAATTTTACTTTGAGAAATTATTTGAGAATGTAATAATTTGACCTAAACCCTATAAATTGATTTTGAAAGAGCTAATTTGATCATTGGTGACTATTGTATTCTAAAAGTATGCAATGGTATTGGTATGTGTTATCCCCCACTTTTAGGGATAACTAAGGAGAATATGTCTCGAGCCCCATAGGTCCTAGACATGGAGTACCGATATCCAGATCGACTTAAGCATGGCCCTGGTGGGCCCATATTTTCTTCCTTTCAGTACCTCCACTTTGTTAAGCAGCAGCAACATCCATCACCTCGTCTTGGTCCTGTATCAGAGATGGCTCTTGCTCCATGAGGTAATGAGTTCGGGTATCATGGTATGTGTCACTCTAATCCTGAAAACCTTTGAATATGTGCATATAGTTCTTTTTGTTTCTAACAGGTGCTTGGATATTATACTTATCCACTTGACCATGTCTAGGGGGAATGATAGGATGCCCTAGTAAGCCTGTGCCCATAGGTTTTGAGTTTCCACTGGTGTATCCATGAAGATTCATCATCCACTCCTGTCATACCTACCACTTTCCATCTTACTTCCCACTCATCCATCCCTTTACATTGGTATAGGCATTGGTTTGGAAAATCATTTAAGGGTTGCACCTTGCCTTGTGTGAAGAAGGGGATAAAGGCCCAGAAGGTAAAATCAAGCTGGAAAAAGATAAAAGCCTAAAAATAAAACCTCAATATGCTTCGCCCAGGGATCCCTGAGAAAGCAGTAAAAATCTTCTCAGCAAGAAACAAGAGGGACCCATAAAATAATAAAACAAGACCTAGTCAGAGGATAAGGAGTCTCATCATGAGTCATCCTATTAGGTCCATGGGCACCTAGCGGTATGAAACTACTAGCAACTGGTTACCACACCAGGGTAGTGTCTCTTAGTTGCATGGCCAAGAGAAAGGGGGTCTTATCACGAGCTAGCCTTTTCATTTCCATGAAAGTACTTGTGGGTAACATTGCCACCACTGGTCACCAAGTCAGGGCAGTGTCCCCTGATTAGCTTCTTGAAAGAAAAAATCAATAAAGAAATAAGAATAAAAGGCATGAGTTGGGCTTGGAAACATTGCATCCAGGACAGGTGCAACTCGCCTTCTACAAAGGAACCCACAAGTAAGCCTTCATTTCCCTACTTTCACTGCACCCTTGTCAGGACATCCCTTATCCATCTCACCCATTTGCATGACTTGGATTTGATCTCTTCCGGAGACATCCCTTTTCCAGTGGATACTAGCTCAATAGGACACCATGTCACTTCCTCCGAAATTGCCTTGCAAACTTGTATAATGTATTTGAGCACCTGACTGGGTAGAAAAGGTTTTATGCACATGTTTAATAAAATTGATGATTGGATGTGCTTGACATTGCTATGATCCCTGTGACTTATGAGCCCATGGAGGGCATATTTGTTGATGTGCAGTGTTGTAACCTAGGTTTGCATCCCTTGCCTCTCTTCTCTTTTTCCCTATGCCTTCATCAAATTTTCCTCTTCTGGTTGGTTAACTCATTTTCCCATTACTAAGTGTCTTGGCCCTTATTCGCTTTTGAGTCTTCGCTCGTTTCTTTTATGTTTTTCTTGAAAGGATGAAATATATAAGTCATATTTGGTTTGAAATGCGTGTCATCACGTTTTCCATTGATTGAGATCACAGCAGGTCTATTGAGCCTTGATATGCACATGAAACGCACGCAGACAAACGCAACCATTTAGAATGGTCATTATCGGGATAGAATTTTCGAATAGGATTTCCGAAATGAACAGGGAAATTTCCAACGATAAAGATCCATCAAGCAAATCATATCAACTGATTTCATCCATTCGGGTTCTAGAATCGCGTGGGTTTTAATAAAATCTCAAAGTAATGAGTTTCCAAAGACCCGAAGTCCTTAGAACCTGACACGTCGCTTCGACGATTTTCCTTCGGGATTTTTCCAAGCATAACATTCATAAACTCCCGAAGCCCATATTTCCGAAGAAAATCTAGACCGTTCGTTGGTCACGACACATGGCAGTAGATCATTCACTTTGGGGATTTTTCTCCAGGACATTTTCATGTTTCACTTTCAAAAGTCTCGAAGAGCCAAAGACCCGAAGTCCCGAAGTAAATCTAGACCATCCATCAGACGGGACACGTGGCGACAGATCGGTTACTTCGACGATTTTCCTCCGGGAAGTTTCGAAGCACTCACATTTGAAACTTTCGAATCCTGAAGTGTCGAAAACCTGAAATAAATCAAGACCATACATCGACGGAGACACGTGGAAGTAAATCAACCACTTCGGTGATTTTCCTCCGAGAGATCTTCACGCTCAACACCTTTGAAACTCCCAAAGTCCCGAAGCCTGGGGATCCGGAGTTCCGAAGTCCCGAAGCACGTGGCAACCAGTAGTTGAGACACGTGGCACACTCATGAGGCAGGACACGTGGAATTCATCTTAGGTCATTTGGTTGTCATTCACCCATTTCCACATGACATGTGTCACCATTCTTTCCAAGACACCTCAGCAGCCATGACATCATACCACATCAGATCGCCACGTCACTTCGGTGATTTTCCTCCGGGAGATTTTCATGTTTCACATTCAAAACATCCAAAGCCCGAAAGTCTGAAATGAATCTGGACCTTTGATCCTAGGTCAACGAGAACTGTCAATCCTTGCAGCAGGTAAATGTTACCCAAATCTTTGATCGTAATCAGATCGATGGCTATAGTTCATTGCAGGGATGCAAACTACCCAGACGTTAATTTAACAGAGCAGTCCTACAATTTAAACCATGGTTTTGTTGGAAGGGTACATGGCATCTTGTGGTGGATTGCAGGCCCAAAGTCAGTTTGAATCCAAACCACCCTCAACAGCTCTCGCAATCACGTGCTTGAATGACAGCAGATCACCGCGTCTCCTCCACGTCACCTCCATTCATTCTACTCACTACTCTCGTTCCTCTCACCACTTGGAACTTGTCCTTCATTAACCCCCAC
>SNQJ01S0000285.1:208742-230745 GCA_010110895.2 Picea sitchensis | reverse complement strand
TGAGTTCCTCCCGGGTTGTTTTTCAATACCGCCCCCTCTCGCCTTTCGCCACATGTTCTTCCCTACACGTCGCCAACTCCATACTCTCGATACCTCCATCGTATTCACACCTCCTCTCACTTTGACATCTATCTTCACATGTCATCTACCCTCACATCCATTCATCTTGTCTCGCGATTGGATGCTCACCTCCACGTCTCCCCTCATGTTTGATGGGTCGACAACCATTCCAGCAAAGATATTTCACAGGTACATATGGCAAGTGACCGGGTCAATACAGAGTGTGCTTGGCTTCCGAAACTTCAGGCATAGACAGAGAGCTAAGTCTCAGTCACAGGTCAGCGCAGATTAGTTCCAAAAACACTTCAGCAAGATCTGATCATGCAGTTGGTTATCTCTAGTGGCCTCCAACATCTCACAAATGTGTTGTCATTCAACACAGAGCTTTGCTCTGTCACTCTGAGGCCTATTTTCGGCCACTCATTTCCTCCAGCACATGCATCAGTTCTATCCCAGAGACAGAAGCATTTTTATTTGATTAAGTCCATCATTTTCCTAGATTAGATGCAAGAGTGGTCTTTTGTGTGTGATAAGAACCACTCTTGATGATTAATTATGGTATCTTAGTGAAGAAAATATTTTGTTTTATGAACAGTTCCCTATATCGAGGTCTCAGTCCCCTAAGGATGAGAGCCTCTGCAACTCTTTTAAATAGTTAGTTTTTGGATATTGTAAAGGTCAGATTTTTTAAGGAAAGAATAGCAATACAATAGACTGGTTGGACCCATTTTATGCATGGATTAAATATTTCGACCTAGTGAACATACTCTTGATGACAGTGTTTCGTTCAACTCTTCATGTGTTTTCATTCTTATCTTGAATACAGTTTTTTATTTGTGCAACATACATTTCATTTCCTTTCAGCTATTGTATGGCTTATTTTTATTGATATGCAACCTGTCAAACAGCTAATGCTTTGGTAAAGATTTGTTTTCTGCAACCTGTGGGAATTATTGTGTTTTGATACATGTTTGATGTCTTGAAATGATATTTTAATTATTGAACTTATTACAACAGATTATTCATTGAGTAGTTTGTTGTTTTCCTCTGTTTTCTATTATTTCACTGGTCTGTCATTAGTGTGACATCATCCAAGGAGGGCCCTCATCCATATTGTTCTTCAAACCCAACCTATCCTTTGTCTTGATAGAATAACCCTCTTACCAACCAACAAAAAGTTAAAAGAAACAATCTTTCTAAACTGAAAGGTGGCCTAGATTTTCCCTTAAGCAGTCAGGTGCAGATTTTAGGACCAACATCTTCTGGCATCACTACTGAGGAATGAAGTAACGAAATATCTTTCCCTGGGAGAACGACAATGATCAGATCTGATCCTTGATGGTGAACAAAGACCAGACACATTCAGACTGCATATCATTCACCTGACGACTCCATGGTTAAAGAATCTAGTGGCAACTCCACGTTTTTAAGAAGTCATAATTTCAGATGTTATCCATCTTGGCTCGGAGGTTTTCTCCTTTAAATTTCTCTATTGTTCCTGGTTTTCCAAATGTTTTTTCTACTATAGATGAATGGGGTGATTTTTTTCCCAAATTTAGAGAACATAGAGATGACAACCCTGTTGAGCATTTGCTTGAGTTTCATGAATGCATACATCAGTGGGGAATACATCATGAGGATGTACTAATGAATATGTTCATGTACTCATTAGAGGGAGATGCTCATGAGTGGTATCAATCCTTTCCCCCTACTAACACCTCTTCCCTGGAACAGTTCCATGTTGCATTCAGTAAGCATTGTAAAAGGTTTTTTCCAGCTGATTTACTTTTTGAGAACTACTGTGAACAATTTGAATCTCATATTTGACAGTAACTTCTTAGTTCTTCTAGTGGTGAAAGTAAACGAGACTTTTCCGTTGAGGAAGTGGCGGAAGATTCGGTTACATATGAGTCTTCTTCTGATCCTTTTATTCAAAAGGATGATGTTGGGAATTACATTAATGATGAAATTGATGATAACAAGGATTTGGATACATATTACATTATTCTAGGTGACTCAGATATTCATTGTTATGATACCTCAGTTGTTCTATGTTCTCATAAAGATTTGATTAACTGTGAGGAAAGTGATGTTGAAGGTCACGACCATCTTTTTCCCCTTCCTTCTGAAATTTTTGAGTAACAGGAAATCTATAAGTAAGAAGATGACATTCTGGAGATAAAACATGGACAATCCAGCAATGCAGGATACATACCCATTCATTTCAAACAACCAGATGAGCAGTATCAAAAGCGTTTTGCTTCCCTTTATGGTTGTGAATCACATGAATTTCATGAGTTGTTTCAACGAGGACAAGAGTTGCTTAGTCTTGTTTATAATGTAGATCTCACACAACAAAAAATTTGTCCACTCAACCAATTGGAGGCTTTTCATGAGTTTCAGGATCCAATAGCGAGATGGATGGATTCTTATTTTTCCAAAATCCCAAAGGTTGAAATTTTTACCATGATCATCATTTGCAACTGTAAGTACCAGATGCCTACCAACTTTTTGTCGTGTTTGATATATCCTCTTTGGATTATTCAAACACTGACCTGCACATAGTTACGATTCTTATTCAAATGTTTTCTTGGTTTCATTGGAAGTGGAATTACACATGATTGTGTTGGTTTTCAGCTGAATAGAGTAGGTAGTAGGAGAATAAGCTCGTAGTTCGAGCATTTAATTTTTAGTTCGCAGATTGTTTTTAAGTATGTTGGTTTTTAATAGCTTGTTTGAATAAGAGACTCCATATCCTAACAAAGGCACTGGGGTTTGGTTGCATTTTCAAGTTTCAGTAAAGACTCCATAGCCCAATGCAGGCACTGGGGTGTAGTCTCAGTTTTTTAATTCAATAAAATGCATGGCTGAGGGACAATAACAGGTACGCAGGGCAGACAGACAGAAACGAGGGTAAGTGATTAAAGGTAAGAGCAGTTATCTAATCTCAAGGCACCGATCTACAGTTCTTAGCACCTCACAGGGATGAACTATCCCCAGTTCGAGCCAATGTTGTAACCTAGGTCTGCATCCCCTACCTCTCTTCTCTTTTTCCCTATGCCTTCATAAAATTTTCCTCTTCTGGTTGGTTAAGTCATTTTCCCATTACTGAGTGTCTTGGCCCTTATTCACTTTTGAGTCTTTGCGCGTTTATTTTCTGTTTTTCTTGAAAGGATGAAATATATGAGTCATATTTGGCTCGAAATTCTTGTCATCATGTTTTCCATTGATTGAGMTCATAGCAGGTCTACCAAGCCTTGATATGCACACAAAAMGCCCGTGGAAAAAAGCAGCCATTCAGAATGGTCATTATCGGGCCAGGATTGACGAAATGAACAGGTAAATTTCCAATGATAAATATCCATCAAGAAAATCATATCAACGGCTTTCGTCTATTCGGGTTCCAGAATCACGCAGGTTTTAATATCAATTCGAAGTACTGATTTCCCGAATACTCGAATCCTTCGAAGAGTCGAAGTCCCGAGAAGCTGACACGTCACTTCGACGATTTTCCTTTGGGATTTTTTTGAGCATAACATTCATAAACTCTCAAACTCCCAAAGCCCAAATTTCCAAAGAAAATTTGGACCGTTCGTTGGTCACAACACGCAGAAGCAGATCATTCACTTCGGGGATTTTCCTCCAGGAGATTTTCAGGTTTCACATTCGAAAGTCTCAAAGAGAAAAAGACCCAAAGTCCCGAAGTAAATCTAGACCATCCATCAGACGGGACACATGGCAACAGATCAATTACTTAAGCAATTTTCTTCCGGGAAGTTTCGAAGCACTCACATTTGAAACTTTCGAAGCCCGAAGTGTCGAAAACCCAAAATAAATCAGGACCATACATTGGCGGAGACACGTGGAAGCAGATCAACCACTTCGACGATTCTCCTCCGGGAGATCTTCACGCTCAACACATTTGAAACTCCTGAAGTCTCGAATCTCGGCGAGTTGGAGTTCTTAAGTCGCAAAGCACATGGCAACCAACATTTGAGACACGTGGTACACTCATGAGGCAGGACACGTGGAATTCATCTCAGTTCATTTGGTTTTCATTCGCCCATTTCCACATGACATGTGTCACCGTTCTTTCCAAGACACATTAGCAGTCGTGAAATCATACAACATCATACTACCACGTCACTTCAGTGATTTTCATGTTTCACATTCAAAACATCTGAAGCCCAAAAGTCTGAAGTGAATCTGGACCATTGATCCCAGGTCAACGAGAATTGTCGATCCTTGCAGCAGGTAAATGTCACCCAAATCTCAAATCATAATCAGATCGATGACTATAGTTCATTGTGGGGACGCAAACTGCCCGAACATCAATTTTCTAAAGTGGTCCCGCAATGTAAACCATGGTTCTGTTGGAAGGGTACGTGGCAAATTATGGTGGATTGTGAGTCCAAAGGCAGTTTGAATCCAAACCACTCTCAACAGCTCTCGCAATCACGTGATTGAATGACATCAGATCATTGCATCATCTCCACGTCACTTCCACTCATCCCACTCACTACTCTCTCTCCTCTCACCACCTAAAAACTTTCCTCTATTAACCCCCACATTGATCTCCATCAACGGTGGCCCACCTCTCCAGATCAACGATCCTTATTGCAACTCAGACCCCCCCAACCATTCTACCTTTAATGGTGGGGGGGGTTCCAAGTAAGTAGTTTTCCCACCGTGGGCCCTACCTAATGATGCGGCTCCTCAAGAACTCGGACCCCCCCCCTCTCTAATCCTCTTATCGCCCACCCCCCCTCCAAGTTCCCCTCCGGGTTGTTTTTCAATCTAGCCCCCCTCACCGCCTTCGCCACTTGTTCCTTACTACCAATACCGCCCCCTCTCGCCTTTCGCCACATGTTCTTCACTACACGTCGCCAACTCCATAATATTGATACCTCCATTGTATTCACACCTCCTCTCACTTTGACATCTGTCTTCACACGTCATCTACCCTCGCATCCATTCATCTCGTGTCCTGATTGGATACTCGTCTCCACGTCTCCCCTCATGTATGATGGGCCGACAACCATTCCAGCGAATTTATTTCATAGGTACATATGGAAGCTAACGGGGTCAATACAGAGTGCGCTTGGCTTCTGAAAGCTTAGGCATATACAGAGATCTATGTCTCAGTCACAGGTCGACGCAGATTAGTTCCAAAAACACTTCAGCAAGCTCTGCTCATGCAGTTGGTTATCTCCAGTGGCCTCCAACAGCTCGTAGACGTGTCATCATTCAACACAGAGCTCTGCTCTATCACTCCAAGGCATATATTCAGCCATTCAATTCCTCCATCACATGCATCAGTTATGTCACAGAGACAGTAGTAGTTTTATTTGATTAAGTCCAACATTTTCCTAGATTAGATGCAAGAGTGGTCTTCTATGTGTGATAAGAACCACTCTTGTTGATTAATTTTGGTATCTTAGTAAAGTTAATATCTTGTTTTATGAACATTTCCCTAGATCAAGGTCTCAGTCCCCTAAGGACGAGAGCCTCTGCAACTCTTTTAAATAGCTAATTTTTAGATATTGTAAAGGAAGGATTTTTTTAGGAAAGAATAGCAATACAACGGACTGGTTGGACCCGTTTTATGCATGGATTAAATCTTTCTACCTAGTGAACATACTCTTGATGACATTGTTTCGTTCAACTCTTCATGTGTTTTCATTCTTATCTTGAATACAGTTTTTTATTTGTGCAACGTACATTTCATTTCCTTTCAGCTATTGTATGACTTATTTTTACTGATATGCAACCTGTCAAACAGGTAATGCTTTGGTAAAGATTTTTTTTCTGCAACCTATGGGAATTATTGTGTTTTGATACATGTTTGATGTCTTGAAATGATATTTTAAGTATTGAACTTCTTATGACAAATTATTCATTGAGTAGTTTGTTGTTTTCCTTTGTTTTCTATTATTTCACTGGTCTGTCATTAGTGTGCCATCAGCCAAGGAGGGCCCTCATCCATATCTTTCTTTCAACCCAACCTTTCCTTTGTCTTGATAGAATAACCCCCTGAAAAACCAACAAAAATTTAAAAGAAACAATCTTTCTAAACTGATAGGTGGCCTAGATTTTCCCTTTAGCAGTCAGGTGCAGAATTTAGGACCAACATGCAGGATCATACCCGAAAGACATGTACCATATTGAACAGGAAAACATGGGGAGATGATCAGTTCGGAGCTCCATGGGGCTGAAGAGCCCACCAGATGGATGTTAAGACCCCAGCAAGGGGCAGAGACAGGACAGAGTGTTTTCACCAGGGAAGAGCAGAATGTTCCACCAAAGCCAGCTGAGCAAACCTGCACCAAGGGGGGTTGTGCCCTCTCCACTGATACATTGGCCTTGGAATGCCCATGAAGTCACCTATGACCTCCTATGAAATCATCCAGCGATATGGGAGTGTGGGAGGTAGTTGTGGCATGATTGGCACGTGTGGCAACTTCCAAAGGCCCAAGAAGTGATAACTTTTTCCTCTAGGAGGCCACATTTTCCCTAGAAAGGGATAAAGTCACCCTAAAGGGGAATGACGTCTTCATTATTTGCTTGATTAGGGTTTCATTATGACATTTTAATGTAAAATAGTATTATTTGGTATTTTAGCCTTGTCGGCCTTTTGATGACCTAAAATTTAATTAAGGTCATTTGTATTGTATAAATAGAAAGCTAAAACTCTCTAGTTTTGATCATCTTTCACTCACCACTTGATGAGGTATGAAATTTTTGGCCCTCTTAGGGTTATTGGCTGAAATTGTGGTGCACTTGTTGAAGGAGACTTCTTTTGGTGATTTTTTGGCATTTATCTTGGTGGAAGGTTTACAACTAGGGTCTGGCTATATGAATGTTTGGTGGATGTAAGTAAATTTCTGCAAAACACTTCTTTATTGAATGGTTATGGTATTGTTTACTTGAATTTTGTTATTATAATTTGTTGTATTAAACCCTAGGTGACAAGCACATGTTGGTGTCCTTGTCTCATGTCCCTACTAAGTTAAAGAGCCATTTGATTTTATTGAAGTTAGATAGAGCCTTTCCATAGAAACACTCTAATCCCATTCTTCTAACATAGTCGTTTTTATCTTGTCTTTGAGCCAAGGAAGGATAAAACACACTAAGGCCTAGGGTTTCTACACCTTAGTGAGCCGTTTTCCCTAGGGTTTGATTGATGAAGCCTTGCCTTAGCAACACTTCATCATCAAACTCTCTTGTCCTTATCCATAGCATCTATCACTCAAGATAGTTGTTTTATTCTTGTCAATAAGATGAAGAAGTAGGAGAAAGCACTAAGGCCTAGGGTTTCTACACCTTAGTGATACTTTCTCCCCTAGGGTTTCATTGTTGAGGCCTTGCTTTAGAAACACCTCAACATTTAACCCTCTTGTCTTCATCCATATCATTTCTTTCTCAAGCTAGCCATTTAAATTTGTATTTTGAGCTAGAGAAGGAGGAAGACGCACTAAGGCCTAGGTCATCTACACCTTATTAAGTCGTCTCCCCTAGGGTTTGACTTGTTGAAGCCTTTCTTTAGCAACACTTCAACATCAAACCCTCTTGTCTCTAGCTCTATCATTATCATTTAGGCCCTTCAACATTTGCATCCTTTTGACTCCATTTTCCCTAATGAAGCACTGGTCTAAGACCTCCATTGTTTGAGTACCTTGATCATACACACATCCAAATACTTTGAACAATTACTAATCTTTCTAACCCTAGCTTAGACTAACAATCACTAACCCTATTTTTGTCGTTATCTATTCATGTTATAAGCATCTCTATGCAGCATTTATTTTATCTTTAAAGCAATTGAATGATTGGCTAAAGTGTTGTTTCTAGTGTTGATATTGTTAAATTGATTGTCATTAGCATTTATTGTGAAGTGACATATTATAATCATTTCCATTGTACATCGTTGACTTGATTCATTAATATTGTTTATCAATTTCTTTATATCAGAAGTACATGATTATATGAAGTACTAACCAAGCAAGTGATCTTGCATATGAATAGTTTCTTTGTTGATTTGTCTCGGACAGGTACACCTTTTTGGCTATTACTTATCCTTATTGGTTGATTAGCTGGGACTTTCTGATAGGTGGTGAATTGTGAGGGGGAAATTATCACTTGGCCTTTTAAGCCCTTGCCCTCTCAAAACCCCAGGTCACTGTGGATGTCTCCCCTGGGCCTTACCTCCCTAAACAAAAAGAGTTACCCCATTGAGGTGACAGTGGTGGGATAGTCTCAGTTTCACCAGTTTTCCCTTCTTCCATCCGCCTTTTACCGTATCTACAAATTGTGCGATGAAAGTATGCAATGGTATTGGTATTGGTATTGGCAAGGAATAAGGGTATTGGCAATGAATATTTGTATTGGTTTTGGTATGGTATTGGTATGGTATTGGTATGCATACCATTGTCGTGCAATGGTATTGGTATTGGTATGAAATGGTATGGTATTGGTATGCAATGGTATGGTATTGGTATGGTATTGGTATTGGTATTGGTATTGTTATTGGTATTGGTATGGTATTGGTATTGGTATTTGTATTGGTATGGTATTGGTATTGGTATTTGTATGGTATGGTATGGTATTGGTATTGGTATTGGTATGGTATAGTATGGTATTGTTATGGGTATGGTATTGGTATTGGTATGGTATTGGTTGTTAATGAATGCAGCTATGTGAGACATTCTCCAGCTTACAAACTTGTGAGGTGTGGATCATTGCAGTTATGTGAAACCTAAGAGAAAGCCCCTAAGAAGGGTTTGTGGTTCCTTCCTGAGATAGATCTAGGAACGTAGAGATGACCTCCTCCATGAAGAGAGTGAGATGAACTCCAGATGATTATCCAGTAGGAAAATCGATCTGATGAGTTGGACGTGCCTATGGCTGAGCACAAGGTGAACGTGTGAAATCCCAAAAGTGTTGGGTGCATCGTCATGTGAACAGAAATGAAGATGATGTGTTAGCCTCCTCTGAGTAGCATAGTTAACAAAAAAAATCCAGATGATTCTCCTGTGTGAGGCAGTGGGAATGGAGATTTGTAGAGTGGACGTGCATGTGGATGAGCATAGGTGAACGTGCATAGATCTGGTTCTTCTGTGTAATGAAGTGAGCCAGAGCTATGACATCCCTATGGATGTGCCCCTAGTGGGTGTATCATATCCTTTGTTATATATTGTTCAAGATTCATACCTACCTTTAACCCTAATTGTTATGTAAAGTGTACAGGTCTGCCCCACCTTAATATGCTTAATAATAAATGTAAAAGATAATTAATATTAATATTAATTATTATAATAATAATAAATTATATATTGACGTAGAGAGGTCGTCCCTATTAAGCCAATAGATGAATTTGTTGACTGGACAAGTCTAATATAAGTAAGGGATGATTCCCTATTGTGGAATAATAACTTCCTTATGAGTTTGGAAATTTCAGCAAACACATCTACTTGGGAAAAGGTGTGCACCTCTCTTGGGCACTAGTCTTCTAGGGTTTGAAGCACCCTCTTATGTGCTAAATTTTATCTTGATGGAGGTATTTCTCTTGAAGAATATAGCAAAGGATATGGTTGGGTTTTCTTCCATTGTTGATAAGGGTTTCCTAGGATACTTCTTGTGTTCTTGTGCATGGCATTTCTTCTTGTGATCTTGGTTGTTGCAACATTATCATTTATGGTTAAGTGAAATGCTAAAATGAAATGAACTTCATGCTTAACCTAGTTAAAGAAAAATCAACATGGTATCAGAGCATAGGTCTTGAAGAACCCATTTCACAAGCTACAAACTTTTATCAACCATCTCTCCTCTTCTGTAGAACCGTATGACCCTCCTAGGGTTTCCAGAAAATCTGTAGGACCTCCTTCTCAGTGGTAATTCATCCCTTAATACTTGTACGCTGGGGATAATTTTGGAATAGAAGAGTACGGACTCTTCCATCGCATCTCTAGAGACTCTCAGAGTGACATTCTAAGCATCTTAAATTTTTGTCCCTAGGGTTTCTAGGGTTTCGCTAATTTCTACAGAAATTTCAAAATTAGGGTTTCTGCATACTCATTGAAGGATCTCTTCAGCTCACCAGTGTTCTCCTATCTTTCAAAGGCTTATTTTTGGTAGTCATAAGTCCAATAAAATCTAAAAGTGCTATCCTAGCCTAGCCGTTAGGTTTTCTATCCTATTTGACAAAGGGTTGTGAAGAATCTAAAATTATGATGGAAGACAAGCTTAATGAATCAAGAAAACTTCAAAGTTCTTGAAAGACAAGAAGACTTATTGTGGGTAAAGGGTTTACCAAAAAAAAACTATCAATGAATGGAAGGAAGATGACGTCGGGACAAGGGAGTCAATCACCTACTCAAGCCCTTACATTGAAGGGCCAAATTCAAAATAACAAAGATTACAAAAGGTGACACCTTTACTATTTTCTTCGTAAAGATCTCAGAGGATAAAGATCAGCCAAGAACCATTGGAGAAATCATTTCAGCATTCTCATTTATGCACTTGTATATGTTATGTGTATCATTGTCATGAGTGAAATTGCAGGAGGAAGGAACATTTGTTGAAGTCATGGATAGAAGAGTACGGCCTCTTCCATCGCATCTCCAGAGACTCTCAGAGTGACATTCTGAGCATCTTGAATTTTTGGCCCTAGGGTTTCTAGGGTTTCATTAATTTCTGCAGAAATTTCAGAATTAGGGTTTATGCAAACTCATTGAAGGAGCTCTTCAGCTCACCAGTGTTCTCCTATCTTTGAAAGGCTTATTTTTGGCAGTCATAAGTCCAATAAAATCTAAAAGTGTTATCCTAGCCTAGTCGTTAGCTTTTCTAGCCTATTTGACAAAGGGTTGTGAAGAATCTAAAATTATGATGAACAAAAACTATGATGGAAGACAAGTTTAATGAATCAAGCAAACTTCAAAGTTCTTGAAAGACAAGAAGACTTATTGTGGGTAAAGGGTTTACCAGAAAACAACTATCAATGAATGGAAGGAAGATGACGTCAGGACAAGGGAGTCAATCACCTACTCAAGCCCTTACATTGAAGGGCCAGATTCAAAATAACAAAGATTACAAAAGGTGACACTATTACTATCTTCTTCATAAAGATCTCAGAGGATAAAGATCATCCAAGAACCATTGGAGAAATCATTTCAGCATTCTCATTTATGCACTTGTATATGTTATGTGTATCATTATCATGAGTGAAATTGCAGGAGGAAGGAACCTTTGTTGAATTCATGGATAGAAGAGTATGGCCTCTTCCATCGCATCTCCAGAGACTCTCAGAGTGACATTCTAAGCATCTTGAATTTTTGGCCCTAGGGTTTCTAGGGTTTCGTTAATTTCTGCAGAAATTTCAGAATTAGGGTTTCTGCAAACTCATTGAAGGATCTCTTCAGCTCACCAGTGTTCTCCTATCTTTCAAAGGCTTATTTTTGGCAGTCATAAGTCCAATAAAATCTAAAAGTGATATCCTAGCCTAGCCGTTGTCTTTTCTAGCCTATTTGACAAAGGGTTGTGAAGAATCTAAAATTATGATGAACAAAAACTATGATGGAAGACAAGCTTAATGAATCAAGCAAACTTCAAAGTTCTTGAAAGACAAGAAGACTTATTGTGGGTAAAGGGTTTACCAAAAAAAAACTATCAATGAATGGAAGGAAGGTGACGTTGGGACAAGGGAGTCAATCACCTACTCAAGCCCTTACATTGAAGGGCCAGATTCAAAATAACAAAGATTACAAAAGGTGACACTGTTACTATCTTCTTCATAAAGATCTCAGAGGATAAAGATCAACCAAGAACCATTGGAGAAATCATTTCAGCATTCTCATTTATGCGCTTGTATATGTTATGTGTATCATTGTCATGAGTGAAATTGTAGGAGGAAGGAACCTTTCTTGAATTCATGGATAGAAGAGTACGGCCTCTTCCATCGCATCTCCATAGACTCTCAGAGTGACATTCTGAGCATCTTGAATTTTTGGCCCTAGGGTTTCGCTAATTTCTGCAGAAATTTCAGAATTAGGGTTTCTGTAAACTCATTGAAGGAGCTCTTCAGCTCACCAGTGTTCTCCTATATTTCAAAGGCTTATTTTTGGCAGTCATAAGTCCAATAAAATCTAAAAGTGCTATCCTAGCCTAGTCGTTAGCTTTTCTAGCCTATTTGACAAAGGGTTGTGAAGAATCTAAAATTATGATGAACAAAAACTATGATGGAAGACAAGCTTAATGAATCAAGCAAACTTCCAAGTTATTGAAAGACAAGAAGACTTATTGTGGGTAAAGGGTTTACCAAAAAACAACTATCAATGAATGGAAGGAAGATGACTTCGGGACAAGGGAGTCAATCTTCTACTCAAGCCCTTACATTGAAGGGCCAGATTCAAAATAACAAAGATTACAAAAGGTGACACTGTGACTATCTTCTTCATAAAGATCTCAGAGGATAAAGATCAGCCAAGAACCATTGGAGAAATCATTTCAACGTCCTCATTTATGCACTTGTATATGTTATGTGTATCATTGTCATGAGTGAAATTGCAGGAGGAAGGAACCTTTGTTGAATTCATGGATCCAGATGGATCTTAATGCATTCAGAAAAACAACACACTCAAAGTAAAGACTCCAAGTTTGATTGTTGTAATTTTCATTCCTCTAACCTATATTTCTAAAAGTTTTCTACATTACAAATAGGTGTTGTAGCTATGACAATTTTCCTTAAATTGTTTTGATTCTAGAGATGTACTCATTATTCTCCTTTAAGAGATATTATTGTGTTGGTTCTGTTTGTTTTCTTGTTCCAGATAAGTTAAACAAGAAAATAAGATTCTTATCCTTCAGAGGGAGTCACTTGACTTAGAAGGAGCCAAAACCATTTGAGAAAGAAGAAGAATAGAACTATCATTGAGACAACCAATGCTACAAAGCATGATCAAAATCCTTCTAGGATTCCATGGGAAGAAGCATGCATGACACAGTATATGTGCAGAACAAGAGTCTTCACCAGACATTGAAAAACATAACTCCCGAAGAAGTCTTCACTGGAATAAAGCCTGAGATTGAACACTTCAGTTTATTTGGGTGCCCAATGTATTTTCATGTACCCAAAGAGAAGAATTCCAAGCTAGATCCTTTAGGAAGAAAGGATACAGTGAATCTTCAAAGACATCCCTAGTTAGAGACAGATTGAGACAAGTAGAGACGTTGTCCTTGAGGAAGAGACTATTTTTCAAAGAACCAAAGAATCTCATATGGAGATTGACAGTGAGACAATACCTTTAGAAATTCAGAGGGAGATAGACATTACTCCCAGTTATCCAGTTTTTACAGTTCATATGTTTAGAGATATTGCAGTACGGCATAAAATGCCTACCTAGACTCACTCTGCAAGAGGCAGAGAAGCATACAAGGCTCTCAAGGCACATTATGAGAAAGAAAAAAGAGATTTTTCATCTATCCTTCAGTCATGAGCCACTTCATTGATGTTGAGACTCCTTGTCTTAAAGAAACAACAAGAAAACCAGTATGGAAAAATGCCATAACAGAAGAATACCAGTATATCTTAAAAGAACAATGCATAAGATATTATTCAGGGACCAGAAAGGGAAGTATGTGGTAAATCATGCAGCTGATGAAAGTGTCAAGAAATGAAAAATGATATATGTAGACAGAGGTTTCTCACAAACAGAGGGAGTTGTCTATGATGAGACACTTGATCCAGTGAACCAGATACACTTCCATCCATGAGTTGGAAACTATATCAGATAGATAGATTCTTGATAAGTTTGGATTTTTTATCCGGATTTTATGAGAAGAACAAAATGACTACAGATTATTAATAGGTGCTTAACACAAAATAACAGAGATAAAGTAAAATTGGCTTTCTATTCAATAAGGAAATAAGTTGAAACTGTAAAATGCAGCAGAAACAAGCTTGCTGGAATGGTGGCGGCTTATCTCTGAGAAGAGATGTGATGGTTGCACTCATTTGCAAGAAGATCATTACAATGAGGCTCTGAAGGCCTTTTTTACAATAAACAGGAATTCCAAAAACCCTAGACATCCAAAAACCTAACCATAGGAAATGAAGCGCCAAAAGTCATGTGGGCCCCGTTTGGGTAAGTTAGTACATCAACTTCTCGGGGTCGTAACTTTTGCATACGATCTGTGTTTTAGGCGTATGATAGCCCGTTGGAAAGGTATCGTCGAGGAGATTCATTTTGGGGGAAACATCAAAGGAACTTCCATATTTCTCCCCATTTTCCCAAAAAACATCATTTAGGGCCTCAAAACGGCTTCAGAAGTGAAAAACTGCTAAAAATAGTAAATTACCAAAATTGCCAGAAAATTGTTTTGAGCTCGTTGGAAAAGATGGGTGGCCACCAATATCCACCTGGATCAATCCTCCCTCCTTAGGAAGAAAGGGTATCCATTGCGTTGAGTTCCCCTATCAAATGAGGAATTTTTTGTTGAATTTGGCCCCGGGTGAGACACTTGCGTTGGTGCAGGATCTTCCCTACTTTGACGACTCGATAAAGATGGATCCTTTGTTGTAGAGTGCCCTTATCTGTGTGTCCACAATCTGATCATTGGATGCCTGTTGTATGCAGTCGAGGTTGAGCTCTGTTGGTTTCAGTTGTTCTGTTACTTCTGAGGTGCCCAATAATGGTGGGAAATAAGGGTGAAGGAGATCCACGTTGAACACTGGGTGCAGGCCAAGGAAAGGAGGAATGTTGAGCTCAAAATCATTATACCCCACGGCCTTGGTGATGGTGTACAGCCCATAACGGAGTGGGTGAAGCTTCCGATGGGGGCATGTAAGGCGTTCTTTCTGTAAGTGCAACCAAACTTTTTCGCCCACCTGAAACTTATGTGGCACCCGATGTTGATCATGGTGTTGCTTGTACTTGTCATTGGACTTATGTAGGATATCCTGAACCTTTTGGCGGATGTGCTGGATCCGTTCAATGAACCAGGTGGATTTTTCATCTTTAGTTGGAGCAGGAGATGAGTCGGTCGAGGTGACCGCAAGGGGAAGTGCAACATCTATGGGACCCAATGGTTGGAATCCCAACCCCACCTAAAAGGGGATGTGGTCGGTTGAGCTATGCAGGGCTCTGTTGTAGCTATGCTAGACATAGGGAATAATTTCATCCCATGTGCGAGGGTGATTTTAATTATACATGCGAAGGATATGCACAATCATTCGATTTACGACCTCGGTTGGGACATTTTTTGGGGGATGGAAGGTCGTGGATTTGGTTTGCTTGGTGTCCAGCAGTGACCAGAAGCTCGACCAGAATGTGTTAATAAATCGACTGTCCTGGTCTGAGACAATGGTTTGTGGGATTCCAAAATGTACCCAGACTCGTTCAAAGAAGAGCTTAATAGTGGCCTATGTTGTGATGTTCTTCTTGCAGGCAACCAGAATCACCATCTTAGAAAAGAGATCAACAACCACAAAAACACAGTCATTTCCCCGCTTGGTGGATGGGAGGCCCGACATGTAGTCCATTGAGATGGATTCCCATGGATTGTCAAGAGTAGGAAGAGGGGTGTACAGGCCTTGTTTCTTAGTGGTCGGTTTGGAAATAGTGCAGGCAGTGCAGGACCTGATATACTTGTTCACCTCCTGTTGAAGTTTCGGACAGTAGAAATGTTTTTGTAACATCGCCACTATATTTTCGACGTCGAAGTTTCCTTCCACCCGACTATAGTGGGATTCCTATATCATCTTCGCTCGCTCGCTTGATGGCACATAGATATGGACCAGACGACACAACAACCCATCCTGAAGATGGAAATTATCGACAACTATGTTTGCACCCGACATTTGGTGGGTGGTGGCGAAGTTTGGTTTGTCTCATAGATTTGGGGCCATCCAGAGGCCTCACGACTGCAAGAGTCTAGAACCGTCGTGAGTGTCGTGACTAGCGGTCTGCTGAGGCAATCAATAACGTGATTGGTTCTTCCTTTTTTATACTTGATGTTGAGGTGGAATTGTTGCAATAATGTGGACCACTTTTGATGGTGGTCATTCTGTAATTTTCCTTGTGTCTGCATGAACTGCAGTGGCTTATGATCAGTGTGGATGACTATCTCCTTCCCAAGAATGTAATGTCTCAACTAGCGGTAGTCTTGCACAATGGAGTACATTTCTTTGTCGTAAGTAGGGTACTTACGGATAGCATCTGATAGTGTCTCACTATGATAGGCCACGGGGTGGTCGTGTTGAGTGAGAATGACGCCCACAACATAGTCTGAGGCATCTGTCTCAATCTCAAAGGGTTGTTGCAGGTCTGGTAGTGAAAGTATTGGGGCTGAGCACAAGCGTAGCTTCAAATCATTGAATGCCTATTGTTTGGCATGCAAATTTAGCCTTACCACCACCCTTGGTTATTTGGTTGAGGTCACATGCAATATGGGATAATCCCAACACGAACCTGCGGTAGAAATTGGTAAGGCCCAAGAAACTCTGAATCTCAGTGAGTGTGATTGGGGCTGGCCAGTCACAGATGACTTGGATCTTGGATGGATCCACATGTACACCATTCTTATCAATGATGTAGCCCAGGTTATGGACCCTGTCAATGTCGAAGGATCATTTTTCCAAGTTGGCGTATAGCTTCTGCTATCACAGGGTGTGCAGAACCTATTGAATATGTTGCAAGTGTTCGTCCCAAGTCTTGTTGTAAATGAGAATTTAATCCAGATACACCACTACAAAAGTATTGGTGAATGGTCGCAGGATATTATCCATCATCCTCATGAAAGTGGATGGAGCATTTTTCAAACCAAAGGGCATGACCAACCATTCAAAAAGGCCTTCCTTTGACTTGAAGGTGGTCTTCCATACATCTATTTGTTCTAACGAGACTTGGTGGTAGCTAGACTTCAGATCAATCTTACTAAAGTATTTAGCCCCCATGAGTTGATCAAGGAGGTCTTCGATTCGGGGAATCGGGTACCGGTTTCTAACTATGATTTTATTCAAAGCTCGGCAATCAATGCAGAGTCGTCATGTTCCATCTTTCTTCTGTACCAGCACGATTGAGATCCCACAAGGTGATGAGATGGGATGGATGTGCCCCTTGTGGATCAATTCTTGGATCTGTCACTTCATGTCCTTATTCTCTAACAGAGAGTAGTGATAGACTGGCCCATTAGGCAGCGGTGTGTCGGGTGTCAGATCGATGGAGTGCTTGACCTGACAGTGTAGAGGTACCCCAGTAGGTGAGGAGAAGATATCTGAGTATTCTTCCATGACCTTATCTACTTTCTTCTACTGTGTGGAGAGGTAGGCCGCAGAGACCTTGGATGTGGTTGTGATCTTTCACTTATTCTGGGAGTGAATCACGAAGAAGACAAACTTTCCCGTCTGAGAGATGACCTTCATAGATTGCTTAGTAGAGATCAAGGAAATAGCACTAGGTGGGACTGCCTCAGGTATCCTGTACAATTTCCTGTTCAAAGTAATAATAACACTATGAGGCCTAGACTCATACACAGCATGGCATTTCCATAAATAAGGTTGGCCCAAAAGAACATCATAAACTTTGAGAGGAGCAACATCACACAATACCTGGTCTTTGAAGGGATTGATGATGTACAACAGTTAGCACTGTTGGATGACGTGGAGATCGCTTCCTTAGCAGAGCCATCCAATGGTGTAGGGTTGTGGGTGCAGCGTTGTCGGCAGGGCCAATCGCTTGACGACCTCTGCAGAGATGAGGTTCTTATGGCTACCGCTATCAACGATGAAGTGCAGTGGGGTGCCTTTTACCCACATCTATGAATGGAAGAGGTGCTCTCCTTCTTCTGGCTCGTCTGGATCACCAGGATGGAGCTTGGTGGTAGCAACGATGGCACTGGGTTCCGCGTCAATGATCCATCTTCCCCTTTCTGGTTCTGTCTCAAAGTCAGAACCCACATCTGATTCAGAGGCTTTCACTTCGGCCACCAGAGACTTCTTTGAGCGGCAGTTAGCAGTGTTATGCCAAGGGCTCTTATGAAAGTTGCACCACTTCCCGATATCTTTCTTTTTCTTTCCGGTGTCCTTCTTTGCTTGCGGCTTGGACTGGTTGTCTTGATACTTTCCATATTTTCTTTTTCCTTTGTTATGTGGGTTGGGGTCGCCCTTTCCTGGATTTTATTGTGAGGGGTTCCCAGGCCCAAATTTCCGTGTCTTTTGTTTGAGCTTCTGCTCGATTTTGACGGCATATCGGTAGGTCGCACCCAAGGATGAGATGTCCAGAAATTCCATTTTGGTTTGGATGTATCTATGCAAAGAACCATGATACTTGAGCACCATATGTTGCTCTGAATATTTTATACCCAGCTTGGTGCGCAAGGTATGGAAGATATTTGTGAAATCTAGCACTGCTTGGTCTCTTTCTTGCCGCAGTGTGGTCCATTTGGTATACAAGTTGTCATAACTTCCGACAGGGTAGTATTGTTCCTTAATAGGATCCCTGAAGGATTCCCAAATGGTAGTGACTATAAATAATGAGGGTTCCTATGTTTCCTTTTGCTCACATAAATTTCCCACCAATCTTTGACATGGGGAACGTCTTTGAGGAGTGCAAAAGTAATATTTTCTCTATTCGAAAAGTTATGGACAGAAAAATACCCTTCTAGTAGATTCAACCACTTTTCTATAGCATATGTGTCTATCTGACCTTCAAATATAGGAATATATAAGTTTATTTGTACCTTGAAGGGGGCGGCACCTCTTCTCAAAGAAGATGTTTCGCGTATTGGTAGTCGTCAAAGGATATTTTGCGCGAAAATATCCATCATCTCGTTCCTTTGTTGTGTGAGGGATTCCTCAATCAATAGTTTGAAAGGATCTCTTGTCCCGTCATCTTTCTTTTCTCCTGCCATGAGAGGTCGCTTGGGTGTGCAAGAGATTTTGTCCTCAAGAGAAACAAGCTCGAGACCCAACTCTTTGTACTTCGACCTCATTGGGGACATGCATTAAGATGACAAGGAGTAGACCGCTTTGATACCACTGATCTGGATTTTATGAGCAGAACAAAATGACTACATATTATTAACAGGTTCTTAACAAAAAATAACATAGATACGGTAAAATTGGTTTTCTATTCAATAAGGAAATAAGTTAAAACTGTAAAATGCAGCAAAAACAAGCTTGCTGGAATGGTGGTGGCTTATCTCTAAGAAGAGATGTGACGATTGCGCTCATTCGCAAGAAGATGATTACAATGAGGCTCTAAAGGAATTTTTTACAATAAACAAGAATGACAAAAACCATATACATCCAAAAACCTAACCCTAGGAGATGAAGCGCCAAAAGTCATGTGGGCCCCGTTTTGGTAAGTTAGTACATCAACTTCCCGGGGTCGTAACTTTTGCATACGATCTCCATTTTAGGCGTATGATAGCACATTGGAAAGGTATCATCTAGGAGATTAATTTTGGGGGAAATATTGAAGGATATTACATATTTCCCCCCCTTCCCAAAAAACATTGTTTAGGACCTCAAAACGACTCCGGAAGTGAAAAACTGCTAAAAATAGTAAATTACCAAAATTGCCAAAAAAATTGTTTTAAGCCAGTTGGAAAATGTGGGTGGCCATTGATATCCACTTGGATCAATTTCAACAAGAGTGTTTTTTATCCAAACCTATATCATTACATTGTTGGTGACAAGAGCCTGATCCTAATGACTTATTTAGAAAGCGTTGTTGTTACAAGTAATCCTTGATTTCTAAATTCGAGATGAATAATCTAAGTATGATGCACTACTTCTTGTGACAAGAAATATGATAGATGACCGATAAGATTTTCCTGAGTCAAAGAAAAATATACAATGAAAATATTAAAGAAGTTCAATATGACAGAATGAAAAATCCACCATGATGGATTTAAAGAAGAAGATCAATGATGATTCAGACGAGACTGATCCACAACTGATTGGATCACTAATGTATTTTTTCAACACCAGACTTGATTCATGCCATGCAGTGAATGTGCCTAGTCATTTCATGATTCAACCAAGACAGACTCACTAGACAAACAGAAAAACATGTATTAAGATATATATGAGGCACAATTGGATATGGCCTAAGATATGCCTCCAGTATAAACTTGAGTTTGCAAGATATGTCGATTCAGATTGAGAAGAAAGTACAATGAACCAGAAAAGAACATCCAACTGATGTTATATCCTGAAGTTTTCCATAGTTTCCTAATAAAGTAGGAAACAAAACTATGTAGCCTTGAGTACCACAGAGATAGAGCATATAAGCATCAAGTGTGTGAAACAATGTGGCTTCACAAGCTTCTGACAGATTTACTTGACCATGAGATGGATCCTATGATGATAACCAAGATCCATGAGTAAAGCTCCTTAAGAAACCAATGTTTCCTGATGGATTGAAATACGATGAGATGAAATATCCTTATTCCAGAGATATGATGTAGAGGAAAATCGTACACATGCGGTACCTTCCTACACATGAGCAGATTGCAGATATCTTCACCAACTTAACTTCGTGAAGAATGACTCCCTAGTTGAGAGGGAGTGTCAATAACTCCAGCCAAGAAAAAATTCAAAATACATATGTGTGAGACTTGGAATGATAAAGAATGCCTCCCTAGCTGAGAGGGAGTGTTAATGAATGCAGCTATGTGAGACCTTCTCCAGCTTACAAACCTGTGAGGTGTGGATCATTGCAGCTATGTGAAGCCTTTCTCTCAGCTTACAAACCTGAGAGAAACCCCCTAAGAAGGGTTCATGGTTCATGCCTGAGAAAGAGATAGGAACGTAGAGATGACCTCCTCCATGAAGAGAGTGATAAGAACTCCAAATGATTATCCAGTAGGAAAAGCGATCTGATGAGTTGGGAGTGCATGTGGTTGAGAACAAGGTAAACGTGTGAAATCCCAAAAGTGTTGGGTGCATCGTCATGTGAAAAAAAATGAAAATGATGTGTTAGTCTCCTTTGAGCAGCAGAGTTGATGAGAAAACTTCAAATGATTCTCTTGTGTGAGCCAGTGGGAATAGAGATCTGTAGAGTGGACATGCATGTGGATGAGCACAGGTGAACGTGTGTAGATCTGGTTCTTCTGTGTAATGCAGTGAGCCAGAGCTACGACATCCCTACTAATGTGCCCCTAGTGGGTGTATCAGATCCTTTTTTATATATTGTTCAATATTCAGACCTACCTATAACCCTAATTGTTATGTAAATGTTACAGGTTGGCCCCACCTTAATATGCTTAATAATAAATGTAAAAGATAATTAATATTAATATTAATTATAATAATAATAATAATATATTATATAGTGACTTAGAGAGGTCATCCCTATTGAGCCAATAGATGCCTTTGTTGACTGGACAAGTCTAATATAAGTAAGGGATGATTCCCCATTGCGGAATCATATCTTCCTTGTGAGTTTGGAAATTTCAGCAAACACATCTACTTGGGAAAATGTGCACACCTCTCTTGGGCGCTAGTCTGCTAGGATTTGAAGCACCCTCTTGTGTGCTAAAGTTTATCTTGGTGGAGGTCTTTCTCTTGAAGAATATAGCAAAGGATTTGGTTGGGTTTTCTTCCCTTGTTGAGAAGGGTTTCCCAGGATACTTATTGTGTTCTTGTGCATGGTGTTTCTTCTTGTGATATTGGTTGTTGCAACATTATCGTTTATGGTTAAGTGAAATGCTAAAATGAAATGAACTTCATGCTTAACCTAGTTAATGAAAAATCAAAATTAGTATGCATATCATTGCCAATTCATACCATTGTCGTGCAATGGTATGCAATTGTATTGGTACTGGTATGCAATGGTATGATATTGGTATGGTATTGGTATTGTTATTGGTATGTAATGGTATGGTATTGGTATGTTATTGGTATGGTATGGTATGGTATGGTATTGGTATCAGTATTGGTGTG
>SNQJ01S0000285.1:166430-204613 GCA_010110895.2 Picea sitchensis | reverse complement strand
CATTTAATTGGTGGGTGTCGTATCAATGATGTGGATGTTTTTCTTTGAGAGGCATATGAAAACTCTAAAAAGATATGTCCGACAAAAGGCAAATCCAGAGGGTTGTATGGCTAAAGGGTATGTATTGAATGAAGCATTTTTCTTCCTATGTGAATTCCTTGGTAAGGATTTTGAAGATGGGCCACACTTCTGGGATGACGAATGAGCATCACATATTATTGATGGAGAAAAACCACAATCTAATGGTGTTCAAATAGAAATTAGTAAGTAAATTCATGACAATTAATGTGGTTGTTTTCCTTGCAATCATTAATTTTCTTTGTAATTCATTTGTCAAATTAACTGAATAACATTTGGAGTTTGAAATAAACATGTTGACATGTAATAGGTGTAGACGGAAGTCCAATACTCAACAAGTTCATTATGTACCACATGGGATTTATGAACAAATGGATTGATTTGTATGATAAAAAGAAAGAAGAAGTGTTAGAAGCAAGGAGACATTTTAAGAAATCCAACCCAAGGAAAACTCCACTTCCCAGTGATCTGCTTGGGGAATGGGGCAAAGATTGCACTCTAGAATGGGTTACTGAACAAATTCAAAATCAAATAGAAGATGCATGTATAGATTCAAACATAACAGAAGATTAAATCAACATGTGTAGAGGATGTGAAAGAAAGGTACAGTTGGAATTTTACAAAATGTTGTTTCCTTACAGCTTTTGACACTATTAAATATTTTAATATTCGTCATTATATTTGTTTTCATTGAAATAAATGGTCTTTCACAGGCAAGGAAATATCCTACAATGTGGGCATATGGACGACATTATCATGTAGAAAGTGTAGATGTAAAGAGACGATCCTTTGATTGTGGCATCATGGTTGATTTCAAGCAATCTAGTCGAGAAAGCTCAAAAGATAAGAATATTATTAAAGGGAATCTACAATATGTTGGGAAAATCCAAGAAATTATTGAGTTGGATTACCGCTCTTTTAAATGTTGTATTTTTAAGTGTAGATGGTATGAAGCATTTGAGAGGACACAAAGACATGATACCCATAGTGGATTGTTTTCTATAGATTCCTCGAGGTTCCTATCGAACGATAAGGAGCCTTATGTTCTACCAATTCATTGTGAGTAGGTATTTCTTTAACTCAAATAAGAAGCAATAGTGATCATTAATCTATTGATTCATAGTTTTTTGCGATAATATATGTGTTTATTAATAAATAAAAGTGTTATAACATATTTCTAATATATGTTTGTCGTTCATGTGCAGGTATTTTTCTATGAATATATTTTGGACCCGAAATGGATATGTGTCATACATTATGATCCAATATTAAGGCATGTATTTGACGATGCATTAGTGAATATTGAGCAAAACAATGATGTCCAACAAAATGAGAGAGATGGATTAGAGAACATTGAAGAAATTAACATCTATGATGATGTTGAAGACGGTTATGTTCAGGCACAAGAAGACAACAATCCAGAGTTATATGATTTTATGGAAGACAACAATATAGATGGCAGAGAAAATGATGATCCAAATTATACATATGGTAACAATATAGATGGTCTAAAGTCAAATTTAAATGCTGATAAAGATGATGTAGATCAAGAAGAGGATGATGATAATATTAAATACTTGAAAGAACATATGAACAATGACAATGATAAACTGGATGACATTGTTGCAGACAATAATGTTAATGACCAAGACTTCTAAATTTTCAAAATTATTTGTAATCCAGTTTTTAAAATGACGTTGATTCTTATGGCCCAAACTTTCATGAAATGCTTTGGTGTTACTTCTGACGATACAAATTACTTTTGGCAATATCCTTAAAGTGTTCAATCTTTTCTTGGCAAAAAAAATTAGGATTACTTATATAAGAGTTAGCATGGTTAGTGGTCATTTATTGGAAATTGTTAAAAAATATAATTAAATATATCGTATATGTAAATCAATGTAAATCCAAACAATTAGGCTAATTAATGTATCCAAAGTTTATTCATTAATTTATATTTTAAAACAAATTGAAATATTTCACTAAGCCTAAACCCAATACCTTAACCTTTACACCATCTAACCCCTAACCCATAGAAACATGGACGATATTGAAGATTATGTGGGGACATCAGACATCCTTGAGTCTTGAAACCCTCCCATACCATCAAGCAACATGTGCCTAGTATAACCATGTCAAATTTCGACGTATATAGGCACAACTTGGAGAAATTTCAATGTTGGCCTCATTCACTGGTAACCATGTACGGTCGATTGATGTATTTAATCCCTTCACCTGATATAATCCCTAACCCATTAACAATTAAACCACTTGCATGTTGGACCCTATAAAATTCTTTTGGGATGTCTCAACTTAATATAATCATGGTTTATTAATCATTAGGTTTTGTTGTAAAGATGGGTATGTCAGGTTTGATCTTTGTTGGCATGGATGGAGAAATCGGGTCATGATGAATATGATGATGATGGAAATGAAAACCATAATTATGGAAATGGTGAAGAGAATGATTTCCATAAGTCTTAAAAAACTCCCATACCATCAAGGCATGTGCCTAGTGTAAACATGTAAAATTACAATGCATACAATCACATTTTGAAGAAAATTCAACATTGGCCCCATTCATTGTTCATTGTGTGAGGTTAGTGGATGACATTGGTGATGGGCATGTTGGAAGTTCCAAGACATTTAAAGAGAGTTATGAAAAATATTCTATAGAAGGGAATGACGAATGATGACAATGAACGTTGATGCAAACATGGACGATCTCGAAGATTATGTGGGGAAATCAGACATACTTGAGTATTGAAACCCTCCCATATCGTCAAGGCATGTGTCTAATATAACCATGTCAAATTTTGACACATACAGGCACAAATTGAAGAAATTTCAATGTTGTCCCCATTCACTACTAACTATGTGGGGTCAGTGCATGACATTTGTGATGGGTGTATTGGAAGTTCCATGTCAAATTTCAAGATAGTTCTGACAACGATTCTATAGAAGGGAATGAATAACGATGACAATGAGACATGCATGATGAACATTGATGCAAATGTGGATGATCTCAAAGATTATGTGGGGACATCAATATACATCCTTAAGTCTTGAAACCCTCCCATATCGTCAAGGCATGTGTCTAATCTAACCATGTCAAATTTCGATGCATACAAGCACAGATTGAAGAAATTTCAACGTTGGCCCCATTCACTGATCACTATGTGGGGTTGGTGCATGACATTTGTGATGGGTGTATTGGAAGTTCCATGTCAAATTTCAATATAGTTATAACAACAATTCTATATATGGCAATGATGAACATTGAAAATGAGACGTTTATGATGAACGTTGATGTAGATGTGGAATTTTGAAACCCTCCTTGAGTCTTGAAAACCATCCCATATCATCAAGGAATGTGTCTAGTCTAACCATGTCGAATTTCGACACATACAGACAGAGTTTGAAGAAATTTCAACGTTGGCCCCATTCACTTCTCACTATGCGAGGTCGATGGAAGATGACATTTGTGATGGGTGCATTGGAAGTGCCATGACATTTCAAGAGAGTTCCAACAAATATTCTATAGATGGAAATGACGAATGATGACAATGAGACATCCATTATATTGAACATTGATGCAAACATGGACAATCTCAAATATTAAGCGGGGACATCAAACATCCTTAAGTATTGAAACCCTCCCATATTGTCAAGGCATGTGTCTAATATAACCATGTCGAATTTCAACGCATACGGACACAAATTGAAAAAGTTTCAACGTTGACCCCACTCACTGCTCACTGTGTGGGTTCAGTGAAGAAATTTGTGATGGGTGTATTGGAAGTTCCATGTCAAATTTCAAGATAGTTCTGACAATGATTCCATAGAAGGGAATGACGAATGATGACAATGAGATGCACATGATGAATGTTGATGAAAATGTGGATGATCTCAAATATTATGTGGGGACATCAATATACATCATTGAGTCTTGAAACCCTCACATACCATCAAGGCATGTGTCTAGTCTAACCATGTCAAATTTTGACGCATTCAGGAACATATTGAAGAAATTTCAACGTTGGCCCCATTCACTTCTCACTATGCGAGGTCAGTGCATGACATTTGTGGTGGGTGAATTGGAAGTTCCATGACATTGCAAGAGAGTTCCAACAAATATTCTACAGATGTAAACAATGAATTATGACAATGAGACATCCATTATGAACATTGATGCAAACATGGACGATCTCAAAGATTATGTGGGGACATCATACATCCTTGAGTCTTGAAACCCTCCCATATTTTCAAGGCATGTGTCTAGTCTAACCATGTCAAATTTTGACGCATACAGGAACACATTGAATAAATTTCAACATTGGCCCCATTCACTGATCAATATGTGGGGTCGGTGCATGAAATTTGTGGTGGATGAATCAGAAGTTCAATGACATTTCAAGAGAGTTCCAACAAAGACTATACATATGGAAACGATGAATGATGACAATGAGACATCCATTATGAAAGTTGATGCAAACATGGATGATCTCAAAGATTATGTGGGGACATCAAACATCCTTGAGTCTTGAAACCCTCCCATACTGTCAAGGCATGTGTATAGTCTAACCATGTCGAATTTCGATGCATACATGCACAGTTTGAAGAAATTTCAGCGTTGGCCCCATTCACTACTCACTGTGTGAGGTCGATGCAAAATGACATCGGTGATGGGTGTATTGGAAGTGTCATGACATTTCAAGAGAGTTCCCACAAATATTCTATATATGGAAATAACAAATGATGACAATGAGACATCCATTATATTGAATATTGATGAAAACATGGACGATCTCAAATATTATGCGGGGACATCAAACATCCTTAAGTCTTGAAACCCTCCCATACCATCAAGGCAACTATCTAGTCTAACCATGTCAAATTTCAATGCATACGGGAACAGATTGAAAAAATTTCAACGATGGCCTCATTCACTACTCACTATGCAAGTTCGGTGGAAGAAATTTGTGATGGGTGTATTGGAAGTTCCATGTCAAATTTCAAGATATTTCTGACAACGATTCTATAGAAGGGAATGATGAATGATGACAATAAGATGTGCATGATGAACGTTGATGAGAATGTGGACAATCTCAAATATTATTTGGGGACATCATACATCCTTGAGTCTTGAAACCCTCACATACCGTCAAGGCATGTGTCTAGTCTAACCATGTCAAATTTTGACGCATACAGGTACATATTGAATAAATTTCAACATTGGCCCCATTCATTGCTCACTACGCCGAGTCAGTGCATGACATTTCTGGTGGGTGAATTGGAGGTTCCATGCATTTCAAGAGAGTTCCAACAAAGATTCTACAGATGGCAATGACAAATGATGACAATGAGAGGTTCATTATGAACGTTGATGAAAACATGGACGATTTCAAAGATTATGTGGGGACACTAGACATCCTTGAGTCTTGAAACCCTCCCATACCACCAACACTTGTGTCTAGTCTAACCATGTCACATTTTGATGCATACATGCACAAACTGAAGAAATTTCAACGTTGGCCCCATTCACTACTCATTTTGAGGGGTCAGTGGAAGACAATATTTGTGATGGGTGTATTGGAAGTTCCATGGCATTTCAAGATATCAGTTCCACAAAGATTCTACATATGGAAATGATGGATGATGAAAATGAGACATGGACGATCTCAATGATTATGTGTAGGGTCGATGGATGTCATTAATCCCTTGACCATATATAATCCCTAATCAATTAACCATTAAACTACCTAACCCCTAAGCCCCAAATCCATTATCCATTGACCCTTAATCCCTTAAATTGTAACCCATGATCCCTTAACCCTTAATCCCTTAAACGGTAACCCCTAATCCCTTAACCCTTAATCCCTATACCTCAAATCCCTAAATAACCTAATCCCCAAAGCCCCTATCCACTTAACCCCTAAAAACTCAACAAAATTACTATTTAGGCACATTGTGAGTTAAATTGGAATCCAAAATAGAAGCTAAAAAGGAAGCTAATCTGGAAGCTAAACTGGGAGATAAACTGGGATCTAAACTAGGAGCTAAATTAGGCGCTAACTGGGGTGCTAAAAAGGTCGCTAAACTAGGCACTAATAGCGCCTAGTTTAGCACCCACTTTTGTTGCTCGGTGCAAATAACTCCATAAATAACACCCTCCCGATAAATAGTGTCGACTTTATAAAAAAAAGTGGATAAAAATACATTAAAACAACCAGTGGAAGAAAAAAAGGGAGCTAAAAAGGGAGTTAATCACAGGGATTTGTTGCAGTGCACCAAAATCAGTACGTCAATTAAGAGAAACATTGGCACACACAGGATACTACAGGAAATTTATAAAATGGTATGCATAGATCACTGCGCCAATGGAGAAATTGTTAAGAAAAGACAACAAGTTTTAGTGGAATGAGGATTGTCAACGCGAATTAGACACCCTGAAAGAGAAGATGGTAACCGCACCAATACTAGTATTCCCAGATTAGGAAAATGCATTCCATGTGCATGTAGATGCATCAGCCATAGCACTTGGAGCTATTCTAGCACAGCCAAGAGCGGTATAATTAGACCATCCTATAGCATTTGCTAGCAGAAAAATGTCAGAATCGGAGCAAAATTACAATACCAGAGAGAGAGAAGGCTTAGCGATGGTCTATGTGCTTCAGAATTTTAGACATTACTTATTGGGAAAACATTTCAAGATGTTTACAGACCATTCATCTCTCAAATACCTCATCAACAAGCCAGTGTTAGGGGGGAGAATTTGTAGATGGTTATTGTTGTTCCAGGAATTTGACTTCAAAGTGATAGTCAAACCAGGGAAGCTGAATGCAGGACTTGATCACCTATCAAGGATCACGAATGGAGAGGAACCTACGAATCTAGAGGACAAATTTCCCGATGCACAGTTATTTTTAGTCCAAGTAGTCGATGAATATTTCGCACACATCATTCAATACTTGAGTACAGGGATTGGGCCACAAGAATTTAACACTGCACAGAAGAAAAATATGGTAGTTAGGGTTGTAGACTATCAATTGATTGCAGGACACTTGTACAAGATGGGTGCAGATAGCAGCTTGAGAAGATGTGTACTAGAACATGAAAGACCTAGGATTTTAGCATAAGCCCATGAAGGAATAGCAGGAGGACATTATGCAGAAAAAGCTACCGTGCAGAAGGTATTGCGCAAAGGACTATGGTGGTCGATTGTTCACAGGGACTCAAAGGACTACTACCAGAGATGTGATGTATGTCAAAGGGTTGGTAAACCGAATATATGGGACGAGATTCCCCTAAGACCACAAGTAGCCTTGCAGGTATTCGACAAATGGGCAATATATTTTGTGGGACCAATTAACCCACCAGCAAAGAGATCAGGAGCGAGGTACATTATTACTACGATCGAATACTTAACAAGATGGGAAGAAGTATCACCAGTAAAAGATCGCAGTGCAGAGACAGCAACACACTTCTTTTTTAAGCAAGTGATCACTATATTTGGATGCCCAAGGATTTTGATTAGTGACCAAGGCACTCACTTCATTAACAACACTATTAAGGCGACGACTGAAGAGTTTGAATTTTATCATCAAAAGAGTACGCCATATCGTCCTCAAGTAAATGGAACAGTGGAAACCTTTAATAAGATCCTTGAGAATGCACTAAAAAATAATTTCAACGTCAATAGGGACGATTGGGACTTGAAGATACCAGCAATACTATGGGCATACAAGACAACATGCAAAAACATTGACAGGGAAGACACCATTCATATTGGTGTATGGACAAGAAGTAGTGGTGCCATTAGAGTTTTTGGTACCTAGTCTGCATGTAGTATCAATTACCAACATGACAGAGTGAGGCGCAGTTCAAGAAAGGCTAAGTCAGTTGATGATCATGGAAGAATATAGGATTCTAGCAGGGTTTCACCAAGAGGTACATAAAGCAAGGGACAAATCTTGGCATGATAGACATATCAAGAGGAAAAATTTCAAGGAGGGAGACCTAGTCTTGATGTACGACAGTAAATCTCTTCAACACCCAAGAAAACCTAGAATGCATTGGTTGGGACCATATGAAGTAAACACTGTCACAAATGGGGGAGTTTTACAGTTGAAGGACTTGGGAGGAATAAAACTCAGAGGAATTATCAATGGGAGTCAAGTGAAGTTGTATAGGGACATTCGACCTCCTAGCACTTAGAGAAAAAAAAAAAAAAAAAGGACCATGCATAGCAACAGAGGGGTTACCACGCCAGACATCAAAAGATAGAAACCAGCGAAAGGAGATGCAGCGCGACGAAAACAAAACATCCATGTGCACCAGCTAGAATGCATAACGTGCACTTGGAAATGTTAGTGCATCGGAGAAAGGACCAACGGTCAGAAAAAGGCAAAAATTGTGAAAATGGCGGGTACAGAAAATAGGCGCCAACTAACGGCGGCTATCAAAATTGAATGTCAAGAATGATTGATGGGACGCCGCATTAATCGCGCCAATTGGTGACATCAAGGGAATTCAATGGTAGGTATGTGGGAAGTGCCATTTCATTCAAAAAAAAAATTGGGTAGCGTCTCCAAGAAGTTTCACACGATTCCTATATAAGGCAAGCACACTGGTATCGGAAGGGTCATTGTGAAATTGGGAAAAGAATAGAGCGACAGAGTATACGAAGTAGAGAGCGAGTTTGCAGGAGTTACAGAATGAACTAGCTCAACGGAGACCATTTTTACCACCATGGAATCACCCAAGCTAGGAGCGTCAAGCCAGGCCTGCAAACGACCTCAAAGCAACCTTAGATCACCTCAATAGCCATAGGGAAGCGAACAGGAACCACCACGGACTATGGCATTCATCGACTTGGACGAAATCCCTTCACCCAATATGGAACCACCGAGCCCCACACCAGTGGTGGAGGAAACCCAATGAACAGCAACAATGGGAATGGATATTGAAATGCCAGAAGTGGGACAGATCCAGCAAGCCAAGGATGCAAGAAATCCTTCGTACCCGGAAATCCCTGAAGAATCCCAGAGGGTTAATGGGATGATCTCAAACCAGACAAAAGCAATCGTGCCAGAAAGGTCACACACAACAATGCCATAACAGTAACAGGAGGGCATAGTAGAATATGTCACTGGTTGGGAAGAGGCGTATACAGAGGAGAGAACAATGGAGGTTAGAACCTCGAGTCAGCCACCACAGTGGAAGGGAAAGCAACCAGTATAAAGATCACCATGCAGGCAGGATGAAACAACCATAGTCTTACCATGCATTCTGGAAGGGGTGTGTATCGCAACTAACCTATTAGGCTGCGTGGAAAAATGCGGTACTCGGATCACGATGTGACCGACACGGACAAGTTTCCATAGTTTGAAAATCAATTTTACCTGGATACCATGGGTATAGGATCCTTCAGCAACCCTATTGTCCAACCGAAACAATGGGTAGCTGGACTGACCAACACTAGGACTCTAAGCATGTTGGAGATCCCTCACTTTGGAAGAGGTCATGACGTAAACAATTGCATCAAGCAGCTAATGGAAATTACCCATGGAGGATACCTATGGGTGGAAGATCCTGTCTCGATAGACGTAGATCTCATTGCATATATTACAGGTCTACCATCTTGGGGGGAGACACCAGTGCAGATCCTCAATGACAAAAAAAAAAAAAAGGAACTGGTTGAGGAAATGAAGAAGACGTATGGCACAGAAAGAGTGTCGCGCAGAATCATCATTAAGCGCATCAGTGATGCAGCAACCAGGATGGCCACAAATCTCATGGCGTGCAAGTTGCTCAAGAAGTGTCGCAAGAAGGAAGTCCTTGTCAGGGTTGTTGCAGTTGCATCACAGTGCGCGGAAGGCATTATACTTAGCTGGGGCCCATAGTTGTTGAATCTGTTCCTGGAAGATTGCAAGGACGTGCAGGACCTAGGGACAGAGTTCCACTACTCTTGGCTACTCATCATGGTCGCTTTGGTCGGATGGAGGGAGCCTAAATATACATACTTTTGTGAGCGATCCACTCAATGTCGCGCAGCGCGATACCTATCATTAGGGAGCACTTAAAACCCCAAAAACAAAAGTGCAAATGCAGGCATGTTCGCAGGGTATTACAACGACTTGCAGAAAAGAATTGCCAACACTTGGCGGGTTACGCCAGAAGTGGTCACGCAATATCAGAGCATAGCCAAATTTAAAGCGACTAGGCATGCAGTATGGATATAAACACGAAAGTATCCTGAGAAGGAATGGATACAACTGGAGTACTGCGTCAAGGAAGAGGATGTAGAAATGGCCATCAAGGATTGGCAAGATGACTGGAGAGTTCCAGTTCTGAATCAAGAGATGTCCACAGATAAGGAGTCGGATGTAGGGCAAGAACAAACACCTACAGGAGAAAAAATGGCACCCAAAAATCCAAAGCCAGGTCATAAGCTAGCGCAACAGAAGAAAGGGGGTGCGCCCAAGAAAGGTTCCCAAGCGGGGAAGAAGAACAACACCCAGGTGTCGCAGAAATAGGAAAAAGAGACTGAGACAGCACAAGGGACCACATCAAGTGCTACTCAACAAGAAAAGTCCAGACCAAGAGGTCGATCATACACACTCAGGGTGCACGTAAGAAATCTAAGGCACACAAAACGCCATCAGAATATACAATCACTGAGGATGATGCGGACCTCATGGCCGAAATGGTCCAGGACTGAACAACAGATGATTTTGACGAAGCCAAATACCAAAGGAATAGGATTCAGGACGAGTTGGTAGACATGAGGCAGCTTCTAGAGAAGATCATAGAAATGCAAACGGCGGGCAGAGGAATAGAGTCACTCCCCACAGCATCACAAGCAATAGCCAAGGTTGTGCCCAGCGAGCAAGATATGATCTAGAGGATGGCACAGGCGAGCTTGAATTTTCACGCTACACCCAGCATGTTGCGTATGGATGAAATTGTGGGCCAGACACCCTTCAAAATATCTGGCACAAACACATTTGGTAATGGGGTGAATACCAACCAAGGCATTATATAAAATGCAAGTCAGTTTCGCGCAGGAGGTACAATCGTGTGCGCGCACAGACACAGTACAACTGCAACAGACGAAGGATAGCAAAGAAGAGTTGGAGTTGGTGCTCGAGCAGTTCAACCTCAAGACCAAATATGAGAAATATCATGCGGATAGGATCGAGCAGGGATTGGTGGTAGCCTGTGGTAGAATTCCAAAGAGTGTGCAAACAGCAGAGCTTACAACGATGTAGAAAATTGATCAGATTGTGCAAAGAATCGATCAATACAGGCAGGAGATCAAGAACCTCTGAGAACAACTCATTCATACCACTCCTCTGAAGGTAAAGGAACAAAGGAAGAAGGAAGAAGCAAGGCAAATGGAGGAAATGGAACGACAAGTTAGTGCAGTTGTCGACTTGTTTGATAAAGAAAAACAGCTATGGACAAAGCTGGAGGAGGATAAACAGGTCCAGTTGTGGGACCAGGAAGAGAAGAAGATAAGCACAGCTATCCAGGACCTCAAGCAAAGGTAGAAGATGGTGAATATCACTGAGCGCCTCAAAAGAGCACAAGATATGAAGAAGCTGCAAGCAGAACTCATAGTCACGCAGACACAAAAGAAGGATCGACAAGCTCAAATGGAACCTCTCCAAGAGCTAGTAGCGAAGGTCATTGTGCAGGAAGAAGAGGAAAAGAAGAACATGGAAAAAACTCAGGTGAAGTGCGTAGAGATGATCAACGAGGAGATTACAGCGCAAGTATTGGATGCACTCAGAAAAAAGACCGTGCAGGCTCAAACGCAAGCAAGGGAACTCACAGAGAAGTTCCAGACTCTCATTGGAGCTTTTGAAGAAGCACACAAAGTTTAGGTGGCTCGGGACAAGCCACATGTTAGTGTTGGGGGCTTGTTTGATGCAGACCTAGTCAGGAGAAAAGGATATTCTTGGGAAGAGAGGCATGAGAGGAGAAAAGGACAGTTGGAAGGAAAAGCAGCACATGTAAGGGAAGCAGGTGAGGTGCGCATGCAAGGAAGACCTAACGACACTAGGGTTATGGTTTTTGTAATGTATTGTAATGGTTGATGAACCAAGAATATAAATAGTTAGTACTTAGAGGAAGGAGGGGATGTCGACCGAGTAAGGGAGAGAGAAGATAGATAGGACAAGAGCGGAGAATGGAGGGCAGAGATTTGTAGGAACTGTATGAGTCGGTAGCTAGTGAGTTGGGGAAGTGGTGAGTGACTCGATCCCGAGGGTTAGATCGCAGGCTGAGGAGCCTGGTGCGATCTAGTCATCCTCGCATGGATCGAAGAGCCTGTTGAAGATAGTAATATATAATATTGTAAACATGCGCAGCGTGATATATTACTGAACCATAATATCCCTTACCTATGCATCATTTCAGCCTACCAAATTTTTCATAATGTAATTCAGATATCAATTGACCTTAATGAATGTGCCAACATCCGTGGCCACATTCATACCCAATGTACCTTTGCATTGATTTTAAGTTTCCCACACTTTACAACAAATACTTTGTCATGGTGTGTTGGAGCTGAGCCAATCTTTTCACCATATGGTTTGTTTATTCTCATTCATTGTTACAGCAGGAGTATGCTTCCGGCTACATGATGATCATGATTCCCAAATCAGTACACATGAATGCCTTTAAGCATTCTTCCTCCATTAATAACCGGGGTGCCAACACTCATGGCCACCCAAATTAGTTTTCCTTCAACGCTTACATAATGTAAGCAAAACATTGGAAGGTCCTCCTTTCTTACTAAAAAATCCATTGTCTGCCATCTTATGCAACATGCATTCCCTCAATGCATTCCATGCAGTGTGCCATCTATGAGCACTTTTGTTTCCAATCGTTCCTTGATTGGTCCATGTATTCATGACATATCAGTTCATGAATTCTTCCGAGGATTACAATCAGTCTTTACTACCAGAGGTTCACACCTCCATCATTCAGGTTATCCTTACTAAATCATACCCTACTTGGGTATCCAAGGCATACAATTGTCTTTCAATTTTCCATACATAACATTAAGACCGTAAAATACTTCAAAATGGATTCTTACCCAATCCCTTCATACCTTGTGCCACATAGGCATGAACATTTTTATACCTGTTTTGGTTGTTAGCACCCCCTCTGATATTATCCCATCAGTGGTGCTCCATGGGGACTTTTAAAGTCCCTTCAACAATCTTTCAACAAGAACCTTCTCATAGTCATCCTCTGGTTGAGGTTGTTCATTATTGGCAACTGTCTTTCGCAACAGTTCCAATCTATTTCTTTCTACACATGACATACATCATAAACACATTATTCGTCATGTAAATTAAAAATGTAAGTACCATAGCATTTAAATTAATTAAACATTTTCAGACATGTCATAGCATATATGTATGCATTATCCTTAATGTTTTCATGAGTGCAATACCAACAGTTCTCAAAAAATTTCTGCAGTAATACAATCCTCATCACTACGGTGTCAAAACATTCACTTTCATTAGCGTACTAGCTTTCTCATCCCAAGGAAAAATGTAATACACAGCAAGAAAAGAATTGAGGCTCTACCCTTCTTCAAATTATTTCTACATCGCCTGGGAATTTTCAGCCCAGCTGAGTTATTTCTAAGGCCTTATTGTCTTTTCTCTGCTTTTGCAACTTACTCCATGTTGGAATCTTCCTTCTCTTTTCCTTGAGCAGCCTTGGTTAGGCCTCACCCTAACCTTTTTGGAATGCAACAGCATGCTTTAATAGCAATTTTTTTTTGTTCATAATGGATCATGAACCTGTGAATCCTTCACATTACCATTTAGTTATTAGAATGGTCAATATTCATTTATTAGTCTTCTATTCCTTATACGATGTTTTTCAAAATGTAATCCAGGATTCTGGTATATATATATATATATATATATATAAGCTTGTGGATCACTGCTTAATTCTCAGCAGTCATTAAGGTTGTGACTTTGTTTTCCCAACATAGTCTTCACACAGTTCCTCCACAAGGAACTCCTTCAGCATGCAACTTCCTTATTGCATATCCATCACTATTTGTGATGGCCTCAACCTTGAGTTAGCTTCAGCAGTTTACCAAATATCCCATAAGGAATATAAACATGCATCTTTGTCATGTACCCAAATTATGTATCCATACATATTCTGGTTTTGTTAACTTGCATCCATGATGTAATTAACCATATTCATAATCCTAAACCTGCTTGTAGCGGTCATAGGTATGTTTCACAGCCCACCTACATATCTACCTTTAAGAGCAGTCAACTCAGGATTGTTCACAATCCTTCTCATGTGATTCTCAAAAGCATAATCATTTGCCTCTTATTATGACAATAGAGCATCTTTGCTCATTTACCCTTTTATCTAATTATATTAGTATTTCCTGAGGAGAGGGAATACATTCCCCCTCAAGCTATTATTTGGAACATAACTTTCATGACTCTTCGGAATGGAGTCAACCATGCATCCATAGTATTCATTTATTCTGGACAAGAGCAATTTTTGCTTTATATTTCACTCATCAGGGCAGCCATATCGTATCTATAGCTATACTCTTACATCATACATGTGCATCACTTGCACGTTCAATATTGCTCATACCTAACTGGTATTAATATCGGGCTTCACATTAGGAAGCTCCACAATGCATTAAACTTATGCACTCAAGCATAATTAAACACGGATAAGTATTCATCCTGCTAGCTTATTGCTTGCACTTTTTCCATGTCATTCACACACATGGACATATCAGGCTTCTATATCCTTTTTCACAAGGATCTTCCAATCATCCTTATGATCATGTATACACATTTGTGTATAAGTAGGTGCATCTCTTCCACCTTTTTATCTCATGCATTCGCTTAATAGTTTAATTTCATCATAAGTGTCCTTTAGTTTGAGATTTCAGCCACTTACAGGACTAATCTCACAGTCATATCTCATATTGATGTTGCCTTCTCTCACGGAAATACCCAACCAAGGTCACTTTCCTCTTTATGCGACAACGTCTAGCAAGAAAACCTTCTTGCCTCAGCGTCCATAGGGTTTTACCCATCTCACTTTTCTCTGGTCATGAGGAGTTATATACTCCGATTTTAATATAGAGCAATAACTGTAACTGCCAGGGATCCTACCTAGTCCTATCAGATTCATTTAATCCCACAAAGGTATTAACCATTATATAATCTACCATCATCAGTGCCTGAACTTCCAACTACCCATGATTAGAAGCAGTGTTACGAACACCAGGTCATTCGTCCTTCGGGCATCAGCTGCTCTTGACAAAACCCTGCCACCTTCACCTATCCACATTCAAATCTTATTATAAATGTTAATTAGCATATCCCTACTCCGATAAGAGTAGTTATCACTTTGACAAAGAGATAAAGAAATTCTTATGTTGAAATTCAACAAGAATTCCCGAAATCACAGGTTCAATCTGCAGTCCTTCTCCTCAAGGAGTAAATGTCGATAACAATATCTCCTTACACGACTCGTACATGAGCCCAAGTAGGGCAAGTGTTGTAACCATGCTCTGATACCAATTTGTAAAACACCCATGGTGGGGCGTAAAAAAAAAATATTTTCTTAATGGAGAGATTCTCCATCCAAGATTTATAATTTGGAAGGTTCGGGACTCAGCCCGAGCCTCTGGTCAAGATTCTCCAGTTCTCTAAGTCAAATGAGACTTTGAGACCTTGATAGTTTCACCTCTTAATCAAACACAGGCCCCTTTCGGCCTCTAGTGCAGGTCTTATGATACCCGCGACCTTCTCCTTCGTGCTTCAGTGAAGTCTCGGCGTTGGCGTTAGCCCCTTTTCTCTTGGTGACCATTGCATATGACCGCAGGTTACGATTGAACGTCAATTACGTGATTGCGGGTGCAACCAAGAGTGGTTTGGAACCAAACTACTTTTCGCCACGCAATTCACCACGAGCCACCACGTGTCCTTTTGTCAATACCATGGTCTCGATTGCGGCCCACCCTCAACTTTTTAAAGTTCGAACACCTTTTGTCCCTGCAATGCGATGTGACCATTGATCTCACAATCTTGACGGTACTTCTAAACTGACGGCTCAGATTTTTCACTTTCGAACCTACAGATCAGATTTGACCCTTTCAAATCAACGGACATGATTTGTTTCGCGATTCGGGTTTCAGAGTTTTCAACTCTCAAATCTTTACTTTTCCCCATATGACAATCTTCCAAAATGGAAGATTTGTTGACACATGTCCCTTTATATGTGCGGCTACGATATTCTCCGCGAGATCAGCCTTCGGGAGTTTTAATTCTCAAACTGTCGTTTATTCTGGAGTGATTTCTATGAAATGGAAGATTGTTTGCCACGCGTCCTCCTAATCCAACGGTTCTGCTTCCGCTTCAGGACTTTGGCCCTTTCAACCAGATCAATGGTCCTTCTGCTCCCTTCTCAATCAACGGTCGAGATCTCCTTCAGGTCTCCGGACTTCTGAGATCTCAAATCTCATACTTCACTTCCCCTCGAAGTAAGCGCATTATTGTCGCGTGTCCACTCTAAATCAACGGTCCTCGTCTCCTTCGGGACTTAAGCCTTCAGAGATCTCAGATCTCAGTTTTCCTCACTCTTTGTTTCTCTTGGAACGGTTTTTCCCGTAGTCCACAATCTAATGACATGTGTCCTCCCGTAGATCGAAGGTTCTCGGTTGCTTCAATTGTTCAGGCTTCGACGATTTCAACTCTTCTTCTTCTAGTTTTCCCAGAGTGCTTCCACCCAGAGTTCACGATCTGTCGCCATGCGCCCTTCTAGCGATTGACGGTCATGGTTTACTTCAGGATTTCAGTGTTCAGGAGTTTCTACCTTTCCACACTCACTTTCTCCCGAAAGGCTTTCACCCGGAGTTCATGATCTATCGACATGTGTCTCCCACGAATCGACAGCTACATATCACTTCGGGACTTCGCGCTTCAGGAATATCAACGTGCTCACCAACGCAAACCTCTGGAGTGTCATATCTCCGGACACGCATCCCCTACTATCAATGGTCAGGATGAACTCCGGCACTTCGGCCTTCGGGAGTTCTCACTTCACACAATCCATTTTCCTCCAGAGAACTAAACCTCTGAAGCGAAGGATCTGGTGCCACGTGTCTCCTAGAACCAACGGCTAGGATGGACTTTGACACTTTGGGACTTCGCGAGGTTGACTCACTCCTTGATTGAAATCTCCTGGAGTTGGTCAGTGTCGGACTGATTACCTCATAGATCTGACAGTCGGGATGGCTCTCGGGCATCCTCGGATCTAAGGTCCAGATTAACTTCGGGACTTTGGGGATTTTTACTTCCCTTACAACGAAATTTCTCAATTCGTCGAACTTGCGAAGTTCGAAGGACTCAAGGGGTTGACTCCCGCACTCCTTCCCGTATCCAATAGTCACAACGGACCTTGGCTCTTTCCGAACAGTTCTCGTTCGTTCATCTTCCGAACAAAGGAACCTTACCTTTTGATACTTCAAACTCGTTATTCTTCCTGAGCTTTGTTGGCTCTGAAAGGCTTAAGAGCTTTGCGCTCTTTCTCTTGAACATAGTGCTTGGAAGAATTCTTCTGCGCACCCCTTACGCTCATTCCTTAATCTCTATAACTTAAGTGGTTCTTGGTCTCTACTTGCCTCGCAGACAGCCTGTGCATACGTGCACTATCTCTCTTGAGCTTTAACAGACTATGTCCTCCAAGGGACTCAGAACGACTAGGAGGGTCGACACACATACATGAAACTATGCCCAAGGTCGACGAACTCACAGTTCATGGCTCTAGCTTAAGCCCCCATAGGACGCAAGCATTTACGAGTATAAAACATATCCCATCCATATAATTTCCTACTTGCCTAATTATACAATCAAGCAGACACCAAAAAGGAATACAGTATAAATCATTAAGCAAACATATCTATCCCTGCAACATTCATAGGATATCCAATTTTAATTCACAGTACCACTTAAATACATAAGATATGTGATTACTTATCTATTACAGGTGGTAGCCAACTAACTGAATGTGGGTGTTTGTCCTTCCACCCGACCATAGGCTCAGAGTCATTCATTCTTATCACTCTAGACACCCTCGTGCGAAGCCATGATATCACCAGGGAACTCTCACGGTTCTCAAGGATTCTTTCTATGTTTCAGCTTCTGCTCAAATTCTGTTCTCTGCATCTTTTAGAGATTTATTTCTTTGTCATGGCCCTGGGTGAGGTTTATCAGAAGCTCACTCTGCATCAAGCTTGCATCCTTCTATTCATCCTCAGTTGGAGAGATCTACGCATTATCCTTACTGATATTTATTATATCTTTTCCCCGTGATGATTCTCGACCCATCATGTTCCTTCTGCCAGAAGGGAACTCGATTCAGCTTGGTCTGTCATACCCAATGGTACTTTGGGCTGACATTCTGCAGTTAGACCATGCTCCCATTCATGGGAGTAGTTGATAATTCAACCACTGGTCCTTTCTTGATTAATTGGTTTCTCTCCTTGGGATCTAAAGGAGATTTATTATCCCCATCAAGGAAAATTTGGGGTTATTTGATATAATGAACCCTATCTTATAGTTTTCACATTCTTTCCTCTAGTGATATCATGGCCAATACTTTCAAGGCTTCACCCCCACAGTCAGTTATTGGAAACTCAAACAATAATACATTTACATTGTCCACATGCCTTAGCATGGTAATCCTATTTTATGATTAATTACAAGCTGGGGGAAATAGGGGTGTTACACTGAGAGCCAAATCTTTGTGGACGTAGCCCGGGAGGGGGTGAACCACGGTAACACCTATGTTGTGTGAAGGAATGCATGTGTCTTTATTGTTGTTATATGGTGAATATTAGATGAATGAATTAACTAGGTAGATATGATATTCCACGTGCATGAATAGAATGGCTGCTATAATTAGATGTTAGATTGAATGAATAAATATTACAGAGTACAGTCACATATCTCCACTCATTCCTAGGTTGAAAAAACCTGAGTATTGCAGCCACCCATAGAGCTATCTCAGGTGAGACTACGCAGTACACTCTGTGTGTTGTGTTTCCTTCTGGTCTACCAAAGGGGTCGGTAGTTTTAGAGGGATTTTTTTGGGAGCTTATCAAATCTGAATCGAGGTCAATCTATGATAGGAAGGTAGGATCAGAATAACCCATAAAGAATCCTAAGTAAAAGAAGTAGAGAGATAAAATCCAACAACTTAATTAAGAGGAGATAAATGAATATGTCTCTCTTCAAAATATTGATACCATTAAAAGTAATATCACAGTTGCTAAATTTATAGAGAAATTGTGATGCAATGAAGAAATTGAAAATAAGAAAACTCTAATGTATCATAAATAGATCATAAATATGAAATGAGGATTTGGTGATTTCGACTAAAAAAAGGAAGAGGACGTGGTGCATTTTCGAAGGATCCACTGGAGGGCCCGCAGATCTGGTCCAATCCAGTGACAATTCCTCATGGGTATGTGTCAGCCCCAACATGATTAATCGAGACAGGATAAAACCCATTGAAGGAGGAAACTAAGGAGATCCTCAACGAGTTGGTGAAAACACATTCTAGTGGCCAAAAAAATGACAAGGATATGCCATGTGATGGGTTTTCAAGATAGGATGTATCACAACCGATTGGGAATCAATGCAAGGAAGGGGTATTAATAGGGTAGTAGTCCTCGAAAAATCTATTGGATTCATGGTCTTATTTCATATCTCAAAACATGATAGGGATTTATCATCGACGCATGGGAAAACTCCTCATGCAGTAAATTCTTCTCAACATACTATCACCATACCTAGCATTGGGAACATCTAGTTCCTCCATGTGTGGAAAGGATGGAAATGATGGTTGTTTTTATGGGTTGGGTTTCATTGGATCTATGTTAGACTATGATCTAATGATTGGGATACCATCCTCTAAAATGAAGGTTTTAGAGTCCCAAAAGATAGAAGGTTTGGGACGTGGATGGGCTGAGAAATCTAGGAGGCAACCCAAGTGTATTAAGAGGAAGTAGGAAATAATAAATCTTTAGTTGGGTGATAATATTAAATTGCATGAGATTCTAGAAATGGAGGACTCAGCATTAGTTGGTTGATTCTCAGGAAAAACAATGGAGGGTGATACTCTTAAGGCCTAGACAAAGGAAAATTTTGAAACAATGGTAGGATATAATCCTCGAAGTATGGTTTTGGTAAAAGGGTGGAGGGTGATACTCTTAATTCCTAGACAAAGGAAAATTTTGAAACAGTTGTAGGATATCATCCTCGAAGTGTGGTTTTGGTAAAAGCGTGGATGGTTTGGATATTTAGGTCCATGGTTGAGGCTGACAAAATACTTCAAAATAGGTGGAAGTGGGGCTCTCAACCCTTGTTTCTAAAAAAATGGCACTTGGAATTCAATTCTCAATAAACCTACATGGAGCACTTCCTAATCTGGGTAAGTCTTCCAGGGCTCCCCCTGATTCTATGGTCGGATAATGTTTTATGGAAATTTGAAATGCATGAGGTATATACTATGAGGTTGATAAATTCTATTGTCAATCTAGGTACATGGGAATAGCTCGAATCCTAGATGGAATGGACCTCACAAGAGACTTGGTTGACTCTATTATAATTTGAAAGGGGCCAACTATATTCTATCAACCTATTAATTATGAAGGTATTCCATTCAAGTGCGAAATATGCTATGTTTATGTCCATTTTCAAATAGAGGGAAACTCTAGGTTCAAAAGGAGCAGCAAAGTGATAGAGATGATGATTCAAAAGGTGGTGGTGCTCAGTATCCAAGGGGTCATAAGCTAACATAGGGTATACATTGATGGAAATTCAAATAGAATTCCCAATACTAAGGGGACATCTTCGACGGGAGAAAAAGAAGTGGTGGATATAGACCTGCATGAGGTGTAGATTTTGAAAACACAAAAGATCATAAAAGAGACCTCGGATGATTATGGTAAGTCAAAAATTTATCCTCCCCCTAATAATGGAAAGAACTCTGAAAATTTGTTCTTTGGTTCATGGGGGATAGATTTAGATAGCAGTGAATTCCTTCTTATCCAATCAGGGATATATATCCCTAAGCCTCCTCTTCTTATACCTTTGAAAGAGCTAGGAAGGCCCCAAGTTGGTGAGGTCTCCTCACCTGGAAAATTTGTGAATTCAATTAGGGAACAAGAGGACCTAGGAGCCCAATGTGATCCACAAATTTTGGAGGTTACAAAATACAATCTTGGGCCAAGGACTGGAGTTTCTTCAAATTTTCTAGGTGGGATAGGGGGGGGTTGGGATTTTTGGGAAAAAAGGATTCCAAAACATCTCGGAGAGGAAGAAAATTTGATATATCTCTAGCTCAAAAACAAGCAAATTCTGAAGTAAAAGATGGGAAACAGTTGTTGTTGTTTGGGGATCATAGAGAAAATGCCCTCGAGAATGTTTCAAAATGATATTTCTAAATCTAAACTATACAGGTAAAAAAATCCATTTGTCATTTTTTTGCAAGATTTAATGATAAGCGAGGAGAAAGTTGTATATGATATTTCAAAGCTTTTAGGGAGTTAGGATTTTAGTTTTATTGATGTTATAGGGAGATCAAGGGGGAACATTATAGGGTGTAAAAAAGGATCTTTATCTTATACTAATTCATGGACTTTCTCATCAAGTCTAGGGACTTCACTGTTCTCTTTGGACCTTGGAAAAGAAATCACTCTTTTGAATATTTATGGGCTTTATATAGAAATAATGGAATATTGCAACAAAATCTTCAACGATGAATGGATTCGAAAAGGGTTAGTTGTGGTTAGGGGGGACCTAAATTTCACATTGGGAGCATCGAAGGTATGGGTACCTGCAGCCCAAGTTGATTTTCTATCTAGTTACTTTATAAACAAATTGGAGATGGTGGGATTACTGGATATAAAACCTGTAAAGTTAACTCCAACTTGGAGAAACAAGAGAACAAGATAGGTCTGCATTACAAAAAGATTGGATCGTATTTCGATCTCGGAAGCTTTCCTTGAAGAAGCTATAAGAATTTTCCAATGGGTTTTCACTAGGGGGGACTCATATCATAGTCTAGTGCTCTTAGAAGTGACCCCAGCTCAAGGAAAACTAGCTAGTCCTTTTAAGAAGAATCTAGAACAGTTAAAAGAAGAAGAATTTGTGAACATAACAAAAGAAGTGTGGGAACCATTTGATGTTTCCTTGAAAGAATCAATGCCTATTCAATTTCATCATAATCTAAAAAGGGAAAAGAAGGTTGCAGTGAAATGGTCAAAATAAAAAAAGCAAAAGGATGACAAAACACTCAAGGAGGTGGAGGAACTATTAGCATCTTACTATAATTGTGAGGGTTTTGGTTATAATTCAAAGAATCAAAAAGCATAAATAAAGCAACATGAGGATAAAAAGAGACAAATACTTTTGGACCTAGATAAAGAATGGAGACTTAAAAGTAGGGCTATATGGTTCCAAGCAAGACATGAGAACACTGAGTTCTTCCACAAATAGGCCAATTGCATAAAGAACATAAACTTTGTATGGGAGATTGAGAAGGATAACGGATCATGTGTGACAAATTTTATTGATATGGAAGCAGAAGGTGTTAAGTACTTCCAATTGTTATTTAAAGTTGGAAAATAAGCTACAATTAGAGAGGTGATTAGATTGTCAAATTCCTTCCCGAGCTTTTTTAATAGAGGAAGTAGGTAAAGAGGATCTACATTTGATACTCCAAATTTTTCAGAAGGATAAAACCCTAGATCTAGATGGGCTACCAATGGAAATTTTTCTTAGGTGTTATGGTTTTATTGAAGAGAATTTAAGGAGGGTGGTGAGTCATCAAGAACTAGAGGGAAAACATTGGAATCTTTAACACGACATTCATAGCCCTAATCCCAAAATATGATAATTTGACTTGCTTTGAAAACATTTGGCCAATATCCATGTGTAATTGCATTTATAAAATTATATCAAAGATTATTGCTACCGTTTGGTTTTTTGGAGGGGAGGCAAAGCCATGAGACAATGGGGGTTGCACAAGAAGGATTAGACTCAATCAAAACAAGAAACTCAAGAGCTATGGCAGTGAAAGTGGACTTATCCAAAGCATATGATAGGGTGAGTTGGATTTACATACAACTAACTCTTATACATCTAGGTTTTTGTCCTCTTTTCATTGTTTGGGTGATGAATTGTATCAACATGGTATCTTTTGCAATCCTTATAAATGGTGTAGCATCTCCTTTCTTTAGGCGAGAAGAAGGATTTTAGACAAGGGTTCCCTTGTGTTGGGTATGTGTTATAGTCTTTGCAAGATTGGTCCCATGTATGTATTAAGAATCTATTTGCAGTAATTAATTGTACAAGGTTAGAATCTACACATGTATCCCCCCTCCTATTCCTTCTAGTTGCAGAAGGAGTGAGGAGATCCTTAAAGGAGGCCATAGGGAATGGTAGTTTCAAAGGGATAAATATTGGTAACTCCTATTATGTCACACAATGGCTACTCTTTGTTGTTGACATTCTCATTTTCTATGAAGGCTCCAGAAGAATGGTTCAGAAGATCAAAGAAAGCATTGACCTATTATGTTTGGCCACATGCATGAAGACAAACATAGCTAAATCGATGATATCTTTCTAGGGTATCCTTGAGAGGGAAAAAAATCATAGTCGCCAAAATGTTTCCTTACAATGTGGCTAGACTAGATGTTGGTTTGAAGTATTTAGGATTTCAATTAAAAGCTAATATGTATAAAAAGGGAGATTGCCAACGGTTGATAGAAAAGGTGGAGAAAAAGTTAAATACTTAGTGTAATCGATGGCTATCCAAAGGGGGTAGTCTAGTTTTGGTTAAATCTATCCTTGAAGCTATTCCATATTACTAGATGTTGCTCACATGGATTCCCAAAGGATTATTGGAAAGAATCAAGCAATTATGTTATAGGTTCATTCAATCAACCGAGATAGGGAAAAAAGGAATGGTGTTGGTTTCTTGGAAAAAATTAGTAATAACAAAATCTCGAGGATGGGGGTCAAAGAATATCTTCCTATTTTCTAAGCCATTAGCTGGAAAGAATGTTTGGAGACTAATTCAAGGTTCTTAATTGTGACTCAAGTCATCAAGGACAAATACATAGCTCCAAATACAGTGGAGGAATGTGTAAGAAAGCCAGTAAAGAGAATTCAAAATGCCTCGATTATTTGGAAAGCAATCATTATAGATTTTCTGTTGGTTGGGAATTGCTTGGTGTGGCGTGTAGGGAACGGAGACATATTCCAAATTGGCTTAGATTCATGTATTGGAAGCAAGGGTTCGCATAGGCTACCTCCACAATTGATTTGTGACCTACAAGATAGAGGGTTTTATTCTCTTAGGCAGATTGTTAGAGGAGATAGGGAAACATATAGGCAGCAACATTGGCTAACTTGGAGGGCGGTCAATCTAAGGGAGGAGGATGCAGGTACTTGGTAGAGGTACATAGGTAACTTAAAACATTGTTTTGTTAGACTAAGAGATGATGAGGATTAGATTATCTGGTCTTTGAATCCAACTAGGGAATATGTGCCAAGGATTGGATACAAATATTTAGCTACTAAGGGAAGAGAGAACACAAAATCCAAAATTTTCAAGTGGCTTATTTTGAACAAAAAAGATTTAACTTGGGATATTCTACAAAAGAGAAAGTGTAGTGTTGGACAAAAGAACCTAGAAAGTCTTCTAGAATCATCTAAGAAAAAATTTTGAATATTTTGGGCCTTTGAGTTTATCACTCGGGTGGTGGATGAAACAAATAGTAAATGATAGATCATACATTTTAAATAAACAAAAAGGTATGTAAATTCTAGAAATTATGGGAGAAACAATTTTTTGGAGATGGAAATGTCATTATATTTGAAGTTTTTATGTATGTGTATAAGGGGACTGTTACAGTTTTTTTTTGTTAAAGGTCTTATGAGGCAAACAAGAATGCTATAGAACATCTAACAATGTAATTTTGTTTAAATAAATAAAATTACTAGAACAAAATTACCTTTCTACTATCTACAACCTAAAGAAGAAACTTTATATTATTAAAATAAGAATAAACTCTCATTAGCTTCCAAGTGAAACTCAAAGCTGGACTAAATCTAAAACATTGTAGTTGGAAAGAATATATAGTTTTTGTGATAATAAGGTGGAGGATGAAAAGCACTTATCCTACAATCCCTTGAGTACAAAGACATGAAGTGTCATCTTCACAGACATGAGACCTCTTCTTCAACTCATTTACAGCACTACCAATCTTCACAATACATTAACCAATGAATATCAAAGAAAGTTAAAAGACTCCTCAAAAAATCGTCATAAAATTAATTTCCATATTTTTATTTTCTTAATATCTATTAAATTAATAGATATTGCTCATTATCAATCATCTTCTCTATAATTTTAGTAATTTTTTAATCTTTCAAAATTAAAAAAATCTAATTGCTAAATTATATAAAATAAGAAATAGAAATTGTTAAAAACCTAAAAGATTTTCAGTAATTATATAAACAAAGTGCTTAAATACTTTATATTTCAATTACTTATGTGTATATATATTGAAAAGTACATAGATCTTAGAGTCATTTAAAATTAGTTTTGATTAATCGATTATAATTTAGTTTAGTATGTATCGTTAACTTTTATATGTAATACTCAGAAATTTAAAATTAGTTTTGATTAATTGATTATAAATTAGTTTAGAATCTATCGTTAACATTTATATGTAATACTCAGAAAATCATGTAATCTCACAAGAATGGAAGCCTACTAAGTTATATATCTTACTGATGAAATATCATTATTAAACACTGGTCAAGTATTGAATCAGTAACTTCAATAAGCTGAGCTCAAAGTGTACTAATCACAGAAAAGGGTCGAGGAAATGATCAAAATATTTGTGCTGTTTGGAAACTGGAAAACAGCCATATCCTTGTGATCTTGCTGACATTTTTCCTACTTCGGAAGACATAAAAAAACATATATTTAAAATGATGTGATCAATATATCCATATTTAAATTTAGATGCTTTGCCTGAGCGTAAAATTCTTGAGATAAACCCTTCTGCGTTGCTAATTCTAGGCTCGTCACCTTTCATTTAGAGCCTCTAGATGGCTCTGCTCACAAGAAGAGCATACTGAGCAAATCTTCAATAGTAGATGAGTAAGGCAATGTGGATTTCAGGACAAACAACCGGTGGATGTATTATCCACTTTTGGGCCTTGGATATTGGGAGAGCCGATGGCTAACAACATTGTCGGTTAAAAGGCCTTTTACTTGATGCCCTGTGGACCTCCGTCCAATTTGTTCTTTTGGGCATACTGGTTATTTCCAACCCATGGGATTCACTTCGGACTATTAGAAACATTATTTTTCCAAGATCTATTTTAGGATAACCACTTAGCAGTGATCAAAGACGGCCCAGCTCCAGCAACTGCTTGTTCAATTACCTGTGAAAAAGGTATCAGCTACTGCTTCTTAAAATATGGACGTTTGGAATGAGAGACAAAAAATCTCTTCTTGGAGAAGTCCCCTAATTTAATATTCACCCAACAGGCATTGTACTAATCATAGAAACATGGAAAAAACTCATTAGAAGAAAGACCTCAAATATATGAAAGCCCTAATTTTGTGTAAACCTTCTAAATCGTCATATTCAGTTTTTTTTAATGTGTATGTGTATTTTTCTTTTCAGGAAATGTATTAAGGAAAACCTACAAACACACTTTTCCATGTTCCATGGATGGTAAGTTAAGTTGGGTAAACTGTCCAATTGAAATAACCCTTTAAACTTGATATATATATATATATATATATATATATAATTTATTTATTTATTTATTTATTTTACACTTGCATAATGTATGCTGAATGCATGTTCGCTTCAATGTATATTTTTCGGATTCTGAAAATGTCTTTACTAATTATGATTGCAAATGTATATACATTTATATCAAGGTTGCCAGCTTTTTGTAAACCTTACACCCCTGCTACAATGATGTACATATATTTCTATGAATGCATGCATGTGTTTGAACAATTATGTTGGTTGCTTTTACTATTAAAATCCAATAAAATCTAACAACTTCAAATAATTTTAACCATAAAGAAGATATATGAATGAAGGCAAATATAGATTTCTGCATATGAAAAAAAGGCACTCCTCCAAATATAGACAGTATTCATTATCCTGCACTTTCTAGGATGATGAATGAGTAGAGTTTAATGGAGCTCCAAATTCAAAACCTCTTATACATGGAGATGTATTCTTAACCAAAAGAACAAACAAGGGCCTTCCTGAGAACTGGGGTCTTCATCTTTGGTATATTTAGTTTCAAATTCTCAGGGGTCTTCATCTTTGGAATAATGAGCTTCAAGTTCGTTAAAATTCAATGAGCTATTGAAAATAAATAAAAATACAATAATATTAACAATGAGAGGCGAAACTAAACAGTTTATCCTGTTTAGATGATTTCTCCCGAGTTGGGTCCATGGTGATGTTCATCCACGGGAATTGCTTTCAAATTCTCCCGAGTTGGGTCCATGGTGATGTTCATCCACGGGAATTGCTTTCAAATTCTGGGCTAAACAAATAGCTGTCTCTCTTGGTGAAACTTTTTCCTTTCCAAAAGGATTTAGCACACCTGCTAGCTCTTCTAGTTTATGTTGTTGAAGTAAATGTGCGGAAAGCTCCAACAAAGCTTCAAGACCTTCTGCCCTCTGACGATAATAAGATCGCACATCAAGTCCTTTTCCGCCTTCCTCTTCTTCTTTATGAGTGGCCAACTGTGGAGGCTGTGGCGAGATATGGCTGGTTATAGTACTCACAGAAGGTACAGTTAGTACTCCTAAGTCATCCCTTTTCAAATCCAGCAACGATTCAAGGTCCATATTTTGTGCATCCATCTCTCCTGTCTGCGTCCCTGAATGTTCACTGCCAACTCTAAACGTACTGTGACGAATCACATGTATGACATTATTGAAAACAGGTTGGACGTGTACTGGGAGTTTCTCATTGATCTGGATGGTACCTTTTTCCTGAGCTCCATCTTCATTCTCGATCTCCTGATCAGCAGTTCCTGAATATTTACTATCAGAAGTAGGCGTTGGACAAGTCGCATTATCCGAATCCTGCTTAGTCAAACAAGATAAGCAGGACTCCTCATCTCCTGCACTAGTAGAGAGCAAAAGGGTAGAATGATCTGGATTGGTCTGTGACCTTAGCCAAGTCTCTTCCTTCACTGAAAACATGTCATGATCAACCAACCTAGACCCACAGAATGAAGTTGAAGGTTGCTTGATATCCGGTTTTATGTCCAGCCTTGGAGCATAAATGGATATGTCAGGGTATTGGTCATTTAGTTGCGATTGCTTCTTATTTGGTTCCAACTGTATTTCTTGCTTGTCGGAGAATACAGTTGAAGGTTCCATGGTCATCAACATCTCATCCTCTTTGATTGTATGCAATTTCTGTTCTGTCTTGACTGAGATGTCACTGGACTGCATCTTCTGTACATTAGAATATTCCTCAACAGTTTTAATGGTACTTAATTGGCAAGGTTGGCTAAGTTTAGTTCCAGAAACATCTTCATCTGTCTGTACAGACACATCATTTGTTTTCACAGTTTGTACATCACATACAAACTCAGACTTCACATTTTTAACCGATGGACAGGAATGGGTTGGCAATCCCTGATTTTCGTGATGTGTCTGAACATCGTGATTTCCTACATCGTCCTTTCTATCTGGCAGGCAAGATTGCTTGGACATTCTTTCGCTTTCTGAAAGTTGTTCATAAACTTTTCCTCCATTAAGCCCCTTCACCTCAGATTTGTCCGATGCTTTATTATTTCCATTTGGTGAAATAGAGGTAGGGTCAGGACTACACACCACTGGTGGTGATGAACTCCTCAATGGCACTGAGGGTTTGGAAAGAACAGGAGGTGATTTTTTGAATGGAGTTGTAGAAGGTTGTGGACGTAGCTTGGACTTACCAACCTTTGCTCGATCTTCAACAGCCTGCCTTGCTGGGACCACTGGAACCAGTTCAAGCTGGGGTTTACCTCTTGGCAAAAATTCAGCAGCTGCCAGCTGTAACAAAAAAATAGGTAAATATACGCAAATGAACAAAATTCCGGAAAAAATCTTAACCTTTTATGATATCAAAATGTCATAACAAATATGAATAGCATAACTCACTGGAGGCTTTACATGAGGTGTTATATGCGGTGTCTTCAACAGATCAGCCCTCGTTCTTGGTGGATTGACAGCTTTGATAAAATTAGTGGCTGGGTTACCGGCAGCAGCTCCTTGGATTAACCGATTACGTTTTGGTGCGGATGCTTTTGCCCGAGTTTTAGCGTCTTCAATCAATTTCATTGCAACCCTTTTTTCCTCTTTAAGCTTCTTATCACACTTCATTTTTTCCTCGTCTCTCATTGATAATGAAGATGATTCGACTTTATCTTCCTCAGGGATAACATTGGTCATGGATGCAGCAGGGATAGGCTTTGTAACTGTTTCATGTCCTGGACTATCTGAAGGCCATGATTGGCCAACATCCTCCACACCACCATTTAGATCTCCATTAAGCATATCTCTAGCACTGCCTTCATACTCACAAACCACACTTTGGTCGCTTTTCTCATTTGAACTAAAGCAATCCTTATCACTGCTTGAATGGCTACTGTTTGGATCGTCTCCCATGTTTTCCTGAACATCATGCACCTTACTAATCTGTCTACATGATGAAAGAAGGCCCTTGTTATTAGCTTCAGCCAGGCATTGAGAGATATATGGTTGAAGATAAGGATCACTCAATATTTCAGCAGCCTGTATATATGCATTTACTACTGATATTAGTTCAGAGAAAAACAAATCATTCAAAATTACAGAACAAGAAGCATAGGTATATATCACAAAGATAAAGTAATTGAAGGTTAGGACTTCACAGTTGGTCTATGCTCCGGGTTCTTTCTCAGCATCATTTTAATCAGACGTTTCCTGCAAACCATGTCAAACAATGAAGTAGAAGGTTAAGTACTAAATTGTCAAACTAATAGGTCAATGATAAGAAAGTTGTTTAACTTCTTATACATTATAAATTACTAGATTGATGAGAAATTTGCTATACATTCAAAAAGACTAAAATGATTTAGAAAATAAAAGTCACTTACAAGGACGGAGAGTACATGCCAGGTAATGCACCAATAGCTGAACGATTTATCTTACTGATGAGTCCCCCCATATCCTGTAAAATCAAAAATAAAACAAAGAGACCATTGTTTTTTAAATTTTCTCCAATTCGTTGCAAACATAAAATGCAAAAAGAAAGTAACACTGATGATGCTATTAATGCAGAGTGTGCAAGGTCAATGCAGTCATCCATATCACATGATCATTTATAATAGTCCTTTTATCAAGAAAATCTCAAGCACCCTCAAATCATATACAGAGAGAAGACGCTTACAAATGCTCTGAATGCAGGTCGATGGGCAGTTATCTCAAACATACAGCAACCTGCAAAAGCATAGAGAAAATAGTTAAATGCATTGTCAGACTTGACGAACATTTATCAGGTAAACACGGCAGTAATGGTTACATAAACTTCAGAAAAACAAACAAAAGAAATAAATATATATCACACCTAATGACCAAATATCTGATTTGAAGCCATAGGGGATATCTGCAAGTAGTTCAGGACACATGTAGTTTGGAGTGCCAACAACCTGCACGGTTGAATTAAACATCATCAGTTCCACATATTAGAGGATATTACTTTTGACACATACTGTCATGCATAGTATTGAACTGTTTAAATGAGCTAAATCTACAATGAGCATGCATAACTCTGCTTCCTTATTGTTGAATCTAAGAAAGCTATAAACAGGGAAGGAAAAAATCCACGAGTAATTTTAATATGAGAAGTCAGAAATGACAGTACTTACTGAAGAAGTGAGATCATCTGCCCTAAGCAATTTGGCAAGGCCAAAATCACCTGCACATGGTCCACTAATTAATACAAGCTCTTTGGTACAAAAGAAGAGAACACTAAAGGTTCATGAATTTGTTAAATCAACAACAAAGAAATTGAAACTAAAGCTAGGTGTCCAACAAAAAAGTAAGTGGGTCTAACCAGAACATGCTGCAAATTAATTGGAGAAAACATTGCTCTAGAAACATAATGATTGTCATTTAACATTTGACTTACCAAGACGAATCTCTTGCTCCTTTGTTAGAAAGATGTTAGAGCACTGGACCAAAGAAAAGCATGGAGAAATGAATTAAGGCCCATTAATAACATTTATCAAGCAAACATGCTTCAAAATAGGTGGAATGTAAGGATATCTCTAGCTTGTAAAAGACTGATGACCCACGATGGTTGCAAGATAACACATGCACCTAAGTGACAATATCAGCCAAAATAACTGTTGCCATACCTTGAGATCTCGATGAAGAACATGGTTTGTGTGCAGGTAATCCACTGCTAACAACAACTGTGTGAACCACCTGCACAATTTCTGAGGAAAACAAACAGAAGAGGATATGTCATATTCACGTGATAACCCTGATAGACCACAAATTAGTATAGATATTATGGCCATTAATGTTATAATCCTCTAAAAAAATTTGTTCTTTTCTTGCAGCAGCATAATTGGCTCCAGTAAAAGAGTAAAATATCCAATATAGCTGATGTGATCTAGTAGAAATACTGTACCAATACATTCAACTAAGAAGAGAAAGCAGTCACCTCTTCTGGAAACAGTGACCCATTTGCTTTCTTGATCAATTCAGTCCTGTGCTTGCAAGAAGAAAAAGCTTATTAGCAGCTTTCCTAAGGTACTGCTTACAACAGTGTCAATGAATCATCCAACAATAATTGGAAGACAGTTAAAATATACAGAATAGAAAATTAAAAGTTAGTTTTTATTTTAAAAAAAGCAAAATCATATGGGCACTCACATGTCTCCCCCTTCACAATATGTTGTTACAATGCAGACATAGCACCCCTGAAATACCACACATATTCCATACATTAGAGAAGCTTGAAAATCTGAAATTAATCATTGATAAATCATAATGCTCTAAAGCTGTTGCTAGGGATATAGATGAAGATTTGGCAAGTGGTTAGTTTAGTAGAGGGCTTCCACAGTGTTAGATTATGCTTCGTTAGGTAACGCTACTTCGATTCCCATGGAGTCACCAAGGGATCAATATCTGACATGAGTATGTGCTTATGTGGGAACTAGGCGAAACAATAATCCAATCCATGATCTGGGATTATACAACACACGATCTAAAATGCAAAATCTAAAAGACACCATAGAGAAATCCATACCTTTTCCACCCATGCCTCCTTATATCCTACAATGTAAGGATGTCTAATACGTGAGATCAAAGCCATCTGCAACCAACCAGAATAGACATGGACTTCAGAATTGCATTGCCTTCACATGTTCCGTGATACAAATTCAGCATTGAAATTGAAAAAGCAAAAGGTGATAAAAAATTACGTAAATACCTCTTGATGAGCAGAGCGCCTGGACCTGTCCGTCTGGCGAGCTAGGCGAATCTTCTTCAAAACATATCTGAAAACAAAATCCAAATATCAGTTGGACTGTTTTCAGATGTCTCGGGGCTGCTAAAAGTCAAATTATTCTCTTTTATGTGTTTAAGCACATCCACAAGGTACAACAATGAAAATGTTATCCCTTTTCATAGTCTCTGTTATCTAGAATGGGAGAAATCTTTAATGTCTTTAAGGAAGCTATGATTTCAGGGACTCATAATCTCATGCAATTTGGAGAGGGTGCTAACAGGACCAAAATAAATCTCACCCTAAAAAGGTATAACCTTTACTTTACCCTGGAGTCATTTTCAGGTGTTGCTGGAGGGAACTAAGTCCATTGTCACAGTTGCTCACCTAAAAAGGCTTAACCAAGCCCCTACATCTCAGAAATTTTCCTGACATAACAGGCAGCAGGGTCCCATGAATGCATAACAAGCTACTTGCAAGAAAATAGAAGCATTCAGCTCCAATCTATGATCTACAAACTCATGCATTTTCTCCAAATGTCGAGTGGTGGATTCTAAGCAGCTGTAAGTGTTTCATTGGACATTAATATAATTATCTTATCTTATTAGCCTATTGCCAATATCCTACAAGAGAAAATACCCTGGTGGGACTCGGTACAGAAACACGTCCCAGCACTAAACCACGAAGCCAAATGATAACCTTAACATGCAGCACGATCAAGTAATGTCAACACTGGAAAGAGAGATGACCTTAACTTATCAACTCAGGAAGTTGCAAGCCGAACCCTGGTTCTGAATTGATAAAGCTTTAAGCCTATACTGTGAATACTGAAGTTCAGAAAGAAGTCTGAGTTTGCAACAGCTCGGATCCTATGAATTCATTTTGGCAGTCAGAAGCCACTTTTAGCAGGAAGTATTGGCCGCATTTAGGGACCAACAAATTCTTAGGCAATTTAGTATCGAACAATGGATTCTAAACCGCCACAAGAACTCCCAAACGCTCCCCGCTGCTGGGAGTTACATTGGAGCTCCACGAAACAATGAAGCTAGTTTTGCAGACCTACTGAATGCATGCTAGGTGGGTACTGAATCTCGCCATGGTATGATTTTGTTGGCTTGTTGACAATTTTCCAACCGAATAAAAGACCTATGTAAGCGAACCCTCTATGGAACAAGCAGCCTAATTTTTCAGACCTACTGAATGCAAGCTAGGTGGGTATCAAATCTCGCCATGGTTTGATTGTTGTATTGATGGCATTGCTGTAACCAAAAATAAACGCCTGTGCAATCCAAGAAGCCTAACTAGCATTTTATTCATAATAAATGAATCAATGAAAAGAAGAAGAAAAGCCAGGGAAATGTTCTTACTTTTTCCTTTCTTCCTTGTGAAGAACCAAGATAGCAGCACCGAATGCTCCTCTACCAATCTGCTCCATGATCTCATACTGATCCATTCTCGACTCCATTGTCTTCAGATCTATTTACGCGCACCTCTACTTCTTCTGAGCTCGCACTGTATAGATAAATATTCAATGAACACTGCAAAAACACCCCCAAAACAATCAGATTCCCGTCAAACGCACTAATAAATCTCTGAATCTCTTTCTGCAATCTAATCACAAGTTCGTTGCATCAAAAGTATTTGTGGGCACGAAGAGCTTTTTACATGGCAGTTCCCCAAATGGTCCAACTAACACCAGGCACTCCTTTTTTTTCTCCTGCATTAACAGATCAGCTTCCCACATCAATTATTAAGCACTTCATATATCCTGGGAGACAACTAAAGCCATTACAGACTTCACAGCCCATCAGCTGGAACGAGCAGCAGTACCAACATAGCAAATAGCATTAAATGCATTGTCAAGTCCATGACGGGAATAATGCAATGGAATCTGTTAACCCAACAAATACTTTATTTGGGCAATGAGAAGGCTACATTTATGGTTCCAAGTTTTATCATGCACTGACTTCTACGAAGCGGTTTACGAATTTTCGATCATACAGTATCTTTATAAATAGATAAATAAATATATTTATAAAATACTGGATTCCATTCTGATTTCAGATCATCGTAATTTCGTATAAAATAGAAAATCAGTGTAATTTAAAAAAACCACTTACAGATTTCGATCGCAACTTCCCGTATACTCCTCAGTCAAAGAAATAATAACTCTGAAACAAATCGAAATTGAATTGAAAACGATCTGAGACTTGTTTGTGAAGAATACATGTGCTTGTTTTATTATTATATACGGATCAAGAGGAGCCCACTATGAGTTTTCATAAGTCATTGGTCCCATTCAAACACCCTTCCATTCTAAGTCAAGCAATAATTTTGGTAGTAGAAAATGCTACCATCCAAACCCCTCGCCCCCTCAACACTTACCTTGTCCCCACAATTGCCCTGCCACACCAACGCTTGAACCACTCTGGTCCCTTTTTGTACATTTATTTGGCTTAATACAAGGCAGATTTGTAGAGAAGTCGGTTAGAAGGGTTAATAGACAAAGGCAGATCTGTGGAGAAGACGGTTGGAAGGGAAAATATAAAATTCAAATATATAATAATAATAATAATCTATTTTTTAGGTCACAATGATACTAAATTGGTGTATGAGACTCCCTCCGCCCAACAATATCCTACCCCTTCTCCATTTAAACATATAAATATTTATATATTTATATTTATATTTATATTATCTTAATATAAAACAAACTAATATCTCCTCATAAATATTCTTCTTAGGTCATATTAAATAATTATATGATATGAACCACTTTTAGATAATTTATCAATAGGAAATAGTGGACATAGTGCTCATTTCTTACATTGTACACATTGCTTAAAAAATGTCTCCTTGTTCCCAAAAACATGGCCCACACTTTGAACATTTGCAAGGTATGAATGTTGTCTATTTCTATTTGACTCTTTTCATATCCATTTGGGGGATAGAATGTTTTTGTCTTTATGTTGTCTTTATCACCTCATGGGGATCATGTCATGTAAGCATTGAGCTCATATCATGTCACTTAAAGATGACATTATAGGTGGTTTGACACCATTATGATGGGATCAAAGATTATTATAATGGAATCAAGATTGTTAGGTGATATAAGTGGTTTGTGTGTAGGTGAAATAGTTTTTTAAAGTTGAATTATTCATATGAGTATTTTTATTTAACTAAGCAATTATGGTTGAGAAGTATTATTCCATCAAAATTATTAAAGATTTATAAGTATTTAAATGTTCATTTTATATATAAATGAGGTAAAATCTATTTTGTATGGTCTTTAATTTAAGGTTGTTTAGTTGTAGGTCAAAGATTAAAGTATTTAGGTGTTGTGCAATGTAAATGTACTTTGTTTGGAAAGAATGAAATTATGAAACATTTATTATGGTGTTGCAATCTATTATGTTTGCATAGCATTGGGCCATTATCTTCTGTAGCTAGCTTTTCTCATCTACTATTTCTTGGAAGTTAGCATTGTCGAGGGATTCTCTCTCACAGACAATTGAGTTTCACATAACATTGCAATTGATTAAACTTGATATTCTTTATCACATCTAGAAAGCACATAATGAAGTTATATTTAGAAATTCACAACACAACACATTTTTACCTAACATGATGGCTCTCTCATTTATGCACATCTTCATTTACAAATATGTGTACATACAAGGAAGGTGGAAATGGAGATAGTGCATTTGCACTAGTTAATGGACTCCTAGATCATGACGCCTTGCACTATGAGCATGGCCTCCCTTGACAATCACTCGTTGGTTTGTTCAACTCACTCCACAACTTCTAATAGTCGACACCCGTAGGACAAAATAGGTTGAGTCGTTCATGAGCATTAAGAACAATGCACGAACAGGTCTCTCCTCTAGGTCCTTAAAGTTCCAACATTGGATAAATATATGGCAATGCCCCTTGCTCTTAATATTTTAGAGTAACTAATGGAGCCCAAGAAGGGCAACAATGAATGGGAGTCCTTCATGGAAAACACAAAGCCCGTAGTAAATGGATGGAGGATAGCCCCTATAGACAAATACCCTTCTTGTAATGTCGACAATGTCCCAACAATTGCATGATGTGACTTTCTCAGTTGGCCAACTAGCTAGAATATGTTATTTCTTTGTTATTTTTGACATGTCCATGGACTATGTTTTTTTTCCAAGGCAAACCTCATGGGGAAACCCAAGAAATGTTTCCTCACATTCATGGATGACATTCATAATAAACTTGTAGGCATACATTAGTGTGCTTAGCCAAAGGGGATTCGAACTGGGCACCTCCTAGGATGGAACTAGCCAAACGCCCAACAACAATAGCAACAATCGATTGAGCTAACCCCTTGGGCATACCATTGACTATGTTACCCTAATGGCCCTTTTATTTTAGCTATGTGTAGCTCACTAGAAAATTAATATGAATGTTCATTGTATATATATATATGTCATCTATTTTGTATGGTTTATAATTTAAGGTGGTCTAGTTGAAAGTCAAAGATTAAACTATTTAGGTGTCATGCAACTCCAATGTACTTTGTTTGGGAAGAACGAAACCATGAAACATTTATTATGATTTTGTAGTTTATTATTTTTGCACGAAATTGGACCATTATTTTTTGTAGCTAGTTACTCTTGTCCACTATTTCTTGGAAGTTACCATTGTCAGGGGATTCTCTTATAGACAATTGGGTTTCACATAACATGGAAATCGATTAAACTTAATATTATTTATCACATCTAGAAAACACATAATGAAGCTCTATTTAGAAATGCACAACACAACACATTTTTACCTAGCATGATGGCTTTTTGATCTATGCACATCTACATTTGCAAATCCACATACATACGAGGAAGGTGGAGATGGACATAGCGCATTTGTACTAGTTAATGGACTTATAAACCATGAAGCCTTGCATGGCCCCCCATGACAATTGCTCATTGGTTTGTTTTACTCACTCAATTTCTACTAGTTGACAGCCTTAGGACAAAGCAAGTTGAATTTTTCATGAGCATCAAGAACAATGTACGAACATGTCTCTACCCTAAGTCCTTAAAGTTCCAACATTTGATAAATATATGGCAGTGCCCCTTGTTCTTAACATTCTAGAGTAGCCTAGCCCCCGGGGGGCAGCTCAATTGGCATGTGTCGTGATATGAAGTGTTATGTTCAATGAGGTTTCGAGTTCAAATCCCCCCGACTTACCCATGCCTGCAGAAGGGGCATACGTATGGCACCTGGAGCTTATAGTGGTAGCGGTCAGAATCGACCTCATGTCACGTGAGTACGAGACCGGCCCAGTTGTCGAAAAAAATAATAATAATAATAATAAAACACATTCCAGAGTAGCCAATGGAACCCAAGCAGAGCAACAACGAACGAAATTCAATCATGGCAAACCCAAAGCCCATAGTAAATGGATGGAGGACCCTAGACAACCCCTAAAGACAAATACCCC
>SNQJ01S0000285.1:156243-166380 GCA_010110895.2 Picea sitchensis | reverse complement strand
GACTTACCCATGCCTGCAGAAGGGGCATACGTATGGCACCTGGAGCTTATAGTGGTAGCGGTCAGAATCGACCTCATGTCACGTGAGTACGAGACCGGCCCAGTTGTCGAAAAAAAAAAAATAATAATAAAAATAATAATAATAATAAAACACATTCCAGAGTAGCCAATGGAACCCAAGCAGAGCAACAACGAACGAAATTCAATCATGGCAAACCCAAAGCCCATAGTAAATGGATGGAGGACCCTAGACAACCCCTAAAGACAAATACCCCTCTTGTATGGCAAATCCAAATCCCATAGTAAATGGATGGAGGACAACCCCTAAAGACAAATACCCTTTATGTAATGTCAACATTGTCCCAGCAATTACATCATATGACTTTTCAAGTTGGCCAACTAGTTAGAATATGTTATTTCTTTGTTATTTTTGACGTGACCATGGATTGTGCTTTTTTTTCCAAGGAAAATCTCGTTTGGAAACCCAAGGAATGCTTCCCCGCATTCATGGACAACATTTGTAATAAACACGTAGGCATACACTAGTGTACCTAACCAAAGGGGATTCGAACTTGGCATCTACTAGCATGGAACTAGCCAAATGCCTAGCAACATTGGAAACAATCTATTGAGCTAACCCCTTTGGCATACCATGGACTATCTTTTTTTTACTTTGGAATAGAGCCTGGGGAAACCCACCGGGCACTTCCGCTCATTTCGAGGATGGTACCCGGGGTAAACCATATTTTGTAGAAGTCGAGGCTTTTTCGAGAGCTTGATCATTTAAGAGCTCAACATGTCACTTGCGGGAATTGAACCTGAGTGGGGGGGGAACACCCCTCATCACAAACCACTCGGGCTAAACCCAACTGACATACCAGGGACTATGTTACCTTAATGGCCCTTTTTATTTTAGCTATGTGTAGCACTAATTTTGCGCTAATAAAATAATGTTCATCTCCTCTTAGTCCCTAACACACACACACACATATAAAGTTCACCTTCCTTAGAGATGAAGAAGTGCATGTACAGTAATGTTTTATCAAAAATAGTGTAGATCCATCTTGATTCTAAATTTATCACGTGTTGAGAGGTATGAATCTCAAGGTGTTTAAAAGATCTCATGTAAAGATGGATTTACATTAGTGTACCAAAAGGATGTTGAGATACAAATATTTTATATGCTTCAAAGATCTTTAGTTAAAATAGATTTATGTTGGTGTGTGTGTGTGTGTGTGCTCCTAAGTTGTCCATTGGGGTTAGTTGTGATGGTTGGGAGGAATGATTGTTATCCTCCCCACTCTGATTCAATTTCCATAAGTGGCATGGTGAGATCATAATGAGTATATTGTTATGGTGGCTTCAAGCCTTGTTGTTCAGTGACCTTGTACCCTGAATATTCTAGGGTTTACCCTCAATACCATCATTGAAATGAGGAGAAATACTTGAAGGTTTTCCTTAAACTTTGTCACCTAGAAAAAAATATGCATTTCTCAATAAATAAATAAAATTAGTTTATATGTGTGTGTGTGTGTGTGTGTGTGTTGTGTTGGCTAGTTGTTCTACGGAATTAGATTTAAGTATTATTCCATCAAAATTATATATGGCGTTGGCATTAGATTTAAGTATTATTCTATCAAAATTATTAAAGATTTATAATTATTTAAATGTTTATTTTATGTATAAATGAGATCAAATCTATTTTGTATGGTCTCTAATTTAAGGTTGTCTAGTTGTAGGTCAAAGATTAAAGTATTTAGGTGTTGTGCAATGTAAATGTACTTTGGTTGGAAAGAATGAAACCATGAAACATTTACTATGGTGTTGTAGTCTATTATGTTTGCATGGGATTGGGCCATTATCTTTTGTAGCTGGCTTCTCTCATCTCTTATCTATTGGAAGTTAGCATTGTCAAGGGATTCTCTCTCATAGACAATTGAGTTTCACATAACATTGCAATTGATTAAACTTGATAATATTTATCACGTATGGAAAGCACATAGTGAAGTTATATTTAGAAATTCACAACACAACACATTTTTACCTAGCACGATGGCTCTCTTATTTATGCACATCTGCATTTGCAAATCAGTGTACATACGAGGAAGGTGGAAATGGAGATAGTGCATTTGCACTAGTTAATGGACTTCTAAACCATGATGCCTTACACTATGAGCATGGCCCCCCTTGACAATCACTCATTGGTTTGTTAAACTCACTCCACAACTTCTACTAGTCGACACCCTTAGGACAAACCAAGTTGAATTGTTCATGAGCATTTAAAACAATGCACGAACATGTATCTACCATGGGTCCTTAAAGTTCCAATATTGGATAAATATATGGCAATGTTCCTTGCTCTTAACATTTCAGAGTAGCTTCCTACAGGGGTGTAGACCGATTGACAAGTGTCGTGTAAATGGAAGGAAATATGTAAAAGAGGTCTCAAGGTCGATTCTCACCCCGACTTTCATGTGCTTCATTCTTGCGGGATGCGTGGAATCACCTGGGGTTATAGTGGTAGTGAATGGGTATCAACCCCATGTCACGCGAGTACGAGAACCGCAAGTTGTCGATTCCCCCAGTACTAAAAAAAAAAAAAAAAAACAAACAAACATTTCAGAGTAGCTAATGGAGCCCAAGTAGGGAAACAATGAACGAGAGTCCTTCATGGAAAACACAAAGCCCATAGTAAATGGATGGAAGATAGCCCCTAAAGACAAATATTCTTCTTCTAATGTCGACAATATCCCGACAATTGCATGATGTGACTTTTTGGGTTGGCCAACTAGCTAGAATATGTCATTTCTTTGTTATTATTGACATGACCATGGACTACATTTGTTTTCCAAGGAAAACCTCATGGGGAAACCCAAGAAATGCTTCCCCACATTCATGGATGACATTCATAATAAATATGTAGGCATACACTAGTGTGCTTAGCCAAAGGGGATTCAAACTGGGCACCTCCTAGGATGGAACTAGCCAAACGCCCAACAACAATAACAACAACCAATTGAGCTAACCCCTTGGGCATACCATGGACTATGTTACCCTAATGGCCCTTTTATTTTAGCTTTTATTAAGTTTATATATATATATATATATATAATGAACATTCATATTAATTTTTTTAGTGAGCTACGCATTCATATTAATTCATATATATATCATCTATTTTGTATGGTCTATAATTTAAGGTGTTCTAGTTGTATGTCAAAGATTAAACTATTTAGGTGTCATGCAACTCCAATGTACTTTGTTTGGGAAGAACGAAACCATGAAACATTTATTATGATTTTGTAGTTTATTATTTTTGCATGGAATTGGACCATTAATTTTTGTAGCTAGTTATTCTTGTCTACTATTTCTTGGAAGTTAGCACTGTGAAGGGATTCTCTTGTAGACAATTGAGTTTCACATAACATGGAAATAGATTAAACTTAATATTCTTTATCACATCTAGAAAACACATTAATGAAGCTCTATTTAGAAATGCACAACACAACACATTTTTATCTAGCATGATGGCTTTTTTTTATCTATGCACATCTGCATTTGCAAATCCACATACATACAAGGAAGGTGGAGATGGACATCTAGCGCATCTGTACTAGTTAATGGATTTATAAACCATGAAGCCTTGCATAGCCCCCCATGACAATCGCTTGTTGGTTTGTGTTACTCACTCCACAACTTCTACTAGTTGGCAGCCTTAGGACAAAGCAAGTTGAATTGTCCATGAGCATCAAGAACAATGCACGAATAGGTCTCTACCCTAAGTTATTAAAGTTCCAACATTTGATAAATATATAGCAGTGCCCCTTGTTCTTAACATTCCAGAGTAGCCAATGGAGCCCAAGCAGAGCAACAACGAATGAAAGTCAATCATGACAAACCCAAAGCCCATAGTAAATGAATGAAGGACAACCCCTAAAGACAAATACCCCTCTTGTATGGCAAATCTTAAGCCCATAGTAAATGGTTGGAGGACAACCCCTAAAGAAAAATACCCTTCATGTAATGTCAACACTATCCCAACAATTGCATAATGTGACTTTTCAAGTTGGCCAACTAGTTATAATATGTTATTTATTTGTTATTTTTGACGTGACCATGGACTATGTTTTTTTTTCAAGGAAAATCTTGTGTGGAAACCCAAGGGATGCTTCCCCACATTCATGAACAACATTTGTAATAAACACGTAGGCATACACTAGTGTACCTAACCAAAGGGGATTCAAACTTGGCATCTATTAGCATGGAACTAGCCAAATGCCTAGTAACATTGGCAACAATAGATTGAGATAATCCCTCTGGCATACCATGGACTATGTTTTTTTTACTTTGGAACAGAGCCTGGGGAATCCCACCGGGCACTTGCACTCATTTTGAGGATGGTAGCCGAGGTAAACCAGATTTTGTAGAAGTCAAGGCTTTTTCAAGAACTTTCTATTTAAGAGCTCAACATATCACTTGCAGGAATTGAACCTGGGGGGGGAACACCCCTCAGCACAAACCACTCGGGCTAAAGCCAACTAATATACCATGGATTATGTTACCTTAATGGCCCTTTTTATTTTAGCTATGTGTAGCACTAATTTTGCGCTAATAAAATAATGTTCATCTCCGCTTAGTCCCTAACACACACACACACACATATAAAGTTCACCTTCCTTAGAGATGAAGAAGTGCATGTACGATGTTGTTTTATAAAAAACAATGTAGATCCATCTTAATTCTAAATTTATCATGTGTTGAGAGGTATGAAAATCTCAGGGTGTTTAAAAGATCTCACATAAAGATGGATTTACTTTGGTGTACCAAAAAATGTTGAGATACAAATATTTAGATGCTTAAAAGATCTTTAGTTAAAATAGATTTATGTTGGTGTGTGTGTGTGTGTGTGTGTTCCTCAATTGTCCATTGGAGTTGGTTGGGATAGTTGGGAGAAATGATTGGTATCCTCCCCACTCGGATTCAATTTCTATAAGTGACATGGTGAGATTATAATGAGTATATTGTTATGGTGGCTTCAAGCCTTGTTGTTGAGTGACCTTGTACCCTGAAGATTATAGGATTTACCCTCAATACCATCATTAAAATGAAGATAAATACTTGGAAGTTTTCCTTAAACTTTGTAATCCTTAAAAAATATATATATACATTTCTCAATAAAAAAAAAATAGATTTAAGTTTATATATATATTTCTTAATTTTTTTATTTTTTTTTTAAATATTATATTGCATTGACTTATATCATCATATTTAAATTTATAAACACCAATTTGATGTTATTAAAAATAAATTATTATATATATAATTATAATTATAATATTTTATGTTTTCGTAAAGTTGTTTTTATTTTTATTTTTTTTAAATATTATATTTCATTGACTTATACCATCAAACATAATTAATCATCTCTCCTCCTTTATTGTAAAATACAAACTCATTCCTTCCAACGCAATATATAACAATACCCACAAAAATATGACATCATAATGATTAACCAATAGAATATTGGGTCATAATAATGTGTAATTAAATTATTACTTGGAATCCTACCATTTAAATATTTGGTTGCGTGTGTTGTTTTAAAATTTATTAATGGCGTCCAACGATGATGAGAGAGCGATGGTTGGTATAACTACAAATCAAAAGGCTCGTTTTTAGTAGTGCTTTTATTCTAAAATTGTGCCCATAAAATTGACTTTGGCATGTGAATGATGTAATTTAGCAGATCGCTTACGAAGTTTTACATCATAATTATGTTTACACTTTTGGGAAAATGGGGACCTCTTCAAGTGCACCGACAATGTAGAAACGCTAGCAAGAAAGGCGAGCAACACCTTCATAGAAGGCAATTTCGAACAAATCATTGAGCTTTATACATATGATATATGCTTGGGTTTTTTCACTGTTGTGGTCTTAGTTATCAAAGTGTGTAATTTTCATGCTTTTTAAATTATAAGTTAAGGGAGAATAGCTTGAATGTTTAGAAGGTAAGTTTTATGGTATTTTCATCTTCAATGAGATATTGATTTGTTATGGGTTTTTTTAGAAGGGTAGGTGTTCCTAGGATAGACATTCTTCTCGTGGGTATTTTGAGATGTCTCGGCCCTAGGTTGAGTCATGAATTTCATGTTAGGTGTTGGATTACACACTACTAGCAACTAGCCTAAGGTTTATAGTGACAACCAATCAGATTTGAACCTGGATCTCACCCAAATAATCTAAATCAATTATTGATTTCGTTAGATCTTAAAAAAAACATAAATATCTTATGTTCCATAATTTCATTCATTCGAGGCATATGACTTAGAGTTTTTTGCAAAGAATTCACTAGCCTTCTATGGAAAATTTGCTTCTCCAACTTTGTTGTTTTGAACCTCGGTATAATGACAATGGATTAGTTATCGAATAGTTCCCCTCCTTTGATTGTGAAAATGGTTTTGTTGTCACTTGAGTTGGCCTTTCCAAGGTCGCACTTAGCATGGATTTTTTTTCCATTCAATGAACCTCTTTTAAGAAGAGTAACTTGGTGAGGGTCTAGATGTAGGTTCACATGGGTACTCTTGTTGAAGTATTCATCTTTTTCTTCACTCCAACTCATTGAGATTTGTATTTTAGTTATCTTGTCGACGTTTAGAGAATGTCAAACCAACTTTGTAGAGACATTGTCAGAGGTTTTAATCAGGTTAGATTACCCAGTGTCCCTCTTGCATGCAAGGGATATTACAATAATATAGTCGTTATTGGCAACATTGTGGGCAAGTTCATCACATTAGTAGAGAAAATGAAATAGTAACATCCCCCACATACACTTAACTTTGCATTCATGTGGATTTAAGCAAAGGTCTCTCTGATCAAATCCAATGTGAGAACTGCAACTAGACACAACTACTGGAATATGAACACATAGCCTTTGATTGTAGTTTTTGTTTTAAGCACAGGCATGTGGTTTCTTCTTGTCTGAAAGTAATGTCTTCTCTAGCTAATACATGGGAGAATATCAAACCTACTTAGTGGAAAGACTTGGAAAATGAAAACAATAAGAATCCCTTTTAAGTGGGCTCCAAATCAAAGTAAACTTCAAAGACTCTTGAGCCTATAGTTCTGGAAAATCATCTCAACCTAGTGCTTGAGATTGGTGATGCAAACTCATACACAATTATGACCTAGGAGTCAAATCCCTACAGTTAGCCTTTGTGCCATATGGTTCCATTAAAGGAACTTCATACCAAGAAAGGGATCAATTTCTTCAAAACCATCAAATAAATCAATCAATTAGCATTGTTAGAGTCTCCATATGTCTCTAATTATTATATTGGATAGATAGTGAATGGCTACTTATTAATATGAATCAGCTTCAATAGGGGAATTAGAACACAATTGCTCCATTGGAAATATTGTGAATTAGTGGCCAAACCAATGTGTAGCATTTTGACGTGAAAAGTTATAATTAGTCTTTTAGTTACAAAGGAAGGGTCAACATTGATTAAAAGACCCATATTTGGAGTTCTAAGTAATCGGGGTCAATCATATATTATTAGATTCTAGATAATGTTAAAAAAAATTGCAAATTTGTTTTAACGAAAATTTTTGTAGATAACTTTTTTATTATAATAGAATATTTTTTTAATGCATTGGGAATAAGAAATGCTTGACCTCATTGAACATCTAGCTAACATCACACTTTATATTTATAAATGTTGTACCATTTGAATAAGGAAAATAAAATGTTAAAGTTTGTTGGATTGTGATTTATTAATTTAAATAATGTGTCAGGAATAAGAAATGTTAACATCACACTTTATATTTATAAATGTTGTACCATTTGAATAAGGAAAATAAAATGTTAACTTTGTTGGATTGTGATTTAGTAATTTAAATAATGTGTCAGGAATAAAAAATGATTGGTCTCATTGAACATCTAGCTACCATCACATTCTATATTTATAAATGTTGTGTCATTTGAATAAGGAAAATAAAATATTAAAGTTTGTTGGATTGTGATTTTGTAATTCAACTATTATATTATTGTGCAAGTAATTTAAGTTTAAATTTTAATAGTTATAAGACCTTAAAATAATGTGTATGTTAGTTGAGTTTGTTGATTCCCTTTATTAAAATTGATCTACAATAATATAAAATTAAAGTTCAGAACTCCATATATATATATATATATATATATAAACAAAAAAGTTAACATATTAAAAGAACAACAAAATTGAAAATTATATTGAGTAAATACATATCGTAGCTTTTCATTTATATTTAAGTAAAGCATATTTTTTATAAAGTTGTGAGTGAGGTGACAACACTACCCAAGACATGTTCCCCTTATTTTTAAAGAGTTTGTTAAAATAATTTGTTTAAGAATTCATGTAAGATGTTGTATGAGGGGTGCTCAAATCACCCCATTTTCAACAAGTGAATATATCATAGCTTTTCATCTATATTTATGTAAAGCCTATTTTCCATAAAATTGTGAGTGAGGTTGACAACACTACCCCAATACATGTTCACCTTCTTTTTAAAGAATTTGTTAAAATAATTTGGCAAAAAACCTACATCAAATTTTTTTAAAGAGACAAATTCCTACCCTTTTCACTTAGTTTTATTTTAAATCTTGCCATCTCACTCATCTTGAAATAAATAGGTCAAAACTTTTGAAAAACAACATTTCATAACCAAAATTTCCAACAATAAATAAAGAGGAACTTAACTTTTGACTAAATGCATCTCGAAAATCTTGAAATAGGTCAAAACTTTATAAAACATCATTTCATAATCAAAATTTCAAAACAAGAGAGGAACTCAACTTTTGACAAAATGTTGGTTGAATTTGAAGATACTGTCTGTGAGATAAAAAAAAGCATTATGAGTACCCTTACCCATGTGTTCACATAACACAAAATACCAATCACAAAAAAAAACTCACCTTAAGTGATAAATATAATAGAAATACAGAAAACTTCCATCAAGACAATCACTTGAAGACTAGATTTCAAACTTCTCTATTTGATATGGTCCTAAGAGTTAGGTTGGTTCTAAACTTTTCAATATGAAAACACTTATCTTCTCGTGCCAATAGAGTGATTTCATCTTGTATTCAAGATTATTAATCGAATGATTGTGATTTTATAAAGATACTAAACTCTATCATAATATTTTTAAATGTTGTTTAAGAGGTGGGTCAAGCTAACTAGACAACAACCTTACTACTTTGTATTTGATGAAAGTAATATGAAACTAAGTGAGTGCCAACCACAATAAGGTTGGAAAATGAAGGTGAAGTATGGAAAAGGTAATGAATATTTAAAGTTATTTTATATGGTGGATAAATTTGATTATTGAAATAAATGAAAAATAGAAAGAAAATCAATTTTATTTTTTAGATTATTTTAGCTAAGTATAAAATGAAACCAAACTTTTTAAAATGAAGGAGAAAGGAGTTTAATTAATTCTATAGTACCCTAATTTGTTACAAGGTGAGGAGTTTAATTAATCTTATGGTGACTTAATTTGTTACAAGGGAGTTAGTGATCATAAAATGATAAACGAAAACTTTCAAAAAAGTGTTTGTTACAAGGTGGGGAGTTTAATTTATCGTATAGTAACCTAATTTGTTACAAGAGAGTTAGTGATCATAAAATGATAAAGGATAATTATGAATAAAAACATTCAAAAATTTAACACCCCATATTTTGGTCTTAGGTAGTTAGAACTTTGATTTTTCTCATCTTAGTAATTCATTGCTTAATAACTATTTGGACTCAACAATGTTGATATAGACATGTGAAAAGTGTACATCTTGACCTATTTATGTGTTGCATACTATTATTTTCATTGTTATATGCTCATGATGATGATAACTCTTTGATTTGTTTAAACATGAAAATTAAGATATGGAATTTAGGTACATGGATATCAAATCAAAGTTATGTTGTGAATGCATAATAGATGCAAGCCATGATAAAAATAAACATAGATTTCTTAGTTGAACGCCAATACAGATATGGATTCTTATATGAAATTATGATCTATGTACATAGTTATGAGTTATTGGTGAACTAACCTACAGGTTGATGAGCTATGTGATAGCCAAATGACTACAATGATGAGGTAACAT
>SNQJ01S0000285.1:127356-137829 GCA_010110895.2 Picea sitchensis | reverse complement strand
TATATATATATACTCTATTTTGCATATTTTTAATATAATATGGTTTAGTTGTAAGTCAAAGATCAAGGTATTTAAGTGTTATGCAATTTAAATGAATTTTGTTTGGAAAGAATGAAACTATGAAACATCTATTATGGTCTTATAGTTTGTTAAGTTTGCATGAGTTTGGGCTATTGTCTTTTGTAGTTAGTTGTTTTTGTTTATCATTTTTTGGAAGTCAACATTGTTAAGGTGTTTTTTCATAGATAATTGAGTTTCATATAACATGGAAATTGATTAACAATGATATTTTTTATCACATCTAGAAAACAAGTAATGGAACTTTATTCGGAAATACATAACACAACACATTTTATAGAGCATGATAGCTCTTTAATCTATGCATAATTGCATTTGCAAATCTAGGTACATACAAGGAAGTTGGAGATGGAGACAACACATTTGCACTAGTTAATGGACTTTTAAACCATTACGCCTTACACTATGAGCATGTCCCCCCTTGACAATCACTCGTTGATTTCTTCAACTCACTCCACAACTTCTACTAGTTAACATCCTTAACACAAAGAAAGTTGAATTGTTCATGAGCATCAAGAACAATACAAGAGCGAGTCTCTACCCTAGGTCCTTAAAGTTCCAAGATTTGATAAATATCTGGCAGTGCCCCTTGCCCTTAACGTTCTAGGTAGCTAGTGGAGACCAAGAAGGGAAACAACAAATGGGAGTCGATCATGGAAACCTAGAGTCCATAGTAAATGGATGGAAGGTGGCCCCTAAAGACAAAGACAAAGACAAAGACATTTCTTTTAATTTTGACACTATCCCAACAATTGCATGATGTGACTTTATGGGTTGGCCAACTAGCTAGAATATGTTATTTCTTTGTTATTTTTTATGTGATCATGGACTATTTTTTTTTTTTTTTAGTTCTTTATCCAAGGAAAACCTCATGGGGGGACCTAAGGAATGCTTCGCCACATTCATGGATGATATCCAAAATAAACCCATAGCCATACACTAGTGTGTCTGACCAAAGGGGATTTGAATTGGGCACCTACTAGTATGGAACTAGCCAAATGCCCAGCAACATTGGCAACAATCAATTGAGTTAACCCCTTGGACATATCATGGGATATGTTGTTGTTGTTTTTTTAATCTCCAGGTTTCAAAGCCAGAGGAAAACCCCCAAGTACTTCCCCTCGTTTCGAAGATGGTACCTAGGTTAAACCCTAGAATATTCAAGGCACAAGGCCAGTCAACAGTTATAGGGCTCGAAGCCATTACAATAATATACTTGATAAGAGCTCAACATGTCACTTGTAGTAATTGAACCGGAGTGGAGAGGATAACAATTATTCCTCCCAACCACCTGAGCTAAATCCATTTGACATACCATGGACTATGTTACCTTAATGGCCCTTTTATTTTAGCTATGTTTAGCATTAATTCTTCTCTAATAAAACAACGTTTAGCTTAGCTTAATCCCTATAACACACACACACATAAAGTTCATTCTCTTGAGAAATGAAGAAGTGCATGTGAGATAACATTTTATTAAAATCAATGTAAGACCATCTTATTTTTGGATTTATCATACGTCGAAAGTTATGAAAATTTTATAGTGCTTAAACGATCTAACATTAAGATGAATTTACATTGGTAAATCAAAAATATATCGAGATACAAATATTTATATGCTTAAAAAATCTCTAGTTAAAATGAATTTACATTAATTTTTCTGTGTGTATTAATATTTCATATTATTTTCTTAAATGTTCTATTTTTAAAAGAATTGTTATTTTCAATTTTTTTAAATTATATTATATTGATTTATGTTAATTATTATACATCATCATTACCCATCTCCCTCACAAGCATTTTAAAATACAAACTCACTTCATGATCCAATAAAAATAAATACCCAATAAAATATTTCATCATAATAATTACCCTATAAACTATTACATATTAATAATGTGTAGTTAAATTACTACTTGGTATCCTACCATAATCCATTGGAATATTTGGGTGCGTGTGTTGTTTTTAAATTTATTAATGTCGTCCAATGATGAGAGAGCGATGATTGGTATATCTATAAATCAAAAGGCTCCTTTTTAAGTAATGCTTTTATTCTAAAATTGTGCCCATAAAATTGACTTTGACATGTGAAATCCTTTTTATAATGTAATTTAGCAAATCGCTTAGGAAGTTTTACATCATAATTATATTTACACTTTTGAGTTAATGACAATGGGTTAGTGGTTTTTTTTCCCGTAAAATGACAATGGGTTAGTTGTTGAATAATTTCGCTCATTTGATGGTGCATGGCAAAGCCATTTGAGTTGGCCCTTTAAAAGTCACGCTTAGCATGGATTTTTTGCATCCAATAAATGTTTTTAAGCAAAGTATTTTGTATAGCGTTTACATGGGTACTTCAATTGAAGTATTCATCAATTTGTTCATCCCAACTTATTGATATTTCAATTTATTTTTTATTTTAATTATTTTATTGATGTTTAGGAATGACAAACCAACTTATTAGACATGTCATCAGAAACTTTAATTAGGTGAGATTGTTTAGTGTTCTTTTTGAATACAAGGGATACAACAATCTAGTTGTTATTGGTAATGTTGTGGGAAAGTTAATTGCCATGAGTAGAGAAAATGAAATAGTGACATCATCGACATGCACTTAACGTTGCATTCATGTTGATTCAAGTAAAAGTTTCTTGGATCAAATTCTCTTAGAATGTGAGAACTACAATTGGACACAACTACTAGAATATGAACGTGTAGCCTTTCATTATAGTTTTTGTTTTAAGCATAGTCATGTGGTGCCTTTTTGTCTAAAAGAAAAGTCTTTTCCAACTAATACGTGAGAGAATATCAAACCTATTTACTAGAAAAAGTTGGAAAAGGGAAACAATAAGAATCGCTTCTAAGTAGGCCCCAATACAAAGTAGACTTCAAAGGCTCTAGGGCCTATACTTTTTCCAAATGACCCCAACCCAATACTTGAGATTGATGATGCAAACTCATACACAATTATGACCTAGGAGTCAAATCCCTACAACTAGCCTTTGCACCATATGGTTCTGTTAAAAGAACTTCATACCAAGAAAGTGAGTCATTACTTCAAAACCATCAAATAAATCAATCAATTAGCATTTTCAAAGTCTCCATCTATTCCTAATCAACATACTGGATAGATAGGAATTTGAATGAAAAATTGGGGGAAAATAACTACCTAGTAATATGATCGATCTTCAAAATGGGAGTTAGAAGATAATTGTTCCATTGGAAATATTGTGAAGTAGCTAAGTCAATATGTAGCATTTTGACGAAAAAAAACGCAAATAGTCTTTTAAATATACATAAATGGTCACTGTTGAATGAAAGACTCATATTCAAAGCTCTAAGTAATAAGGGTCAATCATACATTATTAAACTCTAGATAATGTTAAAAAAAATGTAATTTTTTTGATAAAAAAAAAACAATTATAAATCATTTTTTGATGACAATAGAATTTGTTTTATGTACCAAAAAAATGTATTGGGAATAAGAAATATTTGACCTGGTTGAACAGCTAGCTAACATCACACTTTCTATTTATAAATGTTGTACCATTTAAATAAGGAAAATTAAATAAGTTTTTTGGATTGTGATTTAATAATTCAAATAATGTGTTGGAATAAAAAATGGTTTGGTCTCATTGAACATCTAGCTAACATCACACTCTATATTTATAAATAATGTTGTTTCATTTGAATAAGGAAAATAAAATGTTCAAGTTTGTTAGATAGTAATTTTGTCATTCAAAAATAATGTTGTTTCATTTGAATAAGGAAAATAAAATGTTCAAGTTTGTTAGATAGTGATTTTGTCATTCAAAAATAATGTTGTTTCATTTGAATAAGGAAAATAAAATGTTCAAGTTTGTTAGATAGTGATTTTGTCATTCAAACAATGCATTGTTGTGCAAACAATCTAAGTTTAAATTTTAATGGTTATAAGGTCTTAAAATATTGTATATGTTAGTTGATTTTGTTGATTCTCTTCATTAAAATTGAGATGTAATCATATAAAAACTAAAATTGATATGCAATAATATAAAATTAAAGTTGAGAATCCCTTACATTAAAAAAAACAAAAAAACAAAAAAAAAACATTCACCTTTGCAAAATAACAAAATTGTTAACCTCGTAAAAGAACAACAAAATTGAAAGTTGAAAATTGAATTGAATGAATATGTATCATAGTTTTTCATAGTTTTTCATCTATATTTAAGTAAAACATATTTTCCATAAAGTTGTGAGTGGGGACAACGCTACCCAAGACATGTTCTCTTATTTTTAAAGAGTTTGTTAAAATAATTTGGCGAGGAATCTGTGTAAGGCGTCGTATAAGGGGTGTTCAAATCATCTCATTTTCGACGAACAAACATATCATAGCTTTTTACTTATATTTACGTAAAATCTATTTTCCATAAGTTGTGGGTGGGGTGACAACAATGTCCCAAGACATGTTGACATTTCTTTTAAAGAGCTTGTTAAAATAATTCTGCATGGAATTGATGTAAGGTGTTATATAACGGGTGTTCAAATTGCCTCATTTTTAACAAGGACAATTTTTTCAAAGAAGTAAAATTTTACTCTTTCCATTCATTTTTTTNATCTGTGTAAGGCGTCGTATAAGGGGTGTTCAAATCATCTCATTTTCGACGAACAAACATATCATAGCTTTTTACTTATATTTACGTAAAATCTATTTTCCATAAGTTGTGGGTGGGGTGACAACAATGTCCCAAGACATGTTCACATTTCTTTTAAAGAGCTTGTTAAAATAATTCTGCATGGAATTGATGTAAGGTGTTATATAAGGGGTGTTCAAATTGCCTCATTTTTAACAAGGACAATTTTTTCAAAGAAGTAAAATTTTACTCTTTCCATTCATTTTTTTAAATATCATAATTTAATTTGTCTTGAAATAAGCGAAAACTTTTGAAAACAATATTTCATGATCATAATTCTCAATTAAAAAAGAAACACTCTAACTTTCAACAAAATTCTTATCAAATTTAAAAACAATTTCTATCTTAAAAAAATGTTATAAATCCCCCTTCCCATTCCTCACACAACACAAAATACCAATTAAAAAAAGAAAAGACAAAATACCAATTAAAGAAGAAAAAGAGGTGTTATAAATCCCCCTTCCTCCACGCAACACAAAATACCAATTAAAGAAAGAATTCACCTCAAATGATAAATATGGAAATTCATAAAATTTCCATTCACACAAACAATTGAATACTAGGTTTCAAACTTTTGTATTTGATATGGTGAGAAGAGTTAGGTGGGTTCTACACTTTTAAATATGAAAACACATGATCTTCTCGTGCTAATACACTGTATTCAAGATTACTAATCGAATGATTGATTGTGAGTGATTCTATGAAGATACTAAACTCTATTTTAGTATTTTTAAATGTTGTTTAAGAGTTGCTCAAGTTGGCTATACAACAACCTTACTACTCTATATTTGATGAAAGTAAATACGAAACTAAGTGATTGCCCATTGGAAAATGAAGAAGAAGTATGCATATTTTTAAATGTTGTTTAAGAGTTGGTAAAGTTGGCTAGACAACAACCTTACTACTCTATATTTGATGAAAGTAAATATGAAGCTAAGTGATTTTCAATAACAATAAGGTTGGAAAATGAAGATGCAATATGCATAAAGTTGCCAACAATAAGGTTGGAAAATAAAGGTGAAGTATGTATAAAGTAATGAATATTTAAAAGTTATTTTACAAAGTGTGTAAGTTTCAAATGAAAGAAAAATAGAAAAAAAAAAAAAACATTAAACTTTAAATTATTGACCATTTTGATTTAGTGCAAAATGAAACCAAACTCTTTACACTTAAGGAGAGATGAGTTTAATTAATACCGTAGCAACTTAATTTGTTAGAATGAAGTTAGTAATCATAAAATGATAAAGCAATTATGAATTTAAAAAATTCAAAAACAAGTGAATGATAGTGATTTTATGTCTTTAGTAATTTAAGGCGAGGAATTTACTTATTTTCATGATTTCATTGTTTTGGAAATGAGGTAGGAAGGTTGGAGTCTATGATGTAAGTTTTGAAATAAGATGTTTGAGAGTCAATTTAAAAGAGTAAATTATTATGTCGACAAAACTAAATTGGTGTTGGATATTTAGTAACTAATATTTTGGACATACTCACAATTGTTAAGGACAATATTTAACATTATTATAATGAATAATATAATTAATTAACAACATATGTGTTTTATGAACATAGATTTATAAATTTATATATTTATCATCATAAGCATCATTACATGGAGTGATTACACAAATGAAACGACAATTCAATAAGAACAATAACAATAACCATCATAATTATTATGTTGGTGCCAAAAACATTTATCATGGGAAACCCCTATTAAAAGGAGAAAAATCCAATTTGAAAAATATGGTTTCATTTTCCAACAACCAATTACAATTGAAGACATGTCCACCCAACTTTCTCACTTATATTGTGTTTGTGTGCTCAATTGCACCCTAACATCCAAATATCTAAACATTAAAATATCAACCCTTCTAAGCTCTACCACATTCCTTTTATATTATTCAAACACTCACATCTAACCATTAAGACGTTACCTATGATAAATATCCATATCCTTAATACACTCTCCAAGATAATTGCATGTACATGTTTTATAAGTGATGCTTATAAAATATACATAGCTTACTTAATCGGCAGAAGGCCACAGAATATTTATCCAACCCTTAAATGCTTAGTAGCCTCGTAACCACATCATTATGCCATCTCTTTAACCAAGAGTCTCTGATTACCTCTTCTTCTCCATCTCGATGCCTACAAAAGTGAGTTCAAAGTTGTGTACAAAACTTCCCGCATTGCCATGTCATGTCCTTCAAAATTAATCTTCTAGTGTCGTGTTCTCTATTTTTCCTCTTTGTTTACCTTAATTTTTTCATCACTACTTTATTTTACCTATCACCGTGACTCAAAAGTTTGTTATTGCCTACATCTTTTCTGTTTATTCCTTTTTACTTTTTCTTCCTCTACTTCCCTCTCTGCTACATGCATTTCCTTTACATGTTTCATTGCTTTCTCTTATGCTTTCTTGTCATCTATTGTTATGTCCTCTGCATTTTATTTTTCACTTTGTTCTTATACACTTTTATTTATCATTGTGTTTATTATTGAGGTTCTTTGTGTTGTCTAAGCTCTTCCCTTCATCAAGCTCTTCTTTCTCTTTTTCTTATACCTTATGTGGGTCTTCTATTTCCTTATAATGATTTATCCTCTTCTCCCCATCCAAGTCTTCTTGTTTCTCTAAGTCTCTTTTCTTTGTCTTTTCAAGGGTTTCCCCTTTCTCGACTTACTCTATCTCCTTGGGACTTTCTTCCTTCTCATATTATACTTTATGGGGCTTCCATAGTACTGTGTTTTTTCTAAATATATCATCTTTGTCTTTTCAAGGGTTTCCCTTTTCTCGACTTACTCTATCTCCTTGGGACTTTCTTCCTTCTCATATTATAATTTATGGGGCTTCCCTACTACTGTGGTTTTTCTAAATATATCCTATTTTGATATATATCCATCTTGTGCCCCTAATGTCTCAACACCAACTTGCATGGGATTTTTTTCTCCTTTCTCTCGTGTCCTCATGTTTGTCCCTAGTTGTCCTGGATTGGGAGATTTTGGGACTTCTCCCAAATACTTCAAAATAATTACTTCTCGTGATTAATTAGTTCTTTAGTTTCCCATTCCATGAGTATTTCCCCCAGTTGATGCTTGTGACTAGATATACGTGACAAAAACCTACTCATTACTATACTTATTCTCATTCTTGCCTCTCAAATAGTTTCCAACTCCCATGTTGACTCCCAAACAGATTTTGTGCTCCAATCACTTTGAAATAATGTATTTGTGTCCACTAACTCATTGAAAATGTTTGTGTGCTCTTTCAACTTATTGTCAAATTATACATTTATTTTTAGTGTATATTGCATCCCTCTTTTCTCCAAGAATGTCATCCCCATTCTTTCTAGATTTTGGCTAAATTTATCATGGCCTTGTACATGCTATTATAACTTTTTTTTCCCTTCAAGTATCCTTTGTAATTTCTACCAATTAATGTTATATTTGCTTCAAATGTTTTTCACCTTCTGACAAATGTCCCTTCATTGTGATTATGGGGTTCATATTGATTTAGGATTGTGTTCAATGATTCAATTCCAAACGTAGATTTTTCAACTTATTCCCTTATGGCTAGATATATTTCCCTTAGCTCATGTTTCCATTGATCATAGGCTTCTAGCTATCGAGTATGAGCATACAAAATTATGATTTATTTTCCCCATAGCCACTTCACATCCTTTGTGGCAACACATGCTTGCATGTCTATGTATTCTTCCAGAGGGGACACATTGGATTTTACCTTTATCATTTCTCTTACTTTCAAACATGGACACTTTTTAGGGATATGAGCATAGGGAATCATGTTCTTGGTCAAGTCTCGAAGCCTCGTAGTTTTTCGCACAATAACTATATACATATCCTTCTCTTCAAACTCCTACAATGCACTGCATGTCCGCATAGCGCTTTGTGACCACCCAATAATCCACTTTGGATAGCTCCAAGGTTTATGTCCTTGATGGGTGCATCTCTACCCAACTAAAATGGCAATTTGTTTTTTTCATGTCAACTTGTGTTTTCCCATTGTCTTAGGGATAGTGGTATCGATGATTATCTTATTACTTTCTTCAACGAATGTCATTTAGACATGTGTTCTATTTATTAAACTTTTTTCTTTTCTTTTGCCTCTAGAACAACGTACATTCTCGTATTGCATTTCTTTATCCTTTCCACCAAGGTTATTGTTTTCCTTGTCCTTTTTACAAGGAATTTCCATCCTTCATACCCTAGGTCATTCATCAAAAAAAATTGTTGGATAGGTTTAATTTCAAGCACCCTATTGTTTGTGTCCATTGTCCTTCCATCTCCCCCTTTGTCCTCTTCTTGATCAATTTATTTTATGTCTTTATCTTTCCTTTCTCATAACCTTCTTGATTTCCAACCATCTTGGGTATGTCCTTAGACATCCCTTCCACTCCCATCCTCAATTTGTTCTTCTTTTTCTTCTTGCTAAATATATCTTCATCTATCTTCTTTTTCTTTTATTCATTCTCTTTTGCTACTATTTTTTTTCCTTAATATGTTCTTATCCTTTATTGTTTTTTATTGTTTTTTCTCTTGGCTCCTTATTTTTAACCATATCTTATTCTTTCCACTTACATCTTTCTTCTTCCTCCTTGGCCTTTTCCTATTATTTTTCTCTCTTTTTCTTAGCTTTGCAATAATTGTTCTTGGTTGTCTGATACTTCCTTCTAATTTTAGTATGAATATTTATGGTCTCTTCTTGTTATTATGGTTCTATCCTTGTCTCTGAGATGGGATCAATTTTATGACCAAGTGGGTTTTCCTCAATTATGAGTTCCCCCTTTATCATGTCCTCAATTTCTTCGTTTGACACATATCTATACGGTTTCCCTACCTTCTACTTTTGTGTCCTTCCTCAATGCCTTTACTTGTCTTTTTCTTCATTTTACTTGTATTCTCAACATGTCCTCTAGGTTGCTTTTTTTCTTGGGTTCATCATCCCCATTGTCTCCTATGTTTACCTAGATTAACAAAACATGTCTCAAACTTCTTCTTTTGTTTTGTGATCTTGTCTTACCTTCTTGCAACCTTATCCTTTGTATCTTTACTAATCTCACAAAGTTTGTCTGTGTGCCTCATTTTGAGGGTCATTGTTTATGCTTCTTTTCTGAGGGGTTCTACCTTGGCATCCATTTGGTAAGACAAGTTTTATGGTGCAAGGAGTTGAGCGAGGCCAGAGATGGATGGAAGAGGTAGTGAGGGGGTGGACAAGGAGAAAGTTATTGCTAGTAGCAACAACTTTGGGAGATGGAAGGGGGAAACAAGGGAAATTCACCATTAAGGGAAATGTTAGCATTGAACTAACCAAATGCCCAATAACACTAGCAACAACCAATTGAGGTAACCCCTTGGGCATACCATGGATTATATTACGTTAATGGCCCTTTTATTTTAGTTAGGTATAGCACTAATTTTTCTCTAATAAAACAATGTTGACATCAACTTAATCCCTATAACAGACATGTGCATATAAAGTTCACTCTCATGAGAGATAAAGAAGTGCATGTGTGATAACATTTTATTAAAATCAATGTAAATCCATATTAATAATGAACTTATTATGCATCGAAAAATATGAAAATTTAAAGGTACTTAAAATATCTCAAATTAAGATGGATTTATATTGATGATATTGAAATACAAATATTTAAATGCTTAAAAAATCTCTAATTAAAATAGATTTACAATGACAAAT
>SNQJ01S0000285.1:68227-127300 GCA_010110895.2 Picea sitchensis | reverse complement strand
TATAATTATAATTATAATTTTTCATTTTCTTTTAATGTTCTATGGCATTGACTTATTTCGTGACTATTACACATGATCATTATACATCTTTCATACTTCGTTGTAAAATACAACCTCACTTATTTCGATGAAATAAAAAATAATACCCAATAAAATATTATGTCATAATAATGCGTAGTTAAATTATTACATGGAATCCTACCATTCGAATATTTGGTTCAAATGTTGTTTTTAAATTTATTAATGTCGTCCAATGATGAAAAAGCAATGGTTGGTATAACTACAAATCAAAAGGCTCGTTTTCAGTAGCGGTTTTATAAAATTGACTTTGACATGTGAAATCTTTTTTGGTGAAATGCATGAGTTCCAATTTCCATTGGTGAAATACATGGGATTTTCTTAGCTTAGTAAGTGGAGAAGTATTATATATTTCCGCCATCAAAAGTATTATAGATTTCCAACCACTCCTTTTGTGAAAGATTTCTATGTAAACAGGGAAGATTTTGACTAGTTGGTGGAAGGGGGATAAAAAATTATTGAATAGAGCCCGTGGGTAATATTTTATTATAGGTTTGAGAGAATCATATATGTATCTCATGATGTTGTTATGTCAGTTGTATGGTTAGAAGTATTTTTCTTGGTTTATAGATGTATGGGTTTCATTAATTTATACAATGGCTTCATCAGAAGGATTGTTTAACTCGACAACTATTATATCTAATCACCTTCATGGTATGATTGAGAAGGTTCATAAAATTGTAGAAGCTTGGTGTTGTGCCTTCTTTTATATGGATTCATATTTATTGGATGTTTTATGTATTAGAAATTTATTTTTAAATCTGAATCTTAATTGACATATTTCAGAAGCTCCTATTCATGTCTATTTTGTGTATATCCTAACCTAGTATTTAAAATTGATGGTGCAAATTCATTCACAATTATGACCTAAGAGTCAAATCCCTACAACTAGCCTTTGTGCCATATAACTTCATTAAAGAACTTCATACCAAGAAAGGGATCCATTTCTTCAAAATCATCAAATAAATCAATCAATTAGTATTATTGTTAGAGTCTTCATCTATCTCTAACTAGTATATTGGATAGATGTGAATTTTAATGAAAAATGGGGAGGAAATGGTTACATGTTACTATGAATGATCTTTCAACAAGGGAGTTAAAAGAAAATTGTTGCATTGGAAATATTGTTAAGTAGCCAAGCCAATGTGTAGTTTTTTTATGGAAAAATTCATAAATAGTCCTTTAGATACAAAGAAAGGGTCAACATTAAATGAAAGACCTATATTCGGAGCTCTAAGTAATAGGGGCCAATCATAAATTATTAGACTCTAGATAGTGTTAAAAAGATTTAAAGATTGTAAATCTTTTTTGACGAAAAAAATTATAAATAACTTTTTGATAATAATATAATTGTTTTATGTGCCCAAAAAAATGTGTTGGGAATAAGAAATGTTTGACCTTGTTGAACATCTAGCTAACATCATATTCTTTATTTATAAAGGTTGTGCAATTAGAATAGGGAAACTAAAATGCTAAAATGTGTTGGATTGTGATGTTCAATCTTGTTGAACATTTAGCTAACATCATACTCCATATTTATAAATGTTGTCCCATTTACATCTAGCTAATATCACACTCTTTATTTATAAAGGTTGTACCAGTTGAATAAGGAAAATAAAATGTTAAAATGTGTTGGATTGTGATGCTGGACCTTGTTGAACATTTAACTAACATCACACTCTATATTTATAAATGTTGCTCCATTTGAATAAGGAAAATAAAATGTTAAAGTTTGATGGATTGTGATTTAGTATTCAAATGATGCAATGTCATGTCAACAATCTAAACCTTGATAGATATATGGTCTTAGTATAATGTGTATGTTACTTGAGTTTGTTGAATTCCTTCATTAAATTTGACTAATGATAATATAAAATTAAAGTTCACAACTTTTTACATATAAAATAGAATCATTTACCCTAAAAAAAACAACAAAAACTTTAACCTCTTAAAAGAACAACAAAATTAAAAACCGAGAATTAAATTGAGTGAATACATGACATGGTTTTTCATTTATATTTAAGTAAAGCCAATTTTCCATAAAATTATGGATGGGAGTGACAACCCTACCCAACACATATTCCCCTTCCTTTTAAATAGCAATAATTTGGCAAGGAACATAAGTAAGGTGTTGTATAAATGGTGCTCAAATCACCCCATTTTCAACAACTGAACATATCATAGCTTTCTATCTATATTTAAGTAAATCTTATTTTTCATAAAGTTGTGGGTGGGGGTGACAACATTGCCCCAAGACATGTTCCATTTCCTTTTAAGGAGCTTGTTAAAATAATTTGGCGAGGGACTCACTTAAGGCGTTGTATAAGGGTTACTCAAATCGTCTCATTTTTTACAAGGGCAATTTTTTTAGCAAGGCAAAGTTTTACTCATTTTTTTTTTTAAATCTCACTATCTAACTTGTTTTGAAATGATCAAAACCTTTGAAAATAACATTCCATGATCAAAATTCTCAACAATAATAAAAAGGAATTCTAACCTCCAATAGAATTCTAACAAATTTGAAAGTAATTTATATTAAATAAATGTTATGTTATACCTATTTATGATAACCCCATACCCATGCCCCACATAACACAAAATACCAATTAAGGGGAAAAAATCTTCATGGAACTTCCATTAAGACAAACAATTACAGAGTAAGTTTTAAAGTTCTATATTTGATATGGTCATAAGAGTTAGGTTGGTTCTAAACTTTTCATACTCGTTTAGAGTTATATATTTGACATGGTCATAAGAGTTAGGTTGGTTCTAAACTTTTCAATATGAAAACACATGATCTTCTCATGCTAATAGAGTGATCGTTGCTTGTATTCAAGATTACTAATCGAATGATTGGTTGAACGAATCTATAAAGATACATATTTTAATATTGGATAAGAGATGGGTTAAGTTGGCTAGACAACAACCTTTCAACCTTTCTACTCTATATTTGAAAGTAATATGAAACTAAGAGATTTCCAAAAATATGGTTGGAAAATGAAGGTGAAATATGCAGAAAGTAATGAGTGTTTAAAAGTTATTTTACATCGTGTATTTAAACAAATGAAAAAAAAAAAAAAAATTAACCATTTTGAATTAATGAAAAATGAAACCAAAACTTTTTACTCTTAAGGAGATAGAGGAATTTAATTAATCCTATACACTTAAGGAGAGAGAGGAGTTTAATTAATCCAATAGTAATGTAATTTGATGTCAGGGGTAAGTAAACATAAAATGATACGGGCAATCATGAATAAAGATATTCAAAAACAAGTGAGTGTAAGTGAATGATAGGGATTGTATGCCCTTGGTAACTTAAGGTGGGGAATTTACTATTCTCGTGATGTCATTGTTTGAAGATGAGGTAGGAAGGTTGGAGTTTACAATGATATTTTTATATAAGTTTTGATATAACATGTTTGAGAGCCAATTTAAAGGAGTAAAGGTGTAAATAATATTAAGTTTTAGTGTTGTTATTAGGTTATTTCCAAATTACATGAGCATTCAATGCATTTCCAAAACAACAACATAAAGAGGATCATTGAAAGAAACACAATCATAAGGTACACAACATTTTGTCCTGGGAAATCCTCATGGGGGAGAAAACCCAACAAAAACTTCCTCAATAATAGATTGCCAATACAATGCCAAGACTAAGACCAAACCACCAAAGATAAACCAAGACTGAGCATGCACCTCTCTTCTCCTTCCTCCTGCAACTGCAACTGCCTTCAAGATATGCGCACAAGATGAGTGAGAGAGAGTGTGACCAAGTGAGACACCATACTCTCGTATAAATACTAGTTGAGGTGGCACTAGGGTTATGTCTCTTCACATGGTAGGGTCGACTTCTTCTAGAAGTGGTTAAAACCACTTTATAAACATTAGGGGCTGACTTTACAAATACCACCATATAAATATGGTTTGACCAATCCACAAAAGGGGATTGGACTTATACAAGACCCAACATGATCAATCCACAAAAGGGGATTTGATCTATAAGATAATAACTCAAATATAATTAGAATATTCTTTGAAGTTACATTATTTCAACACTCCCCCTTAACGAGAAGAGTATTCTACTGACATGACCCAACACAACATCATCAAGAGAAGGAGAGGGAAGCATCTTCATCAGCATCTGGAACATTAACTGGCACATCTATAAATCATCGAAAGTTTTTCTCATCATCAATATCATCATCGTTTACAACATGGAGTTGGAGTAACATCATCATCATTAGCAACAACATGAATCTTAAATATCAACATCAATAGCACGAAGTTAGAACAATAACATCATCAACAAGACAAAGCTAGAACAACAACATCATCCACAATGTGAAGCCAGAACAACAACATCATCTACATCATGAAGCTAGAACAACAACATCAACAACATGTGGCAACAGAATGAGGCAGGCATATCAACAACAACATTTGTGGTACTCTAACAGACCGTCCTTACTGGACCTTTGGGATCTGCCCATGAATCATAAGATTCCCTAGAATATAAAATCCTAACTAGCTACCACATTGTACTGTGACAAACCGTCTTTATCGGACCTTTGGGATATGCCAAGGAATCATAAGATTCCCTAGGATATAAAATCCTAATGGACCTACCACTATTGACCATAGTTGGCATATACATGCACGGGTACTCTGACAGACCATCCTTACCAGACCTTCGGGATCTGCCCAGGGATGATCAATCCCCTAGGATATAAAATCCTAACAGAGTTATCCATTGTTCGTCAGGATACCATAGTATCATCATCATCACTCCCCCTTTCGAGGGAGGTCCTTTCAAACAACACCAAGCTTGTCTCGGGAGTACTCAAACTTTACACAAGATAGAGGCTTGGTCAACACATCTGTAACCTGCTCATTTGTGTCAAAATATTGGAGCTTTATAGCTCCCCTCTGCACCATATCACAAATGTAGTGATATTGAATCTCTATGTGCTTCGACTTATCATGGAACATTGGGTTCTCCATCATCTTTATACAACTCTGGTTATCACATAGAATCACGGTGGCTTCCATCTCCAGATCGAACAGACCTGTCAACAACTTTTGAATCCATATGGGTTCACAACTGGCGAAACATGTTGTAATGTATTATGAGTATGTCGTGTTGAGATCAATATTGGATTGCTTCCTGCTTTGTCGTGCAATCATGGTTGACCCCAAAATGAAACAACATCTTGAAGTGTTATTTCTGTTTGAAGCACTTACATCCCAATCTGAATCAGTATAACCATACAGTCTGAATTCGTGATCTCCAATATAACATAGACCATAATCCAATGTACCCTTAAGGTATCTCATCACATGCTTTGCAGTGACAAGCTAACACGTTTGGGTTCCACCAAATAATGACTCAAGGTGTTCACAACAAAGCATATATCTGGCATGGTATTTGTCAGATACATCAACGATCCAATAATCTGTCTTTTGTTATTTCTCTTCTTGTATTCTTACCTTATAGCAGGGCAATTCTTAGCAATGTGTACCATCTTATCACAATGATAACATGTATAAGAGGAGAAATATTTTCCCTTTCCTTAACCCTTATGATATTTCTGGAATCTCTTTGGAGGGTGAGATTATTTATGAAAGTGAGTCTCCTTTTGAAAATGAGACTTTTTCTTTCCTCCTTTAGCATGAGCAGCTAGGGCTTGATATTCATCTCTTAATAGGACGACTTCTCGGTTGGCTACGCTTGCTTATTCTTGAACACATTCTTACCATAAACTGTCAAATTGGAGTTTATGTTTTCTTGCACAAATAGTTTGGATGAAGGCATCCCAAGGTCTTGTGAGACCATTGAGAGTTGTCATTATAAGTTCATCTTCATCTAAGTTTTCTCCAATTGCCTCTAATTATTCCTTGAACTGAGAAACCCTAGAGAAATAGTCTTGAATTGTTTCTCCTTTCTGCATCTTTGTATTCTTGAGTTGGGTTCTCAAGTTCATCTTCTGGTTGATGTTCTTTCCTTCATACATTATGGTTAGGGCATCAAACATATCTTTTGGAGTATTCTTAGAAGACACTTGAGGGATCAAGTGGTCTTTAATGGAATCTGCAATTATTATTTTAGCCCTAATCTTATCCTTCTTGTACTTCTCTTTGGCTTCATATTCTTCGAGTTCCGGTACATTTTATTTTATGAATTTTGCAAGGTCGTTCTCTTCAAGAATTAGTCCAATTTTGTACTTCCAGGCATGAAAATTTTACATGCCTTCTAACTTGTCAACAAGCTTGGTGCTTGCAGACATCTTGACATGGAGCTAGGAAAATGACCAGAAAATGAAAGTGCTCAAAAAATGAATCTGGAGTTACCATGAGATACACTGGGCTGTGAGTTGGCTGGAGCTCACTGTTTTAGAAAATTACAAGTTTTACCCCTTGAATCTTGACCTGCACAAATCTGGACCGGTACTTCTGGTACTGGTTCTAGTTTCCTACTCTTCTAGTTTTTTGTTACCAGCCAAAACTAGGGTTTGACTTTCCAGAGAATTTGGCCACTGAAAAAGTTCTCTCAAGCTGTCTTAGATGCGTTAGGGCAAGGCACACTTCCCAAGATAGTTTTTTGTCAAAAAAACTTCTTCGGTAAAAATATCTAATTTCCTTGTACAACAACATTGACATTTTTAGATACCCAATGAAAGGTGCTCTATTTAGTCAAGCTCTGATACCATGTTAAGTTTTAGTGTTGTTATTAGGTTATTTCCAAATTACATGAGCATTCAATGCATTTACAAAACAAAAGCATAAAGAGGATCACTAAAAGAAACACAATCACAAGGTACGCAACATTTATCCTGGGAAACCCTCATGGGGGAGAAAACCCAGCAAAACCCTCCTCAATAATAGATTTCCAATACAATGCCAATACTAAGACCAAACCACCAAATATCAACCAAGACTGAGCATGCACATCTCTTCTCCTTCCTCCTGCAACTGCCTTCAAGATATACACACAAGATGAGTGAGTGAGAGTGTGAACAAGTGAGGCACCATCCTCGCGTATAAATACTAGTTGAGGAGGCACTAGGGTTATGTCTCCTCACATGGTAGGGCCAATTTCCTCTAGAAGTGGTTAAAACCACTTTATAAACATTAGGGGCCAACTTTACAAATACCACCATATAAATATGGTTTCAGCAATCCACAAAAGAGGATTTGGTCTTATACAAGACCCGACTTGATCAATCCGCAAAAGGGGATTCAATCTATAAGATAATAACTCAAATATAATTAGAATATTCTTCGAAGTTACATTATTTCAACAAATAAGTATGTTGAAAATAGTAAATTCATGTTAGACATTTAATAAATAAAAAATTAGACATGCTCACAACGGTTAAGGATAATATTTAAAATTATTATAATGAATAATATAACTAATTAACAACATATGTGTTTTATGAATATAAATTCCTTAAATTGTCCATTTGTCATCATAAGCATTATTACATAGAGTAATCACACAACGAAACAATAAGAACAATAACGATAGCTATCATAATTATTCCATTGGTGCAAAATATTTATAATGGTTAACTCTAATACAAGGAGAAAAACCCACTTTGAAAAATATGGCTTCATTGTCTAATAAGTAATTACAATTGAAGACATGTCCAGCCAACTTGCTCGCTTATATGGTGTTTGTGTCCTTAATTACATCCTAGCATCCAATGATCTAAGGATTAAAATATCAACCCTTCTAAGCACTATCACAATTCCTTTTATATTATTCAAACCCTAGTCTCTAACCATTAAGAGGTAATACACTCTCTAGGATAATTGCATGTACATGTTTTATAAGTCATTCTTATAAAATATAGCTAGTTGACTGAATCAACAAAATCCCATACAATATCTATCCAACCCCTAAATTCTTAGACCTAGCCCCCTAACTACATCATTATGCCTTATCTTTAACAAAGAGTCTTCAATTACCTTTTCTTCTCCATCTTGATGGTTACAAAAGTAAGTTCAAAGTTTTGTACAAAACATCCTACATTGCCATGGCATGTCCTTCAAAATTCAACTTCTAGTGTCTTGTTCTATATTTTTCCTCTTTATTTACCTTCATGTTTTCATCACTACTTTATTTTACCTATCACTGTGACTTAAAAGTTTGTTCTTGCCTACGTCTTGTGCCCTTGGCCCTTTAATGTATTGATGCTTACTCTACTTCCCTCTCTTGTACATGCATTTCCTTTACATGCTCCATTTCTTTGTCTTATGCTTTCTAGCCATATACTCTTATGTCCTTTTCATTTTCTTTTTCACTTTGGTCTTATACACTTTTATTTATCATGTTTATTCTTGTTTCTCTAGGTCTTTTTTCTATGTCTTTTCGGGGGCTTCCCTTTTCTTGACCTCCTCTATCTCCTTGTTACTTTATTCCTTCTCATATTATACTTTACGAGGTTTCCTTACTACAATTATTTGTCTAATTATATATTCTTTTGATATTGATCCATCTTGTCCCCCTAATGTCTCGGGATCAACTTGCTTGGGTGATCCAGGGGATCAAAATATGCTCAAAAATCAAAGTGCTCTGAATTGATCGAAAACGGACTCGTGCGTAGGTCTCATCCTCACGATCCCAACGCAACTTGAACGGGCTGAAACATACATCATATGCGAGAGATATCACATTTTTTCCACTTTGCCAAACAGGAAAAAAATGTTGATTGTATAGTCCGTACAGTCTGACTATGCAGACTGTACTAATGATGTGGCATGGGACCATACTGACATGACACATGGCAGGTGCTAACATGGAAATTTAATTTGGAAAATGTGAAGTGGACCTATCTGATGCTGACAGGTGGCATGTAGGTGGACGAATGGGAAGGTGCCATGGGGCCCAGCCAGGGGCCGCCACGTGGCACCCCATCATTGGTTTACGATGTAAAACTTTGTTTGAGTCCGCAAGGGTCGAACTCAGGACCTCTGGCATGGCACATTATATGCATAGGTTGGGCCACTAACTCGTCTATGTATTGGTTCTTACCCATGTACTTCTCACGTTGTATTTAAGTTTGAACCAGAGCTCAGTCGGGTGGAGAAAGGGCCGAGCCTTAGCCCCAACCCTTAGTCACACCACTCACCATATGAACTTTGGCGCAATGTTCCAATTGTTAAGTTTGGTCACATTACACTCCATTCGACCATACGCGAAGGCACACATAGGTGCGTTTTGGCGAGCTGAGACAGTAAGCTATTGGGGAAAAACATGCAGAGTTGTATTTTTCTTAGTCTTTGGCCAAACCAGGTGCAGGAAAAGCCTAGCTAGGGGGTTTTGGACATTCTTGAGCCATTGGAGCTATCTATTTTCCATTTTGAGCATTGTAAAGCACTGATTTTGACATTTTGAGCATTAATGAAAATGATCCAGTGGAAGTTGGACCAGGAGATGTAGCCCAAGAGAGGGGTAAAATCCTTTATCATTTTGTTGTGTTAATGTGCTTACTTTGATGGTTGTTATGTCTGTTTATGTTGCTCATGTTTAAGTAAAAACTCATTAAGTTTCATGTGTTTGCAACTTGATCCTATTGCTCAAGCACATACAAATTACACTTGCAATTTTTAAGAGACTCAAGCCTTTTCATTTTCAAATCATTGGGCTTCTTTTACCCCTTCTCTCATGTCCTCATTTTTGTCCTTGGTTGTCCCGGAGTGGGATGTCTTGGGACTTCTCCCAGATACTTCAAAATATTTACTTTTCATGATTAATCAATTCTTAAATTTCCCATTCTACAGGTTTCCCCACCAGTATATAGTTGTTCCTATTTGTATATGACAAAAACCTACTCATTATTATACTTATTCTCAGTCATGCTTCTCAAATAGTTTCCAACTCCCATGTCGACTCTTGGACATATTTTGTGCTCCAGTCATTTTGAAATAATGTATTGGTGTCCACTAGCTCATTGAAATTGTTTATATGATCTTTCAACTTATTGTCAAATTCTACNACGTATATGAGATATGAAAAAGAAACAACAGAAAACTGTTGGCACAGTTACAATTAGCCTTCATTGGATAGTCTCCACTTCGACTTCGGGGACTAGCCCTCGTACAAAATTTTATGGTAATTTATCGAATCCCTCAGTTTCGTCTAGCGATAGAACTCCTTTTCTTAGCAGTATTGCTTTGTTAGCCTCTTTATCTGCTTCACCATTTAATTCCCACAGTATATGGAATAATTGGATTGATTGCAAAGTGGTCATAAGGAGTTTAATTTTCTTGAGAATTTGCCTGAGCCTCATATGACTGGTAATGTTCTTAGAAGAGCAAATTCTACATATATTGTTAGTCTATATTGCATCCCTCTTTTCTCCAAGAATGTCATCCCCATTCCTTCCTAGATTTTGGCTAAATTTATCATGGTCTTGCATGTTATTATAATTGTTTTGTCCCCCTAGGTATCCTTTATAAATGCTACCAACTCTGTTATCTTTACTTCAAAAACAAATTGGCTTGTGATAAATGTACCTTCATTGTGATTATGGGGTTCATATTGACCTAGGATCAAGTTCAATGAGTCGATTCTAAATGTAGAATTTTCAAATTATGCCCTTTTTGCTAGAGATTTGTTTCCCTAGCTCATGTTGCCATTGATCATAGGCTTCTACCTATCGAGTAAGTTCATACTAAATTATGACTTATTTTCCCAATAACCACTTTACATCCTTTGTGGCATTTTATACTTGTGTGTTTGAGTATTCTTCCAGAGGGGGTGCACTCGCTTTGACCTTTATCTTTTCTCTTACTTCTTTAAACATGGACATTTGTTTAGGGATATGAGCATTGGGAATCATTCTCCTGGTCAAGTCTTGAAGTCCTCATAGTTTTTCCTATAACAACTTTGTACATATCCTTCTCTTTAAGCTCCCATAGTCCACTAGATGTTTGCATATCTCTTTGTAACCACCCAACAAGCCACGTTGGATAGATCCATGGTTTTTGTCCTTGATGGGTGCATCTCTAGCCAACTAAAATAACAATCTTTCGTTTTCATGTCAAGTTTTGTTTGTCCATTGTCTCAAGGACAATCGAATCAATGATTATCTTATTGCTTTCTTCAATGATTGCCATTTATACATGTGTTCTATTTCTTAGCATTTATTTATTTTCTTTTACCTCTAGAACAACATCCATGTTCGTATTGTATTTCTTGACCCTTTCCACCAATGTTCTTCATTTCCTTGTCTTTTTTAGAAGGAATTTGCATCCTTCATACCCTCGGCCATTCATAAAAAAACTTTTGTTGGATAGGTTTAATGTCAAGCACCCTATTGTTTGTGTTCATTGTCCTTCCATCTCCCCCTTTGTCCTCCTCCTGGTCAATTTATTTTATGTCTTTGCCTTTTCTTTCTCAAAACCTTCTTGATTTTCAACCATTTTGGGTATGTCCTTAGACATCCCTTCCCCTCCCATCCTCAATTATTTCTCTATTTTATCTTCTACTTTGTTCAATCTATCTTCCTCAATCTTCTTTTTCATTTATTTGGTATTTTTTCTTATTATTTTGCTCCTTATTATGTCCTTATCCCTTATTGATTTTTCTCTTGGCTCCTTATTTTTAACTGTATTTTATTATTTCCTTTTTCCTCTTTCTTCTTCATCCTTGGCCTTTTCCTATTATATTTCTCTCTTTTTCTCGCCTAGCAATACATTTTCTTGGTTTCTTGATACTTCCTTCTAATTTTATTATGAATCTTTATGGTCTCTTCTTGTTATGAAGGTTCTATCCTTTACTCTAGGATGGGGTCAATTTTATGTCCTAGTGGTTTTCCTCAAGTATCAATGTCCCCTTTATCATGTCCATGATTTCTTCTTTCTATGCACATCTACAAGTTTTCCCCGCCTTCTAACTCCATGTCCTTCCTCAATGTCTTTGTTTGTCTTCTTCTTCATTTTACCTTTATCATCAACATGTCCTCTGGGTTGCTTTTTTTCTTAGGTTCATCATCCTTATTGTCTCTTATGTTTACCCAAATTAAAAAAAATTTATCTTATCCTTCTTCTTCTCTTTTTTTTTTATCTTGTCTTTCCTTCTTGTAACCTTATCCTCTATAGCTTTCCCGATCTCACAAATTCGTCCTTGTGCCTCATTTTTAAGGTCATTGTGTATGCTTCTTTCTTGATGGGTTCTACCTTGGCATCCATTTGGTGAGACAAGTTTTATGGTGAAAGGGGTCAAGTGAGGCAAGAGATGGATGGTATAGGTGGTGAGGGGTTGAATAAGGAGAAATCTACAACTAGTAGCAGTAACTTTGGGAGATAGAAGGGAAAAACAAGGGAAATTTACCATTACCGGTTGATGACCTAGTAGTAGGTGTCAGTGGATTTGCAACAAGGTGGGTAGGTCGAGTAGGATTCATTATGGACAGAGATGAGATAGGAACATGACTAAGAGTAAGAGGTCGAAACTATGTTTTAAGTGTGAGTAAACAAGAGGTAAGGTTTAGCCACAACAGGGGAGGTTGAGAGGATGATTACAATGTGGATGATGACTTGAGCAAGATCTAGAGGGACAAAGCATCAAACACAATGTGAATGGGTATAGACAATATCAGGCAAGCTAATATGGATATAGAGGAGGAGATAGAATGATCCAAGTGTGAACAGGGAAACCAATAAGAACCAAAACAAATACACCCTCCTCTTGACATGAATTGCATGTGAAGTCTTTAGGAGGAGTGAACAAAGATGCATCATAATGTCTTGTTGGGTGACTAATCAAGGGTTGAGTGTAATGCACTAAACCACTTATTTGTGCTAGCACTTGGATATTTTAAAAACTTCATGGAATCTGCCTTTGAATGACCACCCTTTGTCTTATAGTGTGACTTACTCCTCCAATAAATTGCGAGGCATTTTGACCAATAACATTTGATGATAACCTTCATGGAAAGTGAATGGAATATTATAAATTTTGAAACCATGTTTGAATACCAATATATATCTATCTTAACCTTGGATTAATTAATCATTGATAGGGATTGAAAATAAAGAAAAGTGCAAACCTGTAAACCTATAGATGCTTACAATCAAGGTTAAGATGGATCTATTCTAGTTTATTTTATTATTATTATGGCTGGAAATTTTGAATCATTTTTATAGACTTAAATATTTTTTCAATGTAGTTTATTATCGATATAGAAGTGACATATCTACCTAGGTTGTATATGCACCTTGCGACTCTTAGTGCAATGAACTTGTAAGATTTCACAACCAAATTATGAATTGCACTCTAGTACTAGTTTTGCAAAAATTGCCATTCTGTCACTGGGAAGCAAAATAAGGCATATGACGTACAGTTGGAGAGATTCTGAAGAGTACCATCAGATGTGAGCATTAATTCTTCAATATGGAGGCAACACATTGCGAACTTTTATGCCCAAAGATATCATACATGGTGACTCATCTCGACAAAACCCAAAAACACAAATGTTGCATTTTCATCATTAGAGATTGAAATGAGGCATGTTGCGTATGAGTAGAAAGCATCTAGGTTTCTCTAAACCATGAAAGTGTCAGAAAAAAAAAGGTGTTAGAAGGCTCTATTTTTTATGTTTGAAAAAATTGTCATAAGAATTTGATCCACTAATCACATATAACTTGCACATGCAATAACTTTGATGTACAAAGTCGGTTTGAGAAAATACGAGTGTGTTGGAAATATTGTATGAGAATGACACAATGGAACTATAAACCTACTAAACCAAAGTAGAGAACAACCTTTTTTAATTATTAATTTCATTTCACTAAATTACATAAAAATGGGCCAAACTAAGTAAAAATGTTCATAGAGAAATAGTTGATCCATACATTTAATACCACGAATTCCATGATAATTTGGGATGGGTCATCCCATTCCTGGGAAATAATAAAACTCTAAAAATTGGAGGAATTGGTGTGGGGCCCAATAATTGATCCAACCTAGTCCCCTTGAGGACAAAACCAACCCAAACTAAAAATTGTGATAGAATGGTGATGCTAAGGCATAAATAATAATCATGATGATTAGGTTCACTCTTGAAAATAGAAAAATTGGATGAGGTTTGGCGAACCAAGTGGGTGGGATATGAGTTGAAAAAGGACCCAGTTGGGTGACTAAAACTTACTCAGGGGAGAAAAGTCACAACTAGTGTTGATATGGTGATTATACGATGATGTTAAAAAGACCAAGTTTCCCCAAATGCATATTTTGGGCTCAACGTTTTTGGCGTAGATGAGAAATGGCTTCAAAGGCATGGTGAATCATGGGTCACTGATATGAACTAATGGGATTAGCGAGTCATGTACTTCAAGCTTCAAGTAACTAATTTGGGTGACAATGGGTAAGACACATATGATAAGGACCATTTTGCACAAGGGAATGTTGAAGATTAAATGAGAGCAATAAATAAAATACATAAAATTTTATCAAGAATCACGAGGAAAGATAGAAGAATGGGAGGAATGACCAGATTTTGTCGAGCAATGTGGCATAAGTGATGCAAGACCCTTAGTGAATTTGTGGATTAATAGTGAGATTCAAACTTTTAGGAGAACTCTTCTTCAGTGTTCATGGTTTATGAATATGTTTCTAGACATATAATAACTAAGGATCATTTTATTGTTCATGGTCAAGTTGCACATCTATTGTTCGAAAAAGGTGTCTTCTCAAATTTTCATATAGGTAACTATTCGCAAGCAACAAAAATAAGGAAACAAGCTCTCACATTAGAAGAAAACAAGCTAAAATTAATATGAAACATGCTCTTAGTGGAGGTTTTTAGTTTTAATGTGCGGGCCAAAATTTTCCAAAAAACATCTACTAAAACCTTCACAATTCATAATGAAGGATTTTGTGTATTTGTTACTAGAGATTTTTGTGAGGATTTTGCAAAGGTTTTTGTCAATGGGCAATGATTTTTTTAGTATGCTAATACAAATATGGAGCATGAATGCACCAATGATATGGAAGCATTACTATCAATAGATGACCTAGTGCCACAATTCTCTAAAATAGATATGAAGCATCGATGCTCCAAGACCAACATGGAGCACTAGTGCACCACATCCAAAAAGAAGCACTACTGCTCCTAGGCCAAAAGTAAAGCATTATTGCTTTGGTATTAAATTGGAGCACCACCCATCTTAGGGAATATTAAAAAAGGCATTGCTACTTAAAATAGGTATGAAGTATTGGTGTTACAAAAGAGGCATAAGTATCGATCTAAGATATCAAGTAATTATTAATTTATTATCGAAAGCTTAAATTAATAATCAATAACTAATGAATATTTGAATATAAATATTTTCATAGTTAGTCATAATAATATTTTTTTTATACAAACTATGTTGTATCCAGAAACTATTACTATAATTAATGAATAATTTTCAGTGACTATACAAATTTGTTGTGTATTTACTATTTTTTATGAGTTTTAATATTAATTGATTAAATTTAATGAGTTCATGATTCTTTTATGACTTTAGGCCAAAGTTTAGCATCGATGTTCCAAGGCCAAAGTGGAGCATTAGCATTCAAATCCAAAATGGAACACAAATGCTCCAACACCAAAGTGGACCACAAGTGCATCTAGATAAATAGAGTGAAGCATTGTACATTGTAGTAAAATTTAGTGAACTTGCAAATACAAGGAGCCAAAAAAACCATTAAATATGCACCCATGTTGTACAAAAATGCATTGCTTGTTGGCTTGAACTCTCACCTGAAATTCCATGCTTGCAACTATAAAACCCAAATGAAATGCACCATTAACTTTCAAAATAGATGTAAAACCCTAAAAACACCAAAAATAATAAAAGCAATAATAACTAGACACGAAATGTAGGCAAGTAATGAAAATTTGAAAAAATAATAGAAAAACCTACAAACCATTAGTCATTAAGTCATGTACCTGCAAAAAAAATAGTAATGCATTTTTAACCATGTAATAGAGCATGTGTCACAGAAAATATTTAAAACTCTAAAATGAAAGAAGACAACAATGAAACAAACATCATTTTCCTATTTTTCTTCCTCTACTCTCATGTGAAATGTAGAAATGAAATGAACCCTAACCTTTCCTACTCTTAAATTTCCATTTTTTAGCTTTTCCCACCTCTTTTAATAAATATTTAAAAATGTGTATGTATTCAGTGCATCGATGTACTAGGAGCATTGGTTCTCCCTGAACAAAGTAGATCATTTATGCTCCAGGACAAAGTGGAGCATTGATGCACCTAAACTAAATTGGAACTACAATTTTTTGGTGCACTAAAGTACAACCAAACCAATGTGGGACACTTGTGCTCCAAGACTAAAGTACAACACCAATGGTCCAAGCCCAAATTAGAGCACCATGCCTTAGAGAATTTGCATGAACCTACAAAAGAAATTAGAAATAAGGTCTTTTAGTACACCACAATTCTCCTAGAGGAAATTGGATCACAATGCTCCAAGATTGAATTGGAGCGATAATGCCCTAAGACTAGAGTGGAGGACTAATGCTCCAAGAGAAAAATAGAGCATTAATGCTACGACAACAAAGTGGTTCACCAAAGTATTTTCAAGTTGTTTTCCCTATAGTGCACATTGATCACGGAGGACCAATGTGGAGCATCATTGAATTGTGACCAATTTGGAGCATTGGTGCTTTAAGACCAAAGTTAAGCACCAGTGCAGCAAGACCAAAGTGGAAAACCAATTACTTCTTTTGGATTTTTCTACTCTAGTATTCCTTGGTCAGGGAGAACTAGTGCATATTCCAAATTGGAGACTTGGTGTGTCATGGTCAAAGTGCAACATCAATGCCTTTTTTGGTTGATAGTGCTTTGGTGTGAATGGGTTATGGAGCATTAGTGAACTAGTGTAGTAAGCACACATGTGTGCATATTTTTAATCGGTGCACCAATTTCACCTACTATCCACAAAAATGTTTACCTTCCACCTCCATTAAAGCATCCTCTAAAAAACTCCCCAAATGTGGAACTTTAAAAATCATCATTGCTAAAAGCAGGTTTGCTTTAAAATGACCAAGAAAAAATATGCAATGAAAAATAAAAGCTAAATTAAGTGAAACCTAGGAAAACTAACTAACAAAGCAAATAAATCTAAGAGTTGGATAGTGTGCTCCCATTGGATCAAACACTTGGGGTTTTGAATTCAACCATGCGATCAAATTTTGGCATTATTATGACCCCATTTTGGCCTACATCAAAAAAATTGACCCATACTTTTTGTAACATACCCAACCACCCAGGTTGGGCCACATCACGCAAAACTCTCTCATTATCAACTCTAATACCATATTTGTAACGTACCTAGCCTCCAACTAAGCAACATTAGCAGGGAATACACATAAAATGAAACTAAAGTAATTCCTTTATTGTTAGTCGATTTCCTATAGCTTACAACTACAATTTATAACAGATTTAGCTACAGTCTATAACCATAAAATAGATGCATCTAAAGAAGCTAATAATCAACATAAAATACAACTAAATCGTTCATTACAACAACATATAAGTCATTATCATTCACGCAGAGTTCATGCACAACAATAACACATGTAAATAACACAGTACAAGATTAAACATTTATCTTTAAACAAGAATTGTGCAACCAGTTGCTTGGGATGGATGTTCCACCCAACCATAGACTAGTTGTTCCAAATATCAACAGCCAGTCACCCCCGAGATGAGGATAATAATCCACAAGAGAGGGTGGTCTCTCACAATCCACTTGCAACTCATAATGCTCATAACCCAACTGATATTCTCCTACAACGATCCCGATCTTTCCACCATCTCTCTTCCTCTTGACCTACCCAACCCAAGGAACGCACCATCTGTTTATCAGGGATGTGTCATCCATTTATCAGGGATAACCCAAGGGATGTACCATCCATTTAACAGGGTTAACCCAAGGGATGTACCATTCGGTTATCAGGGATAGCCCAAGGAATGTGCAATTCATTTATCATGGTCTCTTTGGCACAGGTAACTAGGAATCTCTCAGCTCAGAACTCGAGGCAACTTGTTGCTAGGAAAACTATCAACAAACCAACAACAAACATTTTTTGTTTTGGTGCAGATCACATGGAAGTTCACTCTTCTTGACCGACAACCGGGCTCTTCAGTTCTCCAACTCCAATTCGCTCCAGTTACTCTCCAGAATTTGCCCTCTATCGTCACACCATCTCCAAGCTCTCTTTCCTCCCCTCCCTAACTATTGTCCCAACCCATACTAATTCCTCTCTTATGGTTTTCCTTTCTTGACTCACACTTTTCCCCAAGTTGATTGTAATCAACCCCCACATGCCCAATAACTTTGGGACGTGACTACTCACGCCCACCCTCTTACATGCATTCAATGATTGGCTTTGGAAACACTCAATCAGAAGGATTTGACCACTCGCACCCACACTCTTATATGTATTCAATGATTGGCTTTGGGAACACTCAATCAGACATCGAAAGGTTCATATACGATTGACAAGTTTAGGAAAATGGGTTAAATTGATATACATGGGCAATTCCCCCCTTTGACCCCTCTTGGCCATTATCCTGGACACTTCCTCCTCTTGTGGATTAATCTAGCCCCCATCTCTTTTCCATGTTCCCTTAGTAGTTGGCATCACAATTTTATTATTAAAACATTGAAATACAATTCATGTATTACATCTCTTGGTCGTAGCCACATATTGTATCCACATAAGAATTAATTAAACTGGGGATTATAATGGGGATGTTACATTCCCCCTCCCCTACAATTGTGCATCATCCTCGGTGCACTCTATGCCAATATACATGTATATATGAAAATTACATCACAACACTTAGAAATAAAATTCTACAATTTAACAACTCCAACAACAACTCTAACCATCATTCTAATGTCCCTCTCAACTAGTCAACCCAAGGAATGCACCATTTGTTTATCAGGATTGACCCGAGGGATGTACCATCCACTTATCATGTTTAACCCAATGAATGAGCCACTCCTTTATCAGGGCCCCCGACACAGTTGGCTAGGAATCTAAGAAGTGGTTCCAGAACTCTAGCTACTCAAAATGGAGTCTTGCGTTCTACCTTCTTCAAAATTGTCAAAAATTTGCAGGTACTCGTCTCGCATGTTTTCTTCATGCTCCCATGTAGCATCTTCAGGACCGTAGCAAGTTCATTGAAACTTTATTAGCCCTATGGCTTTGTTCCTGAGCACTTTGACTTTTCGGTCCAGGATGTGTACTAGTTCCACCCAAAAATCCCCTTCCCACTTCCATTCTGGAATTGGAAATGGTTGTAGAAAACATGTTGGGTGTCTATGTTCTCTCTTCACTATTTAGCATTCTAGACATCTGGCTATGTAATTAGTCACTTCTTTCTTCATTCCTGGCCAAAAGTAATGGTTTCTTACTGATACAATTGTCTTCTGATATCCTGGGTGTCTGGCATATGGCACATTGTGCATTTCCTTCATAACTACATTTTTCAACTCATTGGAATTCGACAGATATACTTTTCCCTTGTACATGAGGATTCCATCCTCTTTCAACTCCTAGCAATTTAAATTCTACTGAAAATTACCTTGTTGTAATGTTTCTCTTATTTTCATATATTGTTGATCTAAACTCATTGCTGCAATAATTTGACCTTTCAAGTCTGTCTTGTACATGATGATGGCTGCCACATGCAGTTCATGAGCTTTCATGTTGAGTGCATCGACCACTTGATTTTTTTTGCATTTTATATGCTTAATTTAGAATTCATGTTCACTCAAAAATTCCATCCATTTAGTTTTTCTGGCATTTAGTGTTGGTTGTCCAAACAAATGTTTCATGCCACAGTGGTTTGTTCTTAGCTCGAATTTCTTACCCATAAGGTAATGCCTCCACATTTGTAGTGCATGTATTATAGCTGCCAACTCCAAGTCATCTATAGCATAATTTCTCTCATGCTATTTTAATTTTATGTATTCATAGCATACCACATTGTCCCTTTGACTAAGGACTCCACCGAGTCCTTCCTTGCATGCATCAGTGCACACAACAAAATATTCATTTGGATCTGCAATCTTGAGTATTGGTGCACTTGTCAATATTTCCTTTAGTTGTTGAAAACTCTCTTCACACTTGGAAGTCCATTCAAATTCCAGTCCCTTCTTTTGCAAAGAAGAGATTGGACTTGCAATTATTGAGAACCCTTTTATGAATCTTTGGTAATAACCAAAAAGACCCATGAATGATCTGACCTCTGTCACATTATTTGGCGCTATCCATCCTCTAATGGCCTCTATCTTCTCGGGATCAACTTCTAGCCATGCTACTGAAATTATATGCCCCAAGTAGTGAATCTTCTTTTGGTAAAAGAGGCACTTACTTAGCTTAGCATACAATTTATGCTCCCTTAAAACTTGCAACACCATTCTTAAATGTTGTTCATGTTCTTCTTCTTATTTAGAATAGATGATGATATCATCTAAGAACACAACCTCAAACTTGTCCAGGTACTCCCTGAACACTCCATTCATCAAGCACATAAAAACTGTTGGGGCATTTGATAGCCCAAATGGCACTACCGTGAATTCATAATGCTCATGTCTTGTTCTGAATGATGTCTTGTTGATGTCTTCTTCCTTTATCGTTACTTGATGATGGCCATATCTCAAGTCAATCTTCAAAAAGATTCTTGCACCTTTCAGTTGGTCAAACAAATCATCAATTCTTGGCAAAGGATACTTATTCTTTACGGTAACCTTATTAAGCTGCCTGAAATCAATACACAACATCAAGGTTCCATCCTTCTTTTTCACAAAAAGAACTGGGGCTCCCCAAGGTGACACACTTGGGTGTATGTACTCCTTTCTCAATAATTCTTCAAGTTGCATCTGCAACTCTTTTAGTTCTGGTGTACCCATTCTGTAAGGTATCTTAGACATTGGGGAAACTCCTGGAACCAAATCAATAGAGAAATCAATTTCTCCTTTTGGTGATAGTCCTAAGATTTCTCTAAAAAAAAAATCAAAATCCCTCAAAACCGAATGGTCTTCAATGCTCACCACTTTGTCTTTGGCCACCTCCTCCATATGGGTTGCAAACATCTGACATCGTTTCCTGAAGCTCTTCTTCAACTACATAGTTGAAATATCTCTAATAGCTACAACTCTTCGAATGCCTTGAATCTTTCCTTGCTTCCCTTCCTCATCCCTTCCTCATCAAGACATGTGATTGTCTTGTTGTAATAGTCTAGAACAACATCATGTTTCTCTGATGCAGGGATTTTTCGAGGGTCGTAACTTTTGACTCGGTTATCTGTTTGGGATAAAATTTTATGGGGAGTTGCGTCTTGTTGAGTTCACTGTCGTGCTTATCAAATCTATTTGATTGGAAATTGTTTCGACACCTTTCCGGGGCTAAATTCCTTCATATAAGGCCTCAAATTGGGGTTTTAGTGTTTTTATGGGAATTTTTAATTTTTCAATTATCAGTTATCTCTTAGTTTATGAGCTTAATCATAAAAGTGATTTCACAATTAGTGTCACGCTAGTTAGCTCTTAGTTAGTGGTCAGTTTTAGATTCATGTGATAATTTTCTAAATTTAGTTATTTTTCTAAAAAAAAGTTGTTTTTCTAAATTTAGTTGTTTTTCTAAAAAAAATAGTTGTTTTTTCTAAATTTAGTTGTTTTTCTAAAAAAATAGTTGTTTTTCTAAATTTAGTTGTTTTCTAAAAAATAGTTGTTTTTTTTCTAAATTTAGTTGTTCTTCTAAAAAATAGTTGTTTTTTCTAAAATTAGTGGTTTTCAAAAATCCCAGATAGTAGTTATAAGGGGTTGAACTTCGATTGTAATAGTTAGGATGGAGAAGGAATAAAAGAGAGTTATTTTTCCATTCTCCTATGTTTGGATGGTTTATCTGATCTTGTGAATGAATCTCAGGTTTTGGATACATCATTCTCCAACCAATCCATACCAATTAGAAAATCATATGAACCCAATGGTATGACCTTACATCCACCTTTGTATTGAGTCAATTCATGTCTATTGGACAATCTTTAACCAACTCATTGATTTTCCTCTTAGCCCACATGGCTAACTGAACTAACCAAAAATATCTGTGCTTACTTCTCTGCAAGTGAAATCTTTCAACGATCTTAACATTTATGTAACTATGGCTAGCTCTCGAATCAATTAAAATTGATATGGGCTCATTATTGATCTTACCTTGAACTTCAATCATGGGAGATTCATACTCTGTCTGCTTGTTATCCAAGGCTGCATAAATCCTTGGCATGCTTCCTACCATTTCTTCCATTGTTTCAACCTGTTTAATGTTGTGGACAGTCCCCATCCTTTCTCCTTTGTGAGGGAAATCCTTATGTAGATGATTTCCCACGCATCCCCAACATTGCACCGACTGCTACCTTGGCCTTTTTCCAAATGAATCTGCATTCTTGTGTTCATTTTGTGCGACTTGACCCTGTTGATTCGCTTGGAAATTATTCCTGAAAAAGGGTGGCTTAAAACCCTTCTACCTTTGATCCTTCTTATCCTTCATCTTGTCATTCCAAGCTCGTTGGAAAATCGGTTTTCCTTTTCTCTATTCATACAGATGCCTTGCTCTCCTTATGGTTTCCTCTAGGGTTTTTGGGTTGTCATATTGAATCTTATCACTGTAGAAAGAGGGTAACCCACTTAGAAACATTTGGATTTTGACTTTCTCATCCTTGATGAAGTCAACATACTTCAACAATTCAAAGAACCACTTCTCATATTCCTCCATTTTCATGGTTCCCAACTTGAGTTCAAAAACTCTTTCATCTTTCTTTCATGGTAATGCTCGGACAAATATTTCTCTTAGAAATATCCCTTGAACTGCCTCCATGAGGTTCTTTTCTCATCAAGGTTCTTGGCTTGCTTAAGTTGATCCCACCACATGGTTTCCTTCCCTTCCAAGTGGTAGGTGGAAATCCTAGCTTCTACCTAGAATGGGTAATCATGCAACTTGAAATATTTCTTCAATTCCAACAACCATGCCTTCTCCTCTTCTCCTTTCATGTGCTCACCATTGAAAGTTGGTGGATTAATCTTCCTGATTTCCCCCTGCAAAATGTCTGCCTCGGGTATTTTATTTTTCCTCCAAATATGAGACACACTTGGGTTTTTCCCTGCACCTGAACTTGCACGAGTTCTTTTGGTAGAATGCCTTGGAGAATGATGGCATCTACTCATGCTTCTTGACTTCCTATCACTCCCATGATCATCCCTTTTGCTATGGGATCTTAATGTTGATACGTGTATAGCACTAGTTTCTTGCTTAGTGCCAAAGTCCTTATTAACTTACTTCTGTAGCATATTTAGGCTTTTAAGTATCTCTTATTGAGCCTTCATGATCATCTCATTATCATCCCTATAGCTCTGCACGTCTTTTTGCAGGCTTCTCATAGTTACAGTTCCTCGCCTGTCTCTTCTCCCATTAGAATCTATCTCAGCATTACCCATGTTGGCGTGTAGACCTCCAATTTCCTCTTCATGGTTGTAAAACCCTTAAGCATCCTCCATGTCTCTAGTTCTCATGTAGGAACTAAAATCTACTTTTTTGTATCTCTAATTATGCAAGAATGTGCATGCAATAATTGCTTGTTAGAATTAAGTGTATTGAAAAATATTCATCAATTAGATTACATGTAATTATTCATTTTAAATTATGAAGAATATCAATGCACTACTCTCAATTAGGATTCCTTAAATGCATTCATTTTCAAAACAACTTTCCAACAACTATCCTCATGCCTCAATCTGAGTTTTGAGTGAATAGTTAAAACAATTACAAGTTGCAATTTCCACTCTTTTGTTGCTACAAAATTCACTTTTATCACTTTTGAAGAAAATATAGTGCTCAGATCAAAATTATAGGTCGACAGATCTCTTCTGCTTCTCAATATCTTTCTAATGACTATTTGTTTGCCCCAATCTGAGCTCCAAGCTTAAAGTTATGGTGGAAAAACAGTGAAGGAATATTCATTGGCACATGCAACATAGTAGCAACGCTCAACAATCATCTAATCATTTCTTGATTATATCTTCATCATTTATATGTCTTAATGGATTCATAATGTATCTAAGTCATATCTCTTCTTAAAACCTTCCATGAACCCGCTACCAACACTTAGCTCATTTTTCCTTCACAAACTCATAAACTTGTAACCTTCCTTTCATAACTTGTCCAAGAGGTCTCAACACTTAATTATTTTTCCACTTCTTCACAGACTCGCAGACTCATAATATTGTAACCTTCATTTCATAAGCCTGTCCGAGAAGTCCCAACACTTATCCATTTTCCCAATATCTTACCATGGTTTCTTGGGACTAACAGTTGGTCTACCACATGGCTCCACATCACTTGCCAATTGTCATCTTGTCCAACATGTACCTACTGTTAGTAACAATTCTTGTCCTGGGCACAAGAGTATTCAGGTCTGCAAGTTGCACGAGAAGCGCCCAAGCGCAACACGGAAAAATCTCGTTTCAGGCTTCCAAGCAAGTAAGTGGGCAAAATTATATTGTCAACAGTCCAGATTCACCCATAGGAGCAGATCGACGGTCGGCAGGAAATCGCGGTTAGTGGAGTTCCGTCGAGATTAGCGCGATGGATGGCGCCCATATTGCATACAGGACAGGATAGCAGTCATCCATCCAAAGGACGTGTGGCGCGAGATCTAGTCACATCGACATTTCGGCATTCGGAGTTCGAAGGAGGGGGGGGTTCCATGTCGTTCTACATCTCGAAACCCTGAACCCCGAAGCACCGAAAGCACACAAAGTCGGGCCCACAGTATCTCGGAGCAGTCTCAACCGTTCATCCAAAGGAGACACCTGGTGCGCGATTAGGCTCCTCGCCTTTTCGCCCATCGCAACTTCAAAGCCCAAGGAGCATCTCCTTCATATCCCCAAAAAGTGAAGTGCCAAGAGCGTCCAGGACTCGGGCCCACAGTATCGCCAAGTAAGTTCAGGACCGTCAGATCTGAGAGGGATGCGTGGCGCCCAATTAAGCCATCTCGGCATTTTTCTCATCGCGATTGTGATAAGAAAGGATCAACTCTTTCCTATTCACGAACACCGAATGTGCCTTTGAGAATAAACGCAGGGTCACAGCCCGTGGTCACTTGGGAAATAAAAGAGTTGTGCAAGAGGGGCCAAAGGCGTCGGGTTTTAGTCACAGAAGGGATCATCACGATCTCCAGGTGCCATCTAATTCAATCTCAATCCTGGTTCTCGATTAAAGTAAATGAAGGTGAGGGGGGGTGGTTGAAACCTCTCCTCACTCATTAAGTGTAAAGTATGGAGGATCTGGCAAGCTGTCTGCCCGTGAAGGTCCTGTGTACCGATTTTTTCCAAAGACGCCACGCCGAGTCCTCGACTAGCCAGAGAGGTCTGCACACGCTAACTCGACACTTAATGGCTCAGCTACTCCCCTTACAGGAGCCATGCACAGTTAAGATGGAGTCTGACGAAGAATATCCGTCCGAGTTTGACTGAAGGGACACCATGCCTTGGATGACTGAGCACGCCTCTGTTAGGTGAATTTTTCTGAGAATATAGACTCAGTCTTTGTATTTTGTAATCCATCGATGGTTGAGCAAGGCTCCTGGTTGTAAAACTTTAATGAAGCACTGTTATTCTGGTTATGTGTGGACTCTTGAGACTTCTTGCCTTATGAATGTCAGTTTCTTTCACGTCTTTGTTTACACTGTGTTAGAGCAGCTCGGAATTGGAGGATCCAATCGAGTTGTGACTGTTATAGGATGATGTAGGTTGGATCATTGTAACAGTTGCATTGTTTCTAATCGGTCCCTGTGATTTTCTTAGCGCTGGACGACTTGGAATTGGATGATCCAGTCAAGTCCCCCCTTCAGTTCCTCGAAGCCTTGAACCAAGAGGATCTTGCATTCAGAGTTTTTCTTCTGCAAACTGTTGAAAGGCCTGTTGCCTGAGGTAGTTTGCTCACTCCTCTCACCAAGTCATCCACCTGCTCATCTTTTAATCAACTCATTGACTGAAGTTATATCAAGACCTCCTTTGTTCCTCACATACCAGACCCAGTCCCTGAGTTAGAGTGATATCTTCCTGAGTCTCTACCCATTTGATCACCCATTAAAACTATCATGACATAAAACTGATGGGCGTTGGGCTCTGCTCCTGCAAGCAATCCAGGGGTGACTTATGACGCTAACACCTGCCACCATGGAAACACATGTCTTTCTTCTACCACGTCAGTTGACACATGGCCTCCACGTCATGCCAACGTCATTGTATGAAAAAATACCCAATTTTATTTTATTTGCTTATGTTCAAATTTTTCCAAAGAGTCCCAATTTCACTCTCGTAACTTAAACAAAAAAGTTGCAGTCATACTCCAGAAATTATTTATCTACGAGTTTCCACTTTGAAATTCTACTAACTCGGCCCATCCAGGCTCAATGTTGAAAAATGGGCTATAATACCACTTTGTAACGTACCCATCCACCCAGGCTAGGCCACGTCATGCAAAACTATCTCATTATCAACTCTGATACCATATTTGTAATGTACTTAGCCTCTTGCTAAGCAACATTAAGCACAGAATACACATAAAAATGAAACTAAAGTAATTCCTTTAATGTTAGCCAATTCCATGTAGCTTACAACTACAATTTATAACAGATTTAGCTACAGTCTGTAACCATAAAATAGATGCATCTAAAGCATGATAATAATCAACATGAAATACAACTAAAGCATTCATTACAAGAGCATATAAGTCATTATCATTCATGCAGAGTTCATGCACAACAATAAAACATGTAAATAACTTAGTACAAGATAAATACTTATCTTTAAACAAGAATCGTGCAACGAGCTACTTGGGACTGACGTTCCACCGAACCATAGACTGATTATTCCAAATCTCAATAGACAGCCAACCCCAAGAAAGCATAGTAATCCAAAAAAGAGGGTGGTCTTTCACTGTCCACTCGCAACTCATAAAGCTCATAACCCAACTGATATTCTCCTACAGCTATCTTGATCTTTCCACCAGCTCTCTTCCTCTTGACCTGCCCAACCCAAGAAATGCACCATTCATTTATTAGGGATCACCCAAGGGATGTATCATCCATTTATCGAGGATAACCCAAGGGATGTACCATCTGTTTATCAGGGTTAACCCATGGGATGTACCATCCGTTTATCAGGGATATCCCAAGGAATATGCCATTCATTTATTAGGGTCTTTCTAGCACGGGTAACTAGGAATCTCTTAGTTGGGAACTCAAGGGAACTTGTTGCTAGGAAAACTATCAACAAACCAACAACAAACACTTGTTGTTTTAGTGCAACTCACACAAGAGTTCACTCTTCTGGCCTAACAACCAAGCTCTTCAGTTCTCCAGCTCCAATTCACTCCAATTACGCTCCAGAATTCACTCTAGAATTTTCCCTCTATCACCACACCAGCTCCAAGCTCTCTTTCCTCCCCTCTCTGACTGTTTTCCCAACCCATACCAATTCCTCTCTTTTGGCTTGCATTTCTTGACTCACACTCTTCCCCAGGATTATTGTACTCAACCCCCATGTGACCAATAACTCTGAGATGTGACCACTCACACCCACCCTCTTACATACATTCAATGATTGGCTTTGGAAACGCTCAATCAGAAGGATGTGACCACTCACACCCACCCTCTTACATGTATTCAATGATTGGCTTTGGAAACACTCAATCAGACATCGGAAGGCTCATATACAATTGGAAAGTTTAGGAAAATGGGTTAAATTGCTATACATGGGTAATTCCCCCTTTGACTCCTCTTGGTCATTATCCTAGACACTTCCCCCTCTTGTGGATTAATTCAGCCCCCATTTCTTGTCCATGTCCCCTTAGCAGTTGGTATCACATTTTTATTATTAAAACATTGAAATACAATTCACATATTACATTGCTTGGTTGTAGCCACATATTGTATCCACATAAGCATTAATTAAATTGTGGATTATAATGGGGATGTTAAACTTTCAATTGATATTAAATGGATTTGGATTTAAATGTATATTCTTCTCAATACACATTGTGTGCCTTTGATAGTTAAACTTTTGAATCACTGTGTATTGTTTGGACGGTTCTGATATGTGACAACATGTTAAGACTGTAGTTGGGAAACATGAGACTCGTAGAATACATAAAATCATATCAAAACTTTGGTGACTAGAATATCATTAAGTTTCGTCACAAGGTCATGCAAAATGACCTCTACTATTTGGAAATTGTTTCTCGATGCTTCATAAGGATAGTCATAAGTCCAAATAGTTGGTTCTATTTCCAATCCTATGTTTTTCCTACTACACTATGGTTCCAAAACTCTAACATGTCTTTGATCGAATGACCAAAACTATGTAGACTCTTAAGGCACTTCAACTAAAATGCGAGAGAGGAAAGAAGCAAAAATTCCAAATTAACGTAAACTAGTTTTAACACTGGTATGATAAGCACAAATGGTGCATTGTCAAGTGGGGATTGGCCCTTCTCTTGGACTTTGACTTCCATGGGATTATTGAATGTACCACAAGCCTCTAAATTTCATGTCATTCAATCAATTTCTTCTACCATAAAGATATTATCATCTTTGATGCCACTAAGGATCTCATTTGATGACTCTCATTGGCATTGAATCATTAAGGGAAATGGAATTTGTTCCACGAGAAAGAGACAAAAACCTATACATTCTACATATTCTTGATGTACTATAGAATAAGCCTCGCTAGTATCTAAAAACAGAGGTGACCATTTGCAAAATGCACCAATTATAAGAATTGATGTGTAAACATACTAACACAATGACAAAGGTGAAACATTATGAGAACATGGGTAGGATCAAACTTATTTTTCTTCAACCTTTCCTTGGCCTCCTTGCCTTTTGGTCGAGTATCTACCCGTAGCCTTGTTGATTGAACAATCTAAGGTAGGTAGCAGGTAATCAATGAGTTTGTTGTATATTTTAACCTTGTACAATTAATTACTGCAAATCGATTCTTGATAAAAACAGAAAAGATACAATGGCACACACACATTACACAAAGATTTTACCCTCGAAACCCAAACCAGGAAAACCAACAACTTGTTTATAGTCGCATCTCTAATTATTGTATTCATCATATATCGTCATTGTTTACAATACAATATATTTTTGACAACCATAACAATATCATCACCTTTCTCCTAGGGTGATTCTTCATCATCAAAGGCATTCAAAGGTAGAGAGTTAGAATCCAACACACTCAAATATGTAATGGAAAGATAAAGGAAGAGGTACATTATCTTTGTTAGCAAGTTCTTGCAACACTTGTGATGTGCTTTCACTTTGACAAATTGGAAAAGAAGATGTAAGCAAAGCAATGATCATTTACAAAAGGAAACCATGTCTACAGTGTCATCCAAAGCAAAACACTAAGTTGGCAAAGTAGGAATAGTTTTGTCTTCTTGTTAAGTGGTTTTAAAGAAGAGTACACCAAAATGGAAGGGGAAAGTATTCAAGTTTCCTATAGCATGGGTATAAGTAGGTTTGTCTTTATATAAGAGGATAATTTCTAGATAATTTTGTTGTTTTGCATGCTAGGAAATATCTTTCTCTATGTGTGGATAGATAAGAGGGGATATATAGGGAGTGGCTAACTAAATATTTTTAGGTGGCTCTTACAATGTATGGGATTATGTCCTTCCCTACAAATAGAATATCAAATTGGTTGTGAATATAAGTCCCTATGTATGAAGATAGATTTAGCTTGAAAGGTAGTGGAGACACTATTTGGGGTGATTATCTCCAAATGCCTCTAGTAATAATAACATTGTGCAAGATCATGGTTGTCCCAACAAAAAGGACAATAGGCTACTTGTGAGGTTCACATTTATAGAGAAACAAAATACGGCTTAAAATTGTCATGATTGTAATCATTCTTCCCTATGTTAGATAATGGTTCATTCATACTCACAAGAATGTTGACTATAGATGAATACTTGTGTATTCTAAAGTTTGATTCAGTAATGATTATATTTTTTTTTGTATGTAACAAGGGGTAATTTTTCATCCTCATCACATATGTATTGTCTACTAAGATGTTTCTCTGAAGAATACAACCCATTATGGAGAATGTTGGAAGGGTGTGAAACTACTAGATATCATATACTTCTAATGCTCTAACATATAATCTTATAACTATGTCCTCGTAGATAGTCAAGATGGTGGGATAGATTCTAAACATGATGGATATGATCCTTTTCTCTAACAAGTGAATATCCATCAAAATATGGCATTTGGATGATCAATTATAGGTAAATTATATATATCTTCCTCTAAGTTCAAGGGCATAATGTATTCTCAAGGCCAAATCATGTTATTTGAATGATGAACAAAGTTATTATTTCATGAGTTATGTCATGAGATTCTATTTCACACCAAAAAACTCTTCTAATATGCTTCTACTTAAACATAACAATTCCCTCACAAGTCAACAAAGATGTTCTTTGGTAGGTAAAGAAATTAGGAAAGTAAAGACACAAGAAGGGAGAGAAAACAAGATTCAAAGCAAATCAGGGGAAAGTGACGAATTCTAAGAAAGTTTTGGTGATGACACTCAAAAATACAAGTAAATAAAGCACATGAAATGAACCATGCAACAAGAAGAAAGAGGGAGATCAAACCAAATTTATTACTCCTTTGGTTGAGTCTCCAATTGGTGTAACGGATTTTTAGTGCATATGGTAAGACCATCACAAACAATTAAATTGAATTCTAATGACAAACACCCCTCCAAAGCTTACACCTTAAGGATGCATCTTTGTTGATGTTTAGATTGTTTAAAATATCAACAACAACCTCATGAAGATAAATCCCCCTGCATTTTTAAAGAGGTGTTGCTCCTCTCTTGATACATTGGAAGATTATTTGTATGGTTGTAAATGATGCAATGGGTGAGTGCTAAAGAGCAAACCCCAAAAGATCTTCCAACAAATATCTCATTTAGAAGATTTATTCATAAATCACATCATCTTGTTCATGGAAAGAAAAAGAAATAGATATAACTGAAAGATATTTGTACAAAGTTTCTTTCAACAGATAAATTTGCCTTCCTTTTAAAGTGTTGTGAACCCAAGATCAACTATGACTTTACAAGACGAAAGAAAAGTAAAATGGACAAGTCATCAAAGAACTTTAGATGAGTATTGCATTTAAAACTTAAAAAGATTATTGATATGCAAATTTTTGTGGATATTCCGCTGGAACAATTCATCACAACAGATATGATAAATAACTGAAATCTTTATTATCAAGGTTATTTTTCCTTTAGATTTCCATAATATTTCGCTATTAATTTTTCTGCTTATGCATGAAATAGAAAAAATGCGGAAAGTAGAGAACATTAAAATACAATCATACCATCCACAAATAAACACAAGATATGACCTGGGAAACCTAATACGAGAGAAAACCTAGCTAGAAGGTGAGGTTGTTCTACTCTCTTTTCTCTGGTGTAAAATGATGCAAGTAGAAGAAAGAGGCACTCTTTGTGGAGTGGCCTTTTACCTGCGGCTTGTATGGTTACTACAAAATCTATCCTCCTTTTTTATGCTCACAGAATACCACTCTGATGTTTTTCTTAGCTATGGAACAAGATACCATGCAAAAGAATGGAACCCTTTCTCCTCCTAGTGGCTCGGTATTTAACATAGCCCGGTAGTCATCTAAGGGTAGGTTTTTGACTTACTCAACCCTCAATTGTGATAGGTTTTGGACCTTTTAGAATCTTATTGAAATTACATATATTGCTAGCCCCATAAGAGTGAGTAATGGGGGCTAACGTGGTGTCCTCTTGTACCATGGTGGTCAACACGGTGGGTCAACTTGCAGAAGGCATAAATTTTGCATACGAGTTTCGATTGATGTGATTTTTGCACCCTTGGAAAGTTATCAATGTGTAGAATAGCATCATGGTGTCCAAGCTATGTAAGCAAAGTTTTAACCCCAAAAAATGTCATTTGATGCCTCAAAATGGCTCGAGGAGGTTCCAGACCCCAATTTTCCAAACTAGCACCTGCCACTAAAATGGTTGTCCAAGCTTATTCCTCCAATTTTTTCCACTCTAAAAGGATCAAGATAGATGAAAAGAAATATAATGATCTAATTCAGATCAATTATGATGAGCACACTCCGAAAATATCATACTCGAAAATATCAAAGTCTGAGAAATCATTAAAGTTATGTCCTAAAATAGTTCTTTGTGGGAGAATTTAATAATAATATCACAAATAAAATAAGATTAAAAATGTTTAAAACAAGAGGGTTGAAACAACATCAACAAGATTACAATGACAATTACATAAACTTAAAATAAATTGTATCTACTTTTTACAAGCAAGCATCTTGTTCCTCTGGACCTGAAATGTCATGGGAATGTATGGAAGAATATTAAGACAAAGTTGATTGGACCCATATCTTCATGCAGGAAAACATACATGGAAAATATGATGGAAATATTCTAGCAAAGATAAAGATGAAGGGGAAAGTCACACAGGTTGATTCATAAATATTTTGAGAAGCAAAACTTACTTCCAACAGAAAAACCCATGTAGCAAAACTCTCCAACAACCAACTGCTCTAATGCCAACCCTTGAATCTACCTCTTGTTCTCTTTTATAATATTTTCTTCATATTCTTGAAACTTCTTTTCAGTTAGGATTAGGGTTTTATTTACCCTATTTGTGAGCTTAGATATGTGTGCCATCAATTGGGGCCCACTTTATGACTCATGAATTTCTTTAAATAAGTCATTTTCTGAAAATAATTTATTTTTAAGGATGAAAATATACTCGATTGTAATTTAAATTTTAGGACCTAATAATTGATATTTCGGTCATTTAAACCACTTCCAATGTGTTATTCATCTCTTTACCTTTCCGACAAGGTCTCATTTTCTCAAAGTGGACATCCAAATCAAAAGATATGTGCTCCAGGAGATGGAGACTCAACAATCGTTGATCTTCTCTTCGTGGATTTTGAGCCTTAGATTTCAAATTCTAATTCCTTATCCCACATGCATTGTGGGATGGTGCTCTTGAAATATTTATATTGAAATTCCATCTCCATATTCTTTGTATGTGAGGTAGAAGGAATCCATAAAATTCCACTTATCTTATGCACAACATATCTTTTGACTGACACATCATTACCTAGTCATCGTTCCAACTAACTATCCAATCATCTTTTTCCATCCATGTGTCACTTGGGGGTAGGTCCATGCCACTACCATGTGTCACCCAAGGATAGGTCCTTGTCAGTTTCACTTGGAGGTGTGCCCAAAAATAATGAGAAATAAACTTAGGATAAGCAATTCGTATTAAAAATTTAAATGAAAAGTTAGAGGAAAAATAGGAGAATGCGGGACTATCAACAAGCGGGACCAGTAGGAGGATGGTGGATGAGGTAAGACTTAGTAAAAAGAGTTGTAAAAATGTCTAAGTCTTGAGGAAGGAGAGGGAGGAGGATAAGAGAAGTGAAGGGATGTAAGGTAGCTAGAGATGTAGTGGGGGGGGCCAGAGGGCCCATAGTGATAATAGTGGAGGCCATTCAATGTAAGGTGGACTAGGTCCACTATATTCTTAAATAAGTCCCACTATGGTAGTTAGATATAATAAATGGGTAGTTATATATAATAAATGTAAGAGGATTTCTTAGAAGGTTCTACTTCTAGAAGATTCCTCCTCTAGAATGTTCTTAGGTGATGGTAGCACTATATAAAGGTGTTCAAGCAATGTAATGGGATATGAAGAGAATTATTTTATTTGGAGTTGAAGCTCATTAGGAGGTTGCCCCCTCGAAGAGGCAAGTGAACAGGAGAGGATCCCTTCCATAATATCATCCATTGTATGGTGTTTCCCTACCTCAAGGGTTTGGTAATAATAAAGTGTGGTTTCTTCTATATTGTTTTGTGGATCTATTGTGTATTCAGTATTTGTGGTGATTATATTGGTAGATCTATTCAAGTTCTTAACAAGTGGAATCAGAGCACTTTCCTTGGAAGACATTGTGGGCAAATATTTTTATTTTTGCAGATTTTGTTTTTGGAGAATAAAAAAAAGGGCCGCGACATTCCAAACTTTTTTGGTATATTTATATAAAAAATTTGTAGAAACAGGTTGTATATCTGAGTTCCTCTTAGAAAAACACCCAAGTTGGAAAAAAAAAATCGTCTAAAATAGAGTCCGGGAAGTCAAGATATTGAAGTTTTAAAATCTGCAATTTTTCAAGGTTTTTTTCGTGGACGGCGGCGTGATTTTATTTTTTATTTTTTATTTTTTATTTTTTTCTGTAGCAGATGGAGGTTGAATTTGCTCAAACAAATTACAGATATGAGTTCCTCTCACAATTTCACCCAATTTCAAAAAACAAATCAGACGAAACGGAGTCCGGGAAGTGAAGTTATGAGCATTTTAAATTCAACAGTTTTTTAGGGTTTTTCCAGAAAAAAACCGCGATTTTCTGTCGTAAGGTATTGTTCTATTTTTTGGGGTTTTTCGTGACAGTTGTGGGACCGAAGAGTTCATAGGGTGTTCAGATGGCTATTTCCTCTCGAACCCTCACAGACATTCTTGAAGCATTCAAATCCCAATTGTATGACACATTGGATGCTAAATTGCATGACCTTGCAGATGGCCTCAATGATAGTTTCCGTAGTATTCAAGATTCATTGGATAGCATGCAGGAGAGATTTCTTATGGCGGACATTAGGGATGAATATAATCAAGAAATATATTCTTGGTATGATTTTGAGGCCGATTGTGATGATTGGTATATGGATAGTTGTCATTTATGGGATGACAACCACTTTCATATTTTATTTGATGACTCTACTCCACCTTCTGTAGAGAACATCAATGTCCCACATCAGGAGCTAGTTAACATCAATGTCCCACATCGAGAGATAGTTACCAGCGTTCAATATGCATATTCTACAATGGTATTGTTCTTCCGTGATTCATCTTTGATCATCTCCCCCTATGTGGATGGATATTATTATTTTGATCCACATGATAGGTATCAGTACTGGGAGCATCATTTTCAATTGGATATTGGGTGCCGAGTATCTTCCATGTGGATTCACATGAGCAATTGGACAAGAGACCCTGGTTTACAATGGCGATTAGACTACTTCAAAGATGGTGGCTACCATTTACATGGGACCCTGGTTCTCCAAATTGTTTCAGCACTATGGTCCACACTTATCCATGGGACCTTGGTTAATGGTTGTACATCAAGCATTGAAGACAACACTTCATAAGGGAGGAACAAGGTAGCTAGAGAGGTAGTAAAGGAAATCTATAGTGATAATAGTGAGGTCATTCAATGTAAGGTGGACTAGGTCCACTATATTATTAAATAAGGCCCACTATGGTAGTTAGATATAATAAATGGGTAGTTAGATATAATAAATGTAAGAGGACTTCTTAGAAGGTTCTACTTCTAGAAGATTCCTCCTCTAGAATGCTCTTAGGTGATGGTAACCCTATATAAAGGGGTTCAAGCAATGTAATGGGATATGAAGAGAATTATTGTATTGTGAGTTGTAGCTCAATAGGAGGATGCCCCCTCGAAGAGGCAAGTGAACAGGAGAGGATCGCTTCCATAATATGATCCATTGTATGGTGTTGCCCTACCTCAAGGGTTTTCTCTATATTATTGTGTTCATGTTAAGGTGAATGTTTTATGGTTTATTCTTGGTTATTCCTGAAGTATATTTGCAGATCTGGTATAGGTACTTAACAAGGGATAAGAGAGGAAGTTGTAAAAATCGCTAAGAAGGGAGATGGAGAGTAATGAGTTGTGTGAGGAATGGGAAAATGAGTAAGTATGGAGATGGGGAGGAGAGGGCGTCAGAAAATAATCTAAGTGTTGGAGGAGGTGAAAGGAGGGGGAAACATAAGATGAAAAAGGACAAAGTGTTTCACATGGAAGAAGAGGGGAAGAGGGACACAACACTTAGAAGAAATTCTTCATCGATTCTTCGAAGCTCTTCTTGCAATCTCTTTGTTGGGCGGTTGGAAAAAACTATGACTATCTCGAGCATACAGACTTGGATTTTGATTCCGTAAAATGCATGACGAATTTGAAATTGAGGGATACACCATGAGCTCATGAGCATACACAATTTCTTACTTTTTATATCATTTTTTTTTATTCTAAAGAGCAGAAAATCAAGGGGATCAAAATTCTTAATCAACAATCTCTCACCTCGAATTGGTTTTGAGGTGGCCAACGATGAACTGAGAAATAAAAATAAAGTAAAGACAAACTAATAGAAATAATAGAATGGATGCAAAAATATGAGACAAAAGAGAAAAATGTAAAGAACTAGTTTCAACACTAAGTGACAAAAGAGGGAAAGGAAGTAAGGGACTTAACACTAGTTTGGTAAGTCGTGAATCATAGTTATTGTTAAGATTAATAATAGTTTCATAGACCAAAGATCGTAAATTGTTGGTTTTAATCTTTTATTACATGCAATCAACAGGATAGACCATGCACCATTATGAAAGGTCCTCCTAATCAGGTTCATCCCTCTTTTACCCATGACACCAAATTATCATTGAATGGTACAGTAATGAATAGGAAGGAAAACCAATGATAACCAAAAGGTGATGGGTCACACATGCAATTCAAGAAGAGGGCGCAATTTGTTCTCGAGATAATCAAAGCACCCAATTTGTCATTGTTCATAATAATATCTTACAACCCTTATGAAAGAGGTAAGGATTCCCAAGAAATAGAAGATGTTTTAATCTTGAAATTGGAATTACTAAACTTGAAGGCCTTCATCAAAACGAGGTTAGTCATACTTTCATGAAGGCAAAATTGTAACCAAATTGACATTATGTCATAAGAAAAAGTGATTACTCTCCAATACCAATTATTCATTAGGTAAGGAGCCCCATAACAAAGAATTTCCTAATTCAACACTTAAAAGCCCACTAATTGAAATTACATAAAATAAAGCAAAGGCAATTGAGTTTGTAGGAATCATGTTGATTTCTCTAATTATTCCAACAAAAATGAGAAACGAGAAAATACCTCCCTTAGATATTTAACACACACACACACACATATATATATATATATATATATATTACGAACAATAATTAAAATAAAAGGCATGTGTGCTTTAATGACAAATCCATACATATTTATATATAGCTGCAAGTTTAATTATTAAATCACATGTCAAAAGTGAACCATTGGTAAGTAAAAAACTCTAATATCATGCACTTTGCAAATGAAAATTGAAATATTCATAGCCATTGGTAATTGTTAAACAAAATTGCATTAAAGTCCTTCGAGGTGAATGAAGAGGGGAAGAAAGACGGTTCAAAATTAATTAATCACCCCATGGAAAGTCTCGCCTTATGCCTTTTGGTTTATGGTTTCTTAGTTGTATGTGTTTATGGTGTTATGCCTCCCTCACACGTGGTTTGGTGTTTGGTTTCTTAGTTGTATGTGCTTATGGTGTGCATGCATTCAAACTTGAAAGGTAAGAGCCTTGAAACCAAACAAAGCTTAGTTGTATCAAATCCAAGCTTCATCATGTGCATAGGCTCCTTTGGAACGTGTAACATGGACTGTAGAAGGTGGCCCCCATGAGCTCCTCAAGCATGTGGATCCAAATAATTTTCATGTGTGAAAAATGAATTTGAGGCTTTTATTGATTAAATGAAAGTAATGTATATATATATTTTTATAAAATGTGTTTTATTGGTTTTGAAAAGCATACAAATATTTAGTTTATTAATTTTTGGAATCAGTTTTTTTTACTAGAGTCTTTTTATATTAGAGTCATCTAATTTTATTGAAAAAAAAATTAGTTGTTAAATTGAGACAACACGGGGAGTTAGGGTTTCATCAATCTAGAATTTTAACTGATTTTTATATGATCCAAGTCGATTCATAATTGGGTAAAACCCTTAGAGGTGTCATTTCGCCATGCACGAAACTTGGATCGTAGTGGAACTTTGTTCATGCCTAAATTTTTCTTTGAATTCTTATCATATTTGAGGTAAAAAAGAGGGTCATTTTTCTATGAGATTAGCTTATTCCATTTGGGCCAAGTTTGCAGAGGTCTAGACACAAGCAAGACGAGACAAGTTGACCTTGACCTAGATGATCGATTAATTTGACAAGGTTAGATGGTTTTGTGGTGGAACGGACGGAGTGGGAGTGAAGTCAAGGAGTTGTGGTAAGGGAGTGGAGAAGGATAAAGTTGCCACTAATGGTAGTGGTTCAGAGAGATCAAGGGAGGGAACAAGAGAAATCCACCGCCAAGGGTTGTGGCCCAATGACAAGTGGGTGGTGGAGTTGCAACAAGGTGGGAAGGCCTAAGACGAGCCATTGAAGGTGTAGATGAGATGGGAATGGATTCATGTGGATGAGGCTAAGAGGTAGATTACAAGGTGGATGACAACCTCAACAAGACATGGAGGGAATAAGCATGAGACATGCCATGAAGGGTCTTGGGTGAGATGGATAGATAGGAGGAGGTAGAACGAATCATGTGGATGTCGTAATGAACAAGAACCAAAACAAATATGCTCTCCTCGTGACATGAATTCAAGATCGAGTGATGGGTTCATGGGGCATGTGAGATATTTCAGAGGAGTGAAGGAAGGGGCATGCCAATGTCCAGTTGGGTGACAGATCAAGGGTTGAGTGTTGTGCATTGAACCTCTTCTATGCACTGGCACATGGAGCTTTTTGAAACTTCATGGAACTTGTCTTCGGATGACCACCCTTTGTATTGTAGTGTGACAAACTCCATCAATAACTTGTCAATCATTTTAACCATTTGATGTTAATCTTCATGCCAAGTTATGGGAATATTCCAAATGTCAAAAGTAAGTTTGAATATGAACTTGTAAGATCCCACAACGAAATGATGAATCATGCTTCGATAGTTGATTTTGTGAAAGTTGTCATTTATCATCGGTGATTGGAATAGGACAGATGGCATAGCATTGGAGAGATTTCAAAGAGTATTTCATGATGTGAACATTGATTCTTATATACAAAGACAATGGAAAATGTTTTTTTGTCCTTGAAGATGAAGTACATGGTGACCCATCTCGATAAATTTGAGAATGCAAAAGTTGTGTTTTCACCCATGGAGACCATAATGGGGATGTTGATGCTTTTGTAGCTTCAAGAGGTATTCCCACTAGGGGCCATGGTGTCAGGCGTGTGGGAATTTTCGTTGGCACCATATTACTCTTTCGTTTTAGTTAAAATGCCCTTGGGATGAAGCTAGGGCTTAATGGGATTTGTGGTCTTGTGTTGGGGTGGCACACCCATAAAGAGGAATAAAACATTCTAATTAAATGTTGAGTTTATAAACTCACTCTTTAGACTCGTATATAAGGAGAGGAGAGATTGTGACAAATCTCATTGTGTCATTATGGAGTTAGCATAAGTGAGTGTGCACTTGTGCTAAGAGCTTGGGAATTTCAGCAAGGGAAATTCTGTAATTTTAGCAAATCTGGCCTAGGGTTTCTTCGGAATTTTGTTTCTTTTTTCAGCGAAAGAAGGCTTTTGATTTTTCTCATCCAAGAGAGGCCACACGTGTGAGGAGAGAGGAGAAGCAGGGTCGCATGTGTGAGAAAGAAGGCACAACTAGGCCGCACATGTGAGTAGGTCGTACAGTCGCATGTGTGAAGGTAAAATAAGTCGCACGTGTGAACATGTTGTATAGTTCACACGTGTGACAGTCTATATAGGTTTGCATGTGTGGGAGAGGTAGAACAGGTCCGCACGTGCGATTTTCTGGGAAGGTGATAGTCTGTACAGGCTGACGTCAACAATCAGTATATTTTGTATGACTGATGTCAATAGTCAATACAACTTGTATGACTAACGTTAGTAGGTCGTACAAGTGATATCATCAGGTTTGCAAATTGGGAATTTGTCCCAAGATTTTGCTTAGGTTGGTTTGCTAAATTTTATTGGATTTTGGGAGGACTCATTTGTCCTCAGTTTTGGTGAATTTGTTAGTTGTTTAGAGGGTTGATTTTGCCCTCATAAGTTTCTGAATTTGACAATTTACAGAACAAAAATTTTGTGTCTCAAGTGTGTGGATGATTTATCTTTGATCTTGTTATTTCCACTGCTGTAATTTTTCTTCAATAATTTCAGTGTAAAATTGTTTAGTGATAACAACTAGGGTTTACTATTTGAATCACTTGGAAGTAATTTCCAGATCTGAAATTAGTTGCTTATGAAAAATTGACATGGTATCAGAGTTGAGGCTTTGAAGGAAGAGAGGGAGTCTTCTCTTGAGACACATTTGCTACTACAGATTGGAGGTATGACATAACTGTTGTAGCAGATTTGTTGTTTTGTTTTGGGCAGGTCACCATGGTGAACACCTTGAAGATTAAGGATAGGTCAGAAGGGGAAACAAACTTTCGAGCTTGGAAGGCCAAGATTCTTCTTCTATCGGAGGAGAATGGCCTCAAAGAGTATGTTGAGAGTGTGATTCCAAGTCCTAATGATTCAAGGGAATTGGCAACTCATAAGAAGAAGAAAACAAAGGCTAAGCGAGTGTTGCTATAATTTGTGAAGGATCATCTGATTCCTCACATTTCTAAGAAGAAGTCTACCAAGGAGATGTATGATGCTTTGGTTGGTATGTACCAAAGCAGGAATACAAGCAGGAAGTTACATTTGAAGCACCTGCTTCAAGTTGTTGAGATGTTCAATTAGGACACAGTCGTTAGCTATCTTAGGAAGATCACTCGGATCTATGACCAGCTTGCAACCATTAACGAGACAATTAAGGATGTTGAGTTCGTGAATGTAGCATTGAGAGATCTTCCTAAAACTTGGGAACCATTTGTGCACTTGAGTAGTTGCTAGGATTTGATAGAATATGGATTGATTATATCGAGGAGGAGACTCTGTTAGAGTCTAGGAATGGAAAGCAGAAGAAAAACAGTGAAGTTGTTGCCTGTATTAGGAGGAGTAGAGGAGGAGGTTTTGTAGAGAGAGAGGCATCTCTAGAGCCTAGGAGGAAGAAGGACCTTAGGAAGGTTAAGTGATTTGATTTTCATGATTATGGTCATTATGATTAACAGTGTCCACTATAGAGGAAAGGGGGAAGAAGGCAACAGACATTAGCAGTAGAGGTTGATGAGGTTGCAGATAGGCTTCAGAGGGAGTTCTTACTAGTCTCCACCTTTTCCAGTACAATCTTGTGTGATGGTGTTTGGTAGGTGGATAGAAGAGCCTCATGCCTTATGACAGGTGCATGAGACTTGTTCGAAAGTATCATCGAGACTAACTCATATATGTGCATAGAGCTTGGTATGGGGACTAGGCATGCAATGCAGGGAACTGGGACAATACAATTCCCATTGGAGTCAGGAGAGATGTTGAGGGTGACTAATGTGTTATGGGTGCCATAACTAAGGAGGAGTGTGCTCTCAGTCTTGGAGATTGAGAAGAAGGGCTACCATATATTGTTCCAGGATGGACAAGTGTCATTTTTGCCCAAAGGATCTAGCTTCATATCAATAGTGGCTCTTGGAGTTAGAGAGAGTAACTTGTATAGGTTGAAGGGCCAACCTGTACAAGCTATTACCAACAGTAGTAGATTGATAGAGGACATGGAGTAGAGAGCTCCATGAGCTATGTAGGTTCAAAGGGAGCAAGTGGCTCCGGAGGTTGTACAAACTTAGAGGGAGTCAGATTTCAGATGGAGTCAACCCTCAGAATTTAGTGGGGAGGAGCAGCCTCCCAAGACTGTTAAGAAGAATTCATACTTCAAAGGGAGTATGCAGACTTAGAGGGAGCCTAACCTGGGAGGGAGTCAATGGGCTCAGAGGGAGAGTCAACCATTCAAAGGGAGTTCCCCCTCAAGTTTAGGTGGGAGAGAGGCATCTTCCAAGACTGACAGGAAGGTTTCATGGGTCGAGGAGGCCGGGCAGGAGGCTAAAAAACGGGAGGCTTCTAGGAGCTTCATGTCTTCCCAGGAGGATCCATGCCTTTTAGTAGGTCTTGTTTCTGTGACAAAGGAAACAACCAATCAGAAGGATTGGAGAGAAGGATTTACTTCGACGAAAGAGGGAGAAGCCAGTCAGAAGTATTGGAGTGTAGTTGTTGTGGCAGATCCACTGCAGGAGACATAGCTACTTCTAGTGTGGGAGACAGGGTACATCCAGATGTTGGAGGATGGAATACCTCCCCTGTTAAGAGGGAGTGTTGATGCTTTTGTAGCTTTAGGAGGTATTCCCACTAGGGGCCATGGCGTCAGGCATGTGGTAATTTTCATTGGCACTAGATTACTCTTTCATTTTAGTTAAAATGCCCTTGGGATGAAGCTAGGGCTTAATGGGCTTTGTGGGCTTATGTTGGGGTGGCACACCCACAAAGGGGAATAAAACATTATAATTAAATGTTGAGTTTAGAAGGGGTTCCTAAACTCACTCATTAGACTCCTATATAAGGAGACAAGATATTGTGACAAATATCATTGTCATTATGGAGTTAGCATAAGTGAGTGTGCACTTGCACTAGGAGCTTGGAAATTTTAGCAAGGGTAATTCTTCAATTTTGGAAAATTTGGCCTATGGTTTCTTGGGAATTGTGTTTATGTTTTCAACCAAGGAAGGATTTTGATTTTTCTCAACCAAGAGAGGCCACAGGTGTGACGAGAGAGGAGAAGCAGGGTTGCACGTGTGAGGAAGAAGGTACATCCAGGTCGTACATCCGCACATGTGTGGGTAAAACAGGCCACACATGTGAATAGGTCGTACAATTCACACATGTGATAGTCCATACAGGTTCTCATGTGTGGAAGAGGCAAAACAGGTCCACACGTGTGATTTTTTGGGCAGGTGACAGTCCTTACAGGCTGATGCCAGTAGTTTGTATAGTTTGCACGGACGATGTCAGCAGGGCATACAAGTGACATCATCATGTTTGCAAATTGGGAATTTGTCTCTGGATTTTACTGAGGTTGGTTTGCTGATTTTTTTTCGGATTTTGGGAGGACTAATTGGTCCTTGATTTTGATGAATTTGTAAATTGTTTATAGGGATGATTTTGCCCTCGATAATTTCTTAATTTCAAAATTTCCAGAACAAAAATTTTGTGTCTTAAGTGTGTGGATGGTTTATCTATGTTACACACAAAATTTACACACTATCTAGTGTCGTACTAAGTGTCACACTTTCATCGCTATTATGTTTAGTGTTGCACTTATGTACAATTGCGTTGTCAAGTGTCACAGTATCAAAATGACACTTTCCTAAGTGTACATTCATGTTTTACCAACTTAAACACCATGGGACAACATTTTGTCACTTCCCTAGTCATGAAGAGGAAGATAACATCATTTTCTAAAGGTCGAACATATTATTTTACCCTAAGTTTGACTTGGTTGGAAGGGTGATGCTCCCCTACCCATCGTTAGGGGGCAACAATGACCCCTTGTCTCAAGCATTAGGGGAGCATCAATCAATTATGCCTAACTACACCTTTATCTAAGGGTCATCTCCAAGGATGTTTGGGTGGTTATGGATGAGTGATGACTCATAGCCTCAAGTCACTCAACTTCCCTTCCATTATGGGATTCCAAATCCTAACTTAGGGAGAGAATAACTCAACCTTCCCTTCATTTTCTAATGGTGATTGAGCTTTCCAAAGCCTATATAAACAAGGCCATCCATGGGGGAAAGGGAGTTGAATTCTATAAGGTGTGAAACTTTTGATCTTGAGAGAAACACTGGAATAGTTGTGTGTGCATCCAAGGGCTAGGCTTGGATTACTGGCACTATCATCTATATGTAAGTTTTCACTTATGATGAATAAACTTGGCTTGTTCCTTTCAATTTTTGTTTGTGCAATTGTCTAATGATTCAGTCAAATCAAGCTTAGATAGATTAGTCTTTGCCTAATGAGATATAGTAGAAGTAGAGTTGTTTGTCTCTTATTCTTGCAGGTTCCTTTGATCATTAAGAAGCTTGGAGCATCAAGGACAAATGTCAGACTTAAGGTTAGTCTAAATCTCTCCTTCTATCTATAGGATTAAAAATTAATCTAAAAGGAAGTCAGTCATGACTTGTTTCGAATTTGTCTTGGTTTATGTTTTTAGTCTAAGGAGAATTCAACCTATCTGCAGGGTGAATTTCTCACAATATTTTTTGGCGACTCCATCGGGAAAGAACACCATGTTCTTCTCATTCGCTAGCCTATGAATGTGCCTTATCTTTGTTGTTTCTTAGTTTTTCTGAGTGTTTCATCCTTGTTATCAGTCTCTAGAAACATTAGTTAGCTTGCAAAGTCAATAGCCTTTTCATTTGTTGAATCTGAGTAACTTTTGACCATCTTCAGGCAGTAATGCTCCCTATAGGAGGCTTGCAAGGCATTGGCACTCCCTAGCCTTCCTCTGTGGGGCGTTAATAACGCTCCTTGGAAGTGTTTTTAGGGGCGTCACCCCTTCAACAACGCTTTATCTGCATGACAACATGAGCGTTAGTCCTCCTTTTGTGTCAATTTTTAAGCTTTCTCCTCTCTGTGTTTTGAAGTATTTTCACTCAAAGGTGTGCCTTGGACTCTTTTACGATTTCTTGAGACTTTGTTGGTCTGTTTTAACTAGGTTATTACTTATTTTTGGCCTCTTTTCAAACTTTTTTTTTTATCAAATTGGGGAAATTTTGTCGTTGAATGCACTCTTAGTTAACTTGATCCTTGAATGCAATTTGGTCTGTCAGTGATCTTGACTTTCATTATATATCATTAGACCTCTGCCAGTCCCTTTCAAAAACTTTTCAAGTCTTTGCTTGTCAAATTTGGAAGCCCTTTTCCTTGGCTTGGAAACAATGCAAAGTCCTTTAGACCTTGTACTTTCAGATCACTTTTTGGTGAAATTCTTAATCCATTAGGTAGATTCTAAAGCTTTTAGGTCTGTTGCAAGTTCATTTGATATTTAATATTTAAGTGTTGAAGTTTTTAAAGAGTGTTTTCCCTTGTTTGATTGAGCAAGTGTTAGAAATCATCCTTGCGCTTTATTCTCTCAGTTCTTTAAGCTTGTGAGTCTTTGTTTGAACAATCTTTTTGTTTCGTGTTTCTTTGTATCTGCATTGGATCCTTTCATTGAAAGTAAAGAAGCATTAGGAGTTTGCATTTGATTGACTTCATTGCATATAATCTCAAACAAAGAAAATTTTTGTATTTTAATCTTTTGGTATGCATATTTAAGCTTGCATTTTAGTGAAAATTTGCATGGTTTTTGGCATTTTTAAGCTTTCATTCTTAATAAATTTTCTGCAGTTTCTTTGACTCATATATCGAACAACTTTTTCATTCAAAGAGTAGTTTATGTTTCTTGCATTTAATGTTGTAATTGTTTATTTGCTTGAAATCTCTTGCTCCTTTATATAGATAGACTTCATCGAAACTAAAAGATTGCATTGCATTCATATTTTCTTTTAAAGTCTTCTTGGAGTCAAGTGACAAATATCATAAGTTTCACTTTCACAATCTCTTTTAAGTAACAACAACCATAAAAGGAACAAGGCGCTTAATAAAATCAACTAGACTTTTTCATTATTAGAAAACGATCATAGGTCTAGGTTGTATGTCCATGGTAGTAGGGTGGAGAGTAAATTCTCCAAGGCCACTTACATGAGATTAGAATACTAGTGAGTGTTGAAATCCAAGTAGTAAAAACTGATGTTTGTCAGGAGAGCTCCTCTTAAACAAGAGTTAAGCACGAGGTCAAGTGAAGCGACGGTTTGAGATCTCCCCTCTTTTGTTTGCCTAGTGGGACTACAACAAGTTTGGAGCTTTGAAGAGTGGAAAGTCCTCAGGGTGACACCACTTCTTCTTATTATTTGGGTCATGGATTTGTGTCCACCATTTCTAGTTCCATTTTCTTAGTATTGACTATCGACTCGTTACCTTCCTGACCGCTTGTTGTGAAATTGGTCAACATAGTTGCTTTTCCTAGGATTCTACATGGGTGACTGCAAGGGGGCTTCCTTCTTCAGAAGGTTCCTTGTGGTACCTGAGGCAGACGTCGCATCACACTTTCAATACCCTTGGAGGGTGGCCCCACGAAGGGAGGGTTACTTGCACCTAATAGGGTTGTAAGTGGAGGTCGGGGTAACTGCTTATCATATCTTCATTGACGACCTCATCTCCCATCTCCGGAAGATCCCTACTTCCTTTGTTTGCTAGCTTTTATATTTTAGGGACTTTGGTAGTGTGTGTTATTTGATTTAGCATACCTTGGGTTGATTTGGTGTTTATGGCATCAGTTCTAGAGTCTACCAACCAAGGGGACCCTTTTCCCAGGGAACCATTTGTTTTTCCTTCTTTTAGAAACATTGGTCCTCCTTATATTGCTACTTAGAGTCTACCCAGATTCACTATTGGATTACCGGTATGGTTATTTTCCAATTTGGTGATCATGAATGCACTTGGTGCTTCGTATGCAAGCCCTCCACATGAAGAATATCAACCTTATGTTGACCCTTCACCTTCTTCACCTATCCAGTTTTCTTCCTTTTCTTCTTCTTTGCCTAGAGAAATCTCTAAAGCTAGTAACTAGGTGGATAAGAAGAAGAAGAAAAGGAAGATTAAGAAGAAGAAAAAAAAGCAAAGGGCCAAACTTCCAACCACTACAGGACATGTTGTAAGCAATCAACCAATTACTGTCAATCAGGCTGGGAGTGTTGATGATGGTGACAAGCCTACCAAGACAACTCGCAGGCCCAAATACCCTTGCAGGATTTGTAAGGGTGACCATTTTCTTAGAGATTTCCTTGGTTTATACAAGGCTTAGAGGCATGGTCCATGGGTTCTCATCAACTCGTGTTGTCAGTCGCCAACCATCATGCTAGTGACAAACCATCCTAGCAAAAACAAGGTCGTGGAAAAGAAAAGTAGAGTCAAATTTCCTTGTAGGTTATTTGAAGGAAGTCATCAAACTTACTTTTTCCCTCGTGTGGATGAAGCCTCAAAATTGTTGGAAAATATTGTTGATGTCTAACAACAGTTTCTAACTAGTTACCGTAAATTTTCTCCCAACCCACCATTAGTTGACGAAGTGGTCGATCTGACTCCATCATCGATCGATCGCACTCTTCTCTTGAAGAGTGAAGTTCAAGTGGTTGATCCGACTCCATTATCGGTTGATCCCGCTCTTCCTTTGAAGAGTGAAGTTCAAGTAGTCGATCTAGTTCAATCATCCATCAATTACACTCTCCCCTTGGAGAGTGAACTAGATACTGCTCATGTTCTTCTCGTCACTTCAGAATTTTCCGGACAAGGGGGCATTTTCCCCATTCCAATGGAACCCCCTCAGAGTACTGAGGTTATTTCCTTTGAATGGAGTAGACTGGCATAGCCCTGTCTTCCTTCTTCCATGCCTTTCCAAATCATCATGCAAACTTATGAGAAGAACATCCAACGTACTATTATAGATGAAGGCACTTCTATTAGTATTTTATCCTCAACTGCTTTGCAAGCTATAGGTTCCCCTCCACTTGTGCTAGTTACCCATAATTTGATGGCTTTTAATAGAAAAACTAGTGAACCTTTAGGGATCCTTCCTCAACTTCCTATTACCTTGGAAGGAAAAATTGTTTGTATTGATGTCATGGTAGTTCAAGGTCCCTTGGACTTTAATTTCCTCCTTGGGTGAGACTATGTTTATGCTATGAAAGTTATCGTGTCCACACTCTTTTGTATGTTGAATTTCCCTCATGATGGACACATTGTGACCATTGACCAACTCTCATCCGTTACTCCTAATTTGATTGCCGACCATCTAACATCCCTGAATGTTCCTTACATTCAAGTGGTTTCCCCCCCACCATGGGTTAATTATGTAGCAACATGTCCCATGCCTTCAACTGTCGATAAGAAAGAGCCTCTTGTTGTATTCTCGACTTCTTCTGACCTAGATCTGGTAGTTGACATGGTGATCTCTTCAATAGGGATATTAGAGCCTAATATCCCTACCCCTATTGTGGCCCTCAATATGTATTCCTTCCAAAGCATTGTTGTCCCGTCCAACGAAGATCTCTTGGAATCCATGATCAATGTATGTCCCTTGACATGTACTCCTTCCAGAGCATTGTCCTCTTGAAAGCCATGATCAAGAAGAGGCCACGAGAAAAGTTCATGTTTCTGTGTCAAGCTCGTTAAAAAATGAAACAGAGGGCCACGAGCAAAGTTCCCATTTTTGTGTCAAGCTTGTTGAAAAATGAATCAGAAGTCCGAGGATCGAATCCAAAGGTTGCGAGCATAGTTACCGTTTATGTGTCAAGCTCGTTAAAAAATGAAACAGAGATCTAGCAATCAAACCCAAAGGTCACGAGCATAGTTTTTTTTTGGTTCCAAGCTCGTTAAAAAATGAAACCATCCTTGAGAATAATTCTTTTCCTGGTTCAAGCTCGTTAAAAAATGAAACCATCCTTGAGCATAGTTCTTTTCCCGTTTCAAGCTCGTTAAAAAATAAAACCATCCTTGAGCATAGTTCTTTTCTTGTTTCAGGCTCATTAAAAAATGAAACCATTCTTTAGCATAATTCTTTTCCTATTTCAAGCTCGTTAAAAAATGAAACAGACGACCATGAGCACAGTTCATTGTCTATGTCAAGCTCATTAAAAAATGAAATCAGTTCACTTCTAGTTGAGTCGAGTCTTTTTGCTAGATCTCATAAATGTTGAGTCGAGTCTTTTGCTAGATCTCATAAATGTTGAGTTGAGTCTTTCACTAGATCTCGTAATTGAACCTTCATTTCATCCACCTATGTTAGTTGGCCCTCTTTCTCCCTCCCTCTCTAGTGAACATTTATGTATTAGTAGCCAAGAGTTTAGTTGGGTACAAAAATTGGTGACAACATAAGAGTAGGAAGATGAAATGAAGCTTGGGGGGGCATGTCTCTAGCCTTTGGACATCATGTTGGATTTAAGCCACTAGCTTTTAGAGCTTGGGGAAAAGTACCAACCACCCATGGGTATCACCTGAAACCTTTGGATATTCCGTTGGAAATTACCAAGCACAATTTTTCCATGTTTCAAGCTTGCGTAAAAATGAAACCAACCTCGAGCATATTTTATTTTCTAGTTTCAAGCTCATGAAAAAATGAAACCCGAACCGAGCTTAGTCTTTGTTCTTTCTCGTGCTCATAAATACATGAGAATAGGTTACTGAGCTTAATCTTTGTTCTTTATCGTGCTCGTAAATACATGAGAATATGTTATCGAGCTTAGTCTTTGTTCTTTCTTGTGCTCGTAAATACATGAGAATAGGTTACTAATCTTAGTCTTTGTTCCTTTTAGTGCTTGTAAATACATGAGAATAGGTTATCGAGTTTAGTCTTTGTTCTTTCTCGTGCTCGTAAATACATGAGAATAGGTTACCAAGTATACTTTTATCGCTTTTTCGGACTCGTAAAAGCTATACAAAAAATGAACTCTTTGGAGTCTCTTTTAACTTCTTTTTAGACTCCTTAAACATGAAAAGATTGTCGAGTGAGCTTGTTTCCTTTCATGCTCATTAAAATGATTTGAAAAGGTGTCTTTCGAGTGGTAGTTTACCCCTTTTTCAGCCTCATAAGACTAATTATGGAAAATGATCACTCTAACCCACCTCGGTTGGAAGAGTTCTCCCTTGTATTGTTTTACACTTTTTTCGGACTTGGGAGACTAAATTTACGAAAAAAACTCAACTTTGGAGTTTCCTTTAAGTTCTTTTCAAACTCCATAAACATGAAAAAACATTGACCTTCTTTGGACTCGTAAAATTAAACATTGAATGATCCATATGGGACCAAACCCCTCCTTCTTCAGGTTCGTTAAAAATATGACAAGGGACTCACCGAAGGTGCTATACTGGGTATTCGTTATCCTCCTCAAGCCCGTTAGAAAACAAAGGGGCACTCACCAAGCATGGTGGGGGGGAAATTGAAAGAATTAGGTAAAGTCTTTGTCGCCCTTGAACATGGAACCTGTCTGCATTATTTCATATCGATGGAGTCTATTCGCCTGAGAGTCATATTATAATTTTTCATTTCAGTCGAAGAGTTACCAACTCCACGTGTCGTCACGCTTTTTCATTTCAGTCGAGAGTATCATGATTGTCACATATTGGATCCTGGTTCATGTCTCTTTGATTCGACACCACCAAGTCACTTGTCGTGTCACCCGCAATGTTCAAGGGAAGTGCCAACTATGCTCAACATTTTGGTCAACCTCTGCAATATCATCAATTTGTGTCCTCATGTTAATCCATGATGCTCCATTACACATCATTTCCAGTACTTGTTTCATGTCGATGATGGGGGATACATCATGGCCCTCCTTCGACGAGTCTTTTCCTGTCAACTCCGACAAATTATCCGAGAATTAGACTTAGAAGCCAATTTATCACCTTGAAGCTTGCATGCCTCAATGACATGTTTCTTCGCTTTCGAAAGTGGGCTTCCATCATTGGCCCTTGATCGGAAGATTTCGTCGAATGTTTGACTTCAACTCATTGTTCACATTTTATGGATTGTACTAAGGTACATTGGGGATCATTGATATCAATGATGATTTCCCTCACACTTGTTAATGGTATACAACAATGACCGGTAATCAAGTGGTTTATACCATGTTCGATATTAGTGCGTGTATTCACATGGTTGGAATCGTACTGGTTAGGGATCAGGATGAAGACCCTAGGAACCTTTTTGGCACCTACTAGTGTTATGTTCCCATCCCAGGCTGCGATGGAGAATAATCTTACCAATGTACACTGTCACATAAATCCACTTTGCATTGGTCTATGGCTATGTTGTTATTATATCGTAGCTCCACTGTGTAAAATCTTATAGCTACAACCTAATCGAGTCATGGAGGTATGGATCCACATTGTATATCTAGTGACCATATCCTTAGTAAGTATTTTCATGGATCCATAGTGTATTGGTCGGCGGCCATGCTTTGAGTCATTTTTTCGTGCATGGGTATGCCCTCCTCAAGGATACATATATATTGTTTACCGATTGGTTGTAGATTCCAACATGCTCTTTTTCTCTAGTTCCTTAGCACACATCATCATTTGTAAAGTGTTTCGACCATTCAATTCTCTCCTGACCTTGCACTTTAGGGGGCAATCTGTTACACACAAAATTTGCATACCACCTAGTGTCGTACTAAGTGTGCACTTTTGTCACTATTCTGTTTAGTGTCACACTTATGTACAATTGTGTTGCCAAGTGTCGCAATATCAAAACGACACTTTCCAAAGTTTCACATTCATGTTTTACCAACTTAGACGCCATAGGACATCATTTTGTCACTTCCTTAGTCATAAAGAGGAAGAGAACATCATTTTCTAAAGGTCAAACACATGATTTTCACCACAAGTTTGACTTGGTTGGAAGGGTGACGCTCCCCTACCCATCTTTAGGGGCATCAATCCCTAAGTGACACTCCCTAGACCACTGTCAGAGGGCATCAATGACGCCCTGTCTCAAGCATTAGGGGAGTGTCAATCAGTTATGCCTAACTCCACCTTTATCTAAGGGCCATCTCTAAGGATCTTTGGGTGTTTATGGATGAGTGATGACTCATAGCCTTGAGTCACTCAACTTCCCTTTCATTATGGGGTTCCAAATCCTAACTTAGGGAGCAAATATCTCAACCTTCCCTTCATTTGCTAATGGTGGTTGACCTTACTAAAGCCTATATAAGAAAGGCCATCCATGGGGGAAAAGAAGATGAATTATATAAGGTGTGAAACTTTTGATCTTGAGAGAAATTCTGGAATACATGTGTGTGCATCCAAGGGCTGGAGGAGAGAAGGCTTGGAAGACTAGCACCATCATCCATATGTAAGTTTTCACTTATGATTAATAAACTTAGCATGTTCCTTTCAATTGTTGTTTGTGCATTTGTCTAATGCTTACGTCGAATCAAGATTAGATAGATTAGTCTTTTCCTAATGAGATCTAGTAGAAGTATAGTTGTGTGTCTCCTATTCTTGCAGGTTTCTTTGATCATTGAGAAACTTGGAGCAACGAGGACAAACATCAGACTTAAGGTTAGTCTAAATCTCTCTTTCTATCTACAAGAATGGAAGTCAATCACCATTTGTTTTGAATTTGTCTTAGGTTATGTTTTTAGTCTAAGGAGAATTCAACATGTCCGCAGGGTGAATTTCTCACAACAATCTTTAATCTTGTTATTTTCGCTGCTATAATTTTTCGTCAATAATTTCAGTGTAAAATTGTTCAGTGATAACAACTAGGATTTACTGTTTGAAATCACTTGGAAGTAATTTTCAGATCTGAAATTAGTTGCATATGAAAATTTGATAGAGGAGTGTAGTTTATTGTTGGAATGTTATGGATTGCTCTAAACCATGCAAGTGTTGAAAAACAATTCTTTCTATTGATACAATTCATTTTTAATCATTGAATTTATGTCATGAAAACCCAACACACTAATCACATGGATATTGTGCACTCCACAACTCAGCCATATGAAGTTGGGTTTGAGCAGGCTCGGGCTTGTAAGAAACCTTGCAATGAGAGCTACACACTAAAACAATAAATCCACTAACAAAAAAAGGGACTCTTTCAAAACTATTAAATGTATAACACAAAAATGCATAAAAGAGGCCAAATTGAGTAAAAATGTGTGCAGAGAAAGAGTTCCTCCATCCATTGGATGCCATGACTACCATGATCATCTAGGGCAAGTCATCCCATACCCAACAATGATAAAACTCTGAAAAACAGAGGAACTAGCACATGCCCCACTAACTAATCCAACCTAGGCCCTAGAGGCTGAAACTGACCCAAACTAAAAATTGCCACTGGAATGGCATTATTAAGGCAAAAATAGTCATTAATATGGGTCAACTGACTCTTGAAAAATAGAAAAACTATATCTAGTTTGACAAACTAGTTGTGTGAGGTATGCAATGGAAAAATTATGGTTGCATGAGTAAAACTTGTATGGAAAGAAAAGTCACGTACTGTTGTGGCTATGGTGACTAGTCAATGTTGGTGTGAAAAAGAGCATGTTTTCCCAAGTGTCCAATATGGGTCAACAACAACCTTTATCAATTTGACAACCTCTAACATGATAAAGTTGTGTTTCCTTGCTATTTTTTGGATTCTAATGACGAAATCCATGGTCAATACTCTCATTTATATTCCAAAAGTGGAAATGTTGTGATAAACTAGATGGATGTCTATGTTTTGCTTCGACTTGTTGGCATTATATACATCTTGAGATGTGTTTAGAAACACTCTTCTATATCCCCAATTGGAAATATTATTCCCTTAACATTGCAATTATTTTATGGTAACTGACCAAAGTTTGGTACAATATGCATCTCATTTTTTATGCTCTTCCTTGATTCAAAAGAGTCAAGGACATGCATTGAGTTTCTACACACGAGAATGTCATCATCTACAAGTTGGTATCCCTCGTTATTTTGTTGTACCTTTTCTTGTTGCAATGTTCTTGAAAGTCCATATTAAAAATCTTGAAGGATGGGAGATTGAAGGAGCATCAGATGTCGATGACAAGGACTAAGATCATGAATGGTAATAAATGCAAGCCTTGTGTAACCCAAACTCCACTATAAATAAGGAATCACTTTGTTTCTAATATGGAGAAGTCCTCAAGTGTTGTAAATGAAGATTGCTTTATGTCAAGACGTAGATCAAGATGACAATGGTGATTACTATCATCAATTCAAGTAGCCAAAAGAACTTGATATTGGAAGTCTTGGTGTGACAACCAAGTTTGAAGAAATCAACACACTTAGACCACACCCATTATGATGGCTACAAAAGGATGCAAAATTGCAAGTGGCACACTAATGTAAGTTTAAGGTTTGCATTTCCAATGAGTTCATAAATGAGTTGGAATATGATGTTGTACTATTAAATATTTGTAAGGTGGTTGTAGGAAGTTCATATCTTTAGGGTAGAGTCATTGTGTTCATGAGAAGGGCCAATAAGTGGAAACTAGTGAAAGAAGGGAAGCCTTACCTTGTGAACAAGTACAAAGGAAAGAAGACAATAACATTGATTTATGTTAATCAAACTAGGAGTTTGATTAAGAGCAACAAGAAGTTCATGATGTTGATTGAGAACCAACGAGGAGAAGCCTACAACGACCAAATCCGTTGAAGTTGATATAACAACAAACCAAAAGAAAGAGTTGAACCAACTTTTAGGGAAATATGAATTGGTGTTATAAGAATTGAAGGGGATACATCCTTAGAGCCCAATTGAACATGAGATACAATCGATGCCTGAATCACCATTGTCAAACCTTGGCTTGTACATATTCTCAACCTTGGAGAGTGAGTAGACAAAGAATAAGATACAAGAGTCATTCAATCAAGGGGTTATCAATCCTATTGTGTCCCCTTGTTGGTATCCCATTGTATTGGTGCCCAAGAAGGATGAGACTTGCTATACATGCGTTGATTCCAAAGCACTCAACAAGATTACAATTAAGAACCATACGCCTCTACTGAGGATACATGACTTATAGGATCGATTACAAGGATCAGAGTACTTATTCAAATTGGACCTCAAATATGGTTACCATTGGGTAAGGATCAAGGAAGAGGACACTTGAAAGACAACGTTCAAGACTAATCAAGGTTTTTTAAAATGGTTGTTGATGCATTTTGGGCTTACTAGTGCACCAACCACTTTCACGAGATTGATGACGAGGATGAGGTTTTAAGGCACATCATAGATTAATTCGTGGTTTTGTATTTAGATGACATACTCATCTACACTAAAACACAAAAAGAACATGTTAGTGATTTGAGGCAAGTGTTGGAAACATCGAAGGCTAATAGGTCATAATTGAATGCAAAGAAGTGTGACTTTATAAATCAAACATTTTTCATGTAAAGAATTTTGTTAGAGCATGTAATTACCTTTCGAATACCTTATTTTTCAAGAATTGTTATATTATCCGAGGAAGGAATGCAATGAGTTTCTTTGGGTTAAGCCATAGGAACATGCATTCAATGTGTTGAAGCAATTTTCTTTTAAGCATTAGTGCTTGGGCTTCAAAATTTGTAACAACCCTTTGAAATCAAAGTAGACACATACGACTATGCCATGGGGCCATCCTCACACAAAAAATAGGATTGATTTCATACCATCCAAAAACCTTCAGTGGAAATACCATGAATTATCCAACATGTGATAATGAGTCAATGGATTTGCATTAGGCAGTCAAGCATTAGGGGGGCTCTATCTTAGGGAAGGAGACAACCATCCACACCAACCACAAGCCATTACAATGCTTATAGACTTAGACGAAATTACAACAACCCAAGCATACCAAGTGGATATCGTACTTGCAACAATTTAAGCTTGTCAATAATTACAAGAAGGGGGTCACTAACAAGATAGTTGACTTTCCATGGAGACCACCCATATTAGTGAGCACTCTCTTTGTGATCATTACAATGTTTTGAGGTTACTCTTGGTTTCTATGTTTGTTACACTTTAGTTCATCATCTCCAAAATTCATATTTATGCCCATGATATTTTCTTCATGATCTAAGGTGTCACATGGGTCATCTATGTTTACAAATTCCTCAAAAATCCCCTAATTCAACTCTTGGTTTCATGAATGATCCTTAATGTCTTCATTGTATGCTTTGTTGGATCTTTAGTATCCCTTTTGTTGGATCATTAATAACCCTTTTGTTGGATCCTTATTGTCCCCTTTGTCATATCAATTTTTTCATTGACCTTCTTTGATTATAGATTGAATATGCAAAAGTGTATATAAAAGACATTTGTTAGACAATCTTACTATGCACTTTCATCCAAACTTCAAATCATTTTGAGTTTATATGTCCAATTATGACGAGGCTAGAGTATGATTTTCTTTTAGTGTGTTTGGTTGTTTTTCCTTGTAGTATGAACAACATACCCTTACTAACCTTTAGGGACCTTTAGGGATTACGACCCCAATGGGAAGCGATACATGGGTCAAGGGGGTGACAATCCCGTTGCGGTGTCATTGGTGTTTGATCTCTCAAAATTCCTATGTGAACATGTATTCCTTCCAATTTTTTATGCCTTGTGTTTGTCCTCTTCTGATGATTGACCATATCTTACATTTCATGTCCAATGGTTGTTGAGTACTTTGGGCACAACCATTCTTCCATATAACATATTCTGTCAACTAATGGATCTCTTCCAACTAGTGTGATGACTAGTTTGCTTCATTGAGTTTACCCTCATAATCTTCCATCGGGGATTTCCATCCTTCACAAGGTCTTGACTTTCTCGATGGCGATAATGTATCCTAGCATGCTAACTCTTCATGATGACAATTATATGATTTTCAACTCTTAATCATTTTTTAGATTCCTCTTATGAAATTGGAGATTGGGTGGAACATACATCCTCAAAAATATGTAATGACCTCGTTCGATGACCTTTTTACAATAACAACATGTGCATTTTGGTTCCATCAAAATTCTCTCCATACAAAGTTTAGGAACTATTCTTAGGTTTCTAGATGATCAATTTTCAGTAATTATGACATTACTTGAATTTGAAGACTTTCCTAGAAACTATTCATTATAAACCATTTATTCTTCTGCATTAGAATTTTCTACCATCTTAAGTAACTCAAAATTCATGATTATTAGTTTTCGATAGTTTCCCATCTTCATTTCCTTCATCATACTTAGTCATTTTTTCAAGTTTTCCCTTGAATATCCCTCATCAAAGATCATTATCACTCTGTAAAAAAAAAAATCCTCCTCTTATGCATGTTTAAGACATTTTTAATAACTATTCTCCAATGGTTATTAATGATGTACACTGCATAGTTATTTTTATGAGTTCTCATTGAAACCTTTTCATCTTTTAAGAGTTTTTTTTGCCTCGAAAGAAACATATTAGATGCATTGGATATAAACACTAATTTGAGTAACATTTGCTAAAGAGCTCATGTTATTAGTAAAAAAACAACCTAAAGAGATGCATGTGGAGTTGTAGCAATAAACAAACACCACAAGGGATCAAACTCAAGAGTAACTACCTAAAGAGATGTACGTGGAGTTGTAAGGACGAACAAACACCATGTGAGGGATTGAAATCAAGACCAATTACTTATGAATATAGGGTCACAAATAGAATGTCAAACTAAGACATTCAACAAGGTACCCCTGTCATTAGTAGAAATAAATGTATGTGGAATTTTGTTTCCTCTTATGAGGTCACATGTTCAAATCCAGAGGGGGGTAAGGTATGTACATCTTATATATATATATATATATGCGTTAGGTATATAATTTTAGCTAAAATGGAAGGTGGTTATTATTAACTATCCATATCATTTATAATTTTTTTTTTAACTTGTGGGCTACCTTAATTTTTTTTTTATATATATAGCCTGAGTGGGCCTAATGGTTAAGAACCTGTGTTTCCTCTTAAGAGGTCACAGGTTAAAATCTAGAGGGGGTAGGGTATGTATATCTTCGTAGACTTTACCAATCAAATCGCTGGGCGGATGAGGGTCTCTTGTCCCACAAACAAGGAGATCTCATACACCAATTTGATGCGCTGACTTAACTGTGACCTTAAAAATATATTATTATTATTATTATAAAAGAGTATACACCACTTCCTTTTTCAAAAAATACCCAAAATACACTTTCACTACTTTAAAAAAATAAATCTGAAAGTTGTAGGCAGGGAAAAGTTGCTTACGCGTACGTTTGATTTTTTCATCGCTCTCCATTAAAATCCTTCAGATGACTCTGTTCACGCAAGGTGCCTTCTAACAACATAATAAGGTATATAATTTGTATGAAGTATGGTGGAAGGTATTAATTTATCAAATATGGAGCAATATTATATGTGATTTGGGTGTTCGACAACAGGAGAGATCAAAACTATGGCCGCATCTGCAGCATTGCGGCGTGCCTTGGCCTTTTCAAGATCATCCTCCTCCTATATACTCAACCCCCACAAACGATCAGTATNATGGAGCAATATTATATGTGATTTGGGTGTTCGACAACAGGAGAGATCAAAACTATGGCCGCATCTGCAGCATTGCGGCGTGCCTTGGCCTTTTCAAGATCATCCTCCTCCTATATACTCAACCCCCACAAACGATCAGTATTTTGTTATTCGCCATCTCTTGCCAGGGGTTATCGGAGCAATGACAATGGAATGTTCCTCAACTCTTATGTTAATACACACTTGGACCCTCCTCTGCTTAATCAATGGCAGAGGGGATTCGCCAAAGCAAAGAAGTCCAGTGAGTTATTTGTTTCACTCATTCCTTCCTCTTCCGTTTTCTTAGTTTTTCGCAGTTATTCATAGCAAACGTCTCCTCAAATGGACAAATACAAACTCTATCTGGTCCGAAACAGCTCCTAAAGAATATTTGGATTTTTGAGTTATATACCAGTGTAAACCCATCTAAACCTCTTAAATAATATCTCCCGCCTCTTAGTTAGACGGTAGAACAAACCCCTCTTAGTCTCTGTTTGATATATCTTAGTCTCTGTTTGATATAGAGGCTGTGAAGCTCAAGGTCGTATAACTAAGATTCCAATATTTAATACACCAGCCATTTGTGTAACTCCAATATGCATCCTCTTGGTTTGCGATTTGGACTCCCGGTTTAGTGAAGCTTGTGCTCGTGTCAATCTTCAATGTACCCAATACATTGTCTAGATTCAGTGCACCATTACACATGTCATTGTTGATGGAACCCCCACCCGGGCTGTAAAGCAACTTGCTTCTCTGGGTGCAAATATTAAAATCAATTTGTGAAATATTTTGTTTGTTTGACTGAAGGTATTGAGTTATAATTTCAGTGGGTA
>SNQJ01S0000284.1:439724-472531 GCA_010110895.2 Picea sitchensis | reverse complement strand
GAAACGAAATCTTTCCAAGGGTCATAAATTCGAAGAATTCAGGAAGGCCAAACCACCCTCCTTCAACGGTGAAATAAAGAAGGGAGATGAAGCAAAGGCTTGGCTACTTGGACTAAATAAGTATTTCAGAGTCCATGACTTCTCAGAAAATTTGAAGGCCCGAGTGGCCACCTTCAACTTGAACAGAAAGGATTCCATTTGGTGGGAAGACCTTAAGAATGTGAAAGGGGTTCGCGAAGAGGACCTGTCTTGGGAGCAATTTGAGAAATACTTCTGGAAGAAGTATTTGTCGGGAAAATATTTCGACGAGAATACTAAAGAGTTTTATGAACTCAAACTGGGGCAACTCACTATAGAAGAATATGTCAACAAATTCCTCGATTTGTTGAGGTATGTACCTTATATAAAAAGTAGAAAAGGAAAAGGTACAACGCTTCATCAGTGGACTACCTAAGGACTATCGGAACAGAATTGAATTTGATGAGCCAAAGACCCTAGAAGGCACTATCCAAAAGGAAACCTATTGTCATGAATAGTTCGGACATCGAACAGAAACTCATGAAGGATGGAAACAAAAGAATAGTTTGAGATTTCATAATAAGGGGATTAAATCCCCAGGATTTAAGAACTATAAGAAGAACCCAAGGATGAGCTTCCCAGCCCAGAGCATACACCAGCAGAACTTTCCCTCCTTGAGCAGATATAAAACTTATGGATCCGTACCAACGAAGGCTGATAACCCAAAGAGAGAACCTTTGAAATGTTGGGGTTGTGGAGAAGAACATCTACTAAGAGACTTTCCACACCGACAATAGAATAGTCATAGAATTTACATCATCCAGGAAGCTACCACCGTCAATGAGGTGGCTAGGAGTGTGCCACAAATTTATGCAGCCTTGGATAATAACCAAGCTGACCACCAAGATTTAGTGGTGGAAATAGAAGGTATGATTTCCATCCATCTAGTGTCTATTTTGATTGACCCTCGTTCAAATTTGAGTTATATAGCCCCTAAGGTCGTTGATAAGTGTAAACTATAGCCACAAAAACCTACCAAGCCATGGTTGGTACAGTTAGCCACTGGCACCAAAAGAAGGATAACAGAGGTCATACCAACCTGCCAAATAATGTTAGGTGAATTCCTCACCCAAGAAACCCTTAACATATTACCCCTGGGATCATATGATCTATTGATTGGTATGGACTGGCTAGCTGCCCATAAAGCCAGATTGGACTGTTACCATAAAACCTTAGAATGTGTAAGTAAACAAGGGAAAAGGATAACCCTTCAAGGGATCCGAAAACCTATCTCGGTGAGACAAATATCAGCTCTGCAAATGAGAAAGTATTGCCGAAAAGGATGTCCCCTATATGCAATACAGGTGTTGAAAACTATTGAAGATAACAAACCAAGCCTTGAAGACCACCCTACCATGAGAGAATATAGAGATGTGTTTTTGGAAGAGGTACCGGGTCTACCTCCAAGAAGAGACATAGACTTCTCGATAGAACATGCACCTGGAGTGGTGCCGGTGTCTAGGACACCCTACCGGATGAGCACACCCAAGTTAGTTGAACTTAAATTGCAATTAAGAGAAATGATGGATAAGGGCTATGTCCAGCCCAGTGTGTCTCCATGGGGAGCACTAGTCCTATTTGTGAAAAAGAAGGAAGGTACCCTTAGACTGTGTATAGATTATAGACAACTCAATAAGGTAACCATAAATTAAAAGTACCCCTTGCCCAGGATCAATGACCTGTTCAACCAATTAGGGGGTGCATCTATTTTCTCAAAGATTGACTTGAGGTTGGGATACCATCAAGTCTGAATTAAGGGTGAAGACATCCATAAAACTACCTTCCGGACGAGGTATGGTCACTACAAGTTTGTGGTAGTGCAATTTGGATTAACTAATGCCCCTGCCACTTTCATGTTCTTGATGAACAATGTACTCATCAAATTCCTAGACAAATTTGTGTTGGTTTTTATCAACTATATATTAATTTACTCCAAGAATAGAGAAGAGCATGAAGAGCATCTTAGGCTTGTGTTGCAAGTGCTAAGAGAACATCATCTCTATGCCAAATTCAGCAAATGTGCATTCTTCTAGAAGCAAATACATTACTTAGGCCATGTTCTATCTGAAGAAGGAGTAGCAGTAGACCCTGACAAAATCAGGTCTATCATGGAATGGCCTACCCCAAAGGATGTTTCAGATATCAGATCCTTTATGGGATTAGTAGGGTACTATAGGATATTTGTAAAAAGATTCTCCAAGATTGTTTGTCCAATCACTGCCCTCCAGAAGAAGGGGACAAAATTCATGTGGACACAGAAATGTGAAGAAAGATTTCAGACCCTGAAACATCTATTGACCCATGCACCCATGTTGAAGATCATCGATCTCGAAGTTGACTTCCTTGTGTGCACAGATTCCTGTAAGGAAGGGCTCGAAGGATTCCTTATGCAGGGAGGAAGTGTGGTTTTCTATGAATCCCAAAAATTGAATGAGCACGAAGTGAACTATGTGACCCATGATCTAGAGCTGGCTGCCATAGTGCACACCTTGAAAATGTGGAGGCATTACCTCCTGGGAATAAAATTTGTACTTATGATAGACCACTATGGATTGCAATATATGTTCAACCAAAGCTCAACACTAGACAAGCTAGGTGGATGGACCTCCTTAGTGAGTTTATTTCAAAATCAAACACATTAAAGGGAAGGAAATAGGGTGGTCAATGCCCTTAGCAGTATGAAAATAGTGCGTATGGTGAAATCCTATGGGAGCGATTAATGAAGGGAAAGAGTCTTCAAATACTGGCCGTGGTGAAATCCTATGAGACAGATGTCAAGGAAAGAGTCATAAATGCACAAGAGATAGACATATTCTTCCAGACCGTGACCTCGTACCTACAGCAAGAACCCACAGAGATAAAGTATGAAGGCTACCATATGACATAAGAAGGTCTGCTCACTTACCGAAGCAGACTGTATATTCCAGATTGTGACGACTTGAAGAGGTTCATTATGGATGAACTACATAAAAGACCATATACTGGTCATCGAGGATATCAGAAAATGATTACGACCACCAGGAAACAATTCTACTCGCCTAGATTGAAGAAATATATAGCCGAGTACTTAGCCAAATGCATAGAGTGACAATAGGTTAAAGAAGAACACCGACACCCAACAAGATTATTGCAACCTTTACCAATCCCATAATGGAAATGGGCGACCATCTCCATGGATTTCATCACTGGGTTACCAACCTCAACCAAACATAATGATGCCATTATGGTAGTGGTGGATAAATTGAGCAAGTCCACTCATTTTATCCTTGTCAAGTCAACTTGTAAGGCAATAGACATTGCCAACGTATTCATGAAGGATATATTCATACTGCATGGTATGCCGAAAGAGATCGTGTCTGACAAAGACACGAAATTTACTTCCAACTTTTGGAAGTCACTGATGGTTGATTTAGAGACCAAGTTGTCTTTTAGCACCGCCTATCACCCTCAAACCGACGAATAGACATAAAGAGTGAACCAAATACTAGAAGACATGTTAAGAATGCATGTAATGCATCAACCCAATAAGTGGGAAGACTACCTGCCACTGGTGGAATTCGCTTACAACAATGGCTACCAAGAATCCTTAAGGATGAGTCCATTTGAAGTCCTCTATGGTAGATCATGCAACATTCTTGTTAGTTGGAGTAATCTCGTAAACATAATTTATTTTGGACCCGACATGTTGAAAGAAATTGAACAGCAAGTGACTCAGATAAAAAAAAACCTGAAGGTCACTCAGAACCGATAGAAAAGTTACGCCGACCAAAAGAGAACTCCAAGAGAGTTCAAGATGGGAGACCATGTATATCTCAAAGTTAGGCCCAGGAAGAGTTCCCTGAAAATGAGAGCTTGTGCCAAGTTGGAACCTCGGTACTATGGACCCTTTGAGTTTCTAGATAGAGTGGGACTTGTAGCCTATAGGCTAGCACTTCCTCCCACAGTAAAAGCACATACTGTTTTCCATGTTTTATTATTGAAGAAATACGTACATGATTTTAATCATATAATTGACTGGTCTATGATCCAGGTGGAACCAGAAGGAGAATTCCTACCAGAACCTCAATGCATACTGGATAGAAAGGAAACCCCACTCTGGAACCGAACCATTGCATAGGTCAAGGTGCAGTGGAGACATTTTGGCCCAGATGAGGCTACATGGGAAATGGAGGATGCCATGAAACAGGCATATCCAATTTTTTTTACCTCTGTACATACATGTCATGATGATAGATAGAACATCGAGGACGATTTTCCTTTAAGGGGGAGGGAATTGTAACACCCCGTTTCCCCTAGTCTATAAAAATAATTATGCTAGCCAAGAACTATGGAAAACTCAAAGATGTGAATGTGTGATTTTGAATGGACCTTAGTATACAGGGTCAAGGAATGTAAATTGACATTATGAATATATATATATATTGCAGGACTGCTGAGAGGGGGATGTGTTGGAAAAGAGACCACAATGGCTGAAGAAAGGTGGTGGAAGGCACCTAGAATGGTGGTGTTAACTTCCATCGAAACCAATACCATATTTGGTCTTCACTGGCCTAGAGAACCAATAGCGGCTTGCTAGCCCCGAAATGAATTACTCGTTGGGATGGTAGGTGAAGAGGCTCCTCATGAGTTAATGAAGGATGGGGGCGAATCGCCCATCCATGGAGGCCTCATACCTGACCACAGTGGGGAAATTTGTACCACACGCAACCTCGTCGGAAAAAGAAAAGGCAGGTAAAAGGTGTGGAAAGGGGGGGACGCAAGGGAAAGATGAAAAAAAGGAGATCGAAAGAACTCTGGAAAAAAAAATACAGAGTGAGTGATAGCATAGAAGAAGGAGAGTAACCTTCGTTCTCAATCGTTGAAGAACAGAGACAGAAAGTCTCAAGCATCATGGTCTAGCTCGGGGGTGGCTAGTGGTAAATCCATTCGGAGTCGGTGAGCCTATGGTTGGGTGGAAACGAGCACGCCTCTCAGTAGTTGCATCAAGCCCAATGTTTTTCTGATAAGTGTTTTATATCTTTTGTCTTGCATTGAATGTCTTGGAATATATGCTCATGGTTTGAACACTTATGAATGGTTTCTGTGTAGAAATGTCTGCATGGTGTTTTGATCGGAAATGGTGGTTGCATGCTTATGTTAGAATGACCACACTCGGTTTATATATATATATATATATATGTATGTATTTGAATGAAGTCAGCTTTCAAGTCTGCTCTTGGGGGATTTTTACCCCTTAAATTACCTCTCATGCCGCCCTGGATAGATTTCCCACAGGGACACCCTCTTGGGCTCATTCCCTTACATTCTAGAGGTAGGGTAAGTTCCCTGAAAGGACTACCACCTCGGTAAAATCCTGAATTTTCTTATTATCTATCACAGACGTTAACCGCTCAGGGATTTAAGAAAACCCCTCAGTCTGCTCATAAAACCTAGTGGAAAGCTTCCCAAGAACCCGATGAAGGACTTTAAGGCCTAAGTTTGAAAACCCTGCACAAGAGAGAGTGGGTCTCTTAGAGCTCGGTATTTCGGTGTTTCGGCAACCGGGAAACCCAAGGGTTAGTTTTTCTTTTATTCGCCAGGCACAAAATCCCGATTAGAAAAACCCCAAAATGAGTATAGCATGATTCGTGGTGATGTTTCAGCGTTTTGGTACCCGAGACACATAAGGGAAAGTTCCCTTGTACTCACCAGTCCCGAAATCCTGATTAGAGAAACCCAGAAATGAACTAGCATGGATGAGTTGTGATGTTTCATAGGTTTAGTGCCCAGGATACCCCTCCTCTTACTAAATGCATGAATGAGATCGTTTCGTAGGATCTAAGGTCTGTTACAACCATTAAATTGGATGAAGGAACGTAGGTGTTAATGCCTCGACCCCTTTTAACCTTCATAAGTAGTGAAGAAATTGGGACCGTTGATTTCAAGACCCATGGGAATACCTAGACCATCCAGCTGTAGAATACACATGGCGGTCGGTAAGCATTTCGTCTTTTCGGCACCTAGGAGATCAGAGGGTAAGAACCCTTGTCCTCACGACTCCCAAAATCCCGATATGCGAAATCCCAAAATAACATTGTATGGCTAAATCCCGATATTTTGATGTTTCAGCATTCAGAATATCCAAGGGTGAGATTCCTTGTACTTGCAAGTCCCGAAACCCCGATTCATGAAAACCAAAAATGACAGCATGTGGAGGGGTTAGGACATTTCGGGGTTTCGGCACCCGGGGTACCTAAGTGCGAGTTTCCTTGTACTCGCAAGTCTCAAAATCCTGATATGTGAAATCCCAAAATAACAGTGTATGGGTAAATCCTGATATTTCGGTGTTTCAACATTCAGAATATCCAAGGGGAGATCCCTTGTATGTGCAAATCCCGAAATCCTGACTTGCGATATCCCAAAGATAGAGTGTGGAAAAGTTATCATATTTTGGTATCGGCTCCCAGGAAACCCAGGTGTGAGACCTCCTATCGTCGCACATCCCGAAATCCCTATGGATGGATTCCCAAAATAATGAAGCATGTTAGAGTTTGGTGTTCCATAGTTTTGGCTCCTGGGAAACCTAGGTGCGAGACCTCCTGTCGTCGCACATCCCAAAATCTTGATGGAGTAAACCCTAAAAGGTGGAGTGACATGTTTTAATCTAAGGCATTTTAGTTATGACAAACTATTGGTCCCCTTTGGATTTCGACACTTCAAGAGACAAGAGAGCAAGGGAACACAAATGCATCACGATTTCCCGAATTGCGAAAGCCGAAAGTACCTCTCCGGTAAGGCCGGTGGTCATAACCCATGATCACATGAGTAAGGACAAGAGAGGGTAGGAATTTCATTGGGCCCCATATGAATTCAGGGAATTCTGTTCCTCAGCGAAAGAAAGGAAAAAGGCCGGAAAATTTTGATTTCCGTAGTAGTTGTGTTACAATTAATTACAAGTTGGGGGAAACATGGGTATTACATGAGATCTTTCATGGGACTTGTAGGATATTATAGAAGGTTTATTGAAGGCTTCTCTAATATTTCACACCCAATCACATCTTTGCAAAGAAAGGTGTTATATTTGAATGGAATATTTATTTTCAAAGAAGCTTCCAAAACTTGAAATATTTGTTGACGAGTGCACCAATTTTGATAATTTTTAATCCTAATGAATATTTTGTAGTATGCACTGATGCATGTAAAGAAGGGCTTGGTGGGGTCCTTAGTCAGAATGGGCATGTGGTATTCTATGAATCAAGGAAATTAAAGGATCATGAAAGGCACTATGCTTATCATTATTTGGAATTGGAAGCCATAGCGCATTCCCTAAAGATGTGGAGGAACTATGTCACGGGGAAAATATTCGAGTTGAGGACATGCCAAGAAAAGTAGATGGTTGGAATTCCTTAGTGAATATGATTTCGATATAAATAATATCAAAGGTAAAGAGAAGAATATGTCTAATGCACTCAACAAAAGGGTGCATGAGATGCATGCTACAACCATTATCATGTATCAAACAAATTTGAAAGAAAAAATTCTAGAGGATGCAAAATCATATCAACAATACATGGAAATAAAGGAAAAATTTCAGCAAGGTAATTTACAGCACAAAACTTAAGACTATAAGTTGGAAAAGGATGAAATTATCATGTATAGGGGCATAATTTATGTGCTAAATTATCAAGAATTGAAAAATCTAATATTAAAAGAAATGAATAATGTGCCTTATGTTGGGAACTCAGGTTAACAGAAAACTATTTATTCTTTCAAGAGCCAATATTATTGGCCATTCATGAAGAAAGAAGTTGTTGATTTTATTGCCATGTGTTTGTAATGTCACAAGGTCAAGGTTGAGCATAGACACCCAACAGGTTTTCTACAACCATTTCCCATTCCTGAGTGGAAATGGGAAATTGTAACAATGAATTTCATCACTAAAATTCCCAAAACAAACAAACAACATGATTCCATCATGGTGGTGGTGGATAAGCTTACTAAATATTCCCATTTTATTCCAGTAAAGCTCACTCACAAGGAAGCTAACATTATTGATATTTATATGAGAAATAATTCTAGGCTACATGGTGTTCCTAAGACAATTGTATCTGATAGAGATCCCAAATTTACGTCAAATTTTTGGAAGGAATTATTCAAGGGATTTGGAACAAATCTGAATTTTAGAAAAACCTATCATCCAGAGTCGGATGGGGAAATGGAAAGGATAAATAGGATGATAGAATATATTCTAAGGATGTATGTGATGGATAAACCATCAAAATGGGAGAATTGTTTCATTTGATGGATTTTTCTTACAACAATGGGTATAAATCATCCCTAAATATGAGCCCATTTGAGGCACTTTATGACACAAAGTGAAACAACCCAGTAGAAAAAGCAATGGTTGGACCATAATTACTCAAGGAAATGGAAGAGAAGATGGTGACAATAAAATATAATTTAAAGGCTTCACATGATAGGAAGAAAATATATGCAAATTAAGGTAGAAATCATAGAGAGTTTAAAGTGGGTGACCATGTGTTCTTAAAAGTAAAGGCCAAGAGTTCCCTGAAATTGAGAAATTGTTCAAATATGGAAGCGCGTTATTGTGGTCCATTTGAAAACCTTGAGAGGATTGGTCCTGTCGCATACATTCTTTCCTTACCTACATCAATGTGTATTCATAATGTATTCCATGTACCATTGATTGAAAATTTTGTTCCTGATGCTAATCATGTCATTGATTGGAATGTTATTCAAGTGGAGCAAGAAGGATACTTTTGAGTTCATCATGTATGCATATTGGATAAGAAAGTCAAGTTGCTATAAAATCGAGAAATAGGACTGGTAAAGGTCCAATAGACTTGTTACAGTCTTGAGGATGCAACTAGGGAACATGAGGATGCTATTTGAGAAGAATACCCTCATCATCTTGAATAATTTTGAAGTTTTTCTTCTACATGTGTATGTAATGCACTGAGGACAGTGCATAAATAAGGGGGAGGGGAATGTAATACCCCTAGTCCAAACCCCATTGTAAATATAAATTAAATTTTAGATATATCCTTGTGAGCCAGGATGCTTTGGGGCCAGAGTGCCTTTGTATGTATGTATTTTGGAGGCCAAAGTGCCTATATGGTTATTAGTTTGGTGAGCCAGAGGTTGAAAGGCATGTGAGCCTATTTTTGTAAAATGTAATCACACTCAGTTTTAATGAAAACACATCATTGTTGCAAACCAACCATGTAAAACAATATGCAGGGATAAAAATCTACTAGAATGGGAAAGGGGGTTTTAAGAGTCTAGCTAAAAGAGGCTAAGATAAGGGGCTTAATCTGAAAGAAATATTTTATCAATATTCCTAAAAATGTAAAGTATAAACTTTGGATATAAAATATATCGTAAGTTATAAATTGGCAAATGTATCCCATGTGGATCCAAGATAGTTCTCAAAATGACAAGTGTCAAGTTGGGAACATGAAAATATAATTGGGTGGATTTATCTCTTTTGTACATCATTCCATTATGATTCCATTATTATTTTTGTACCATCACCCCTCTCCTACCAACCATACTTGGATGCTACCTTTACATGTACATGTACCTATATTGGGAAAAGATTTGGAATTGGAATGAAGAGGTGGGTTGTCAGGCCTGTAGGACACTAAAGAGATAGGTTTGCAAGCCTGTAGGACATAGAATAAGTAGGTTGTTATTACCGTGAGCATTCTCTCTAGGTGAGAGAATTGTTGGGAATTGATTTCCTAAGGTGCCAAGCTACAGCTACAGGGCTTTGAGACTTCATGTCTGGCATGTTGTTGAAACCCCGGAAGGGAAGTGGGGCACCCGAAGGATTGTTGAGCAGATAAGGGGAACACTTCTTGGGGTGGGACATGCATGTGGGGAATGAGGCATTGTAGGTTGTTAGTTTGAGTTGGCACCTGAGTCTAATTTTTATGTTGTCTGAGTGACCTTATCCTTTGACCAGTTGGATATTTATCCCTAGCTCGGGGGTGACCCACTATTGAAAGTTATGAGCAATGTGGTATAAGGTTGGGATGAATGTGGAATATATACATGTAGTTGGTGTTATTTTTACCAAAGATAAGTGTCTATTGTGTATTAATTTATGTGATGTGTTAATATTTATGCATTTTCCTTCATGTTTTTTTCTTGTATATGTTATATATATATATAGTTGTTGTTATTCTGCATTAATACCTTCATATGAAGATAATTTATGTAATTAAATTAGTATCATAGGGCATAAGTTTTATGTGGTGTTTCCTAATAGGGGTATGAGGATGCTACATAAACCACTTCCAGAATGAAGTGAGTCAAGAAAAGACCCCAAGATCGACACAAAATCTCACCTTGGGATGAGTGAAAGGATGGGATGTACCTCAAAGGACCTCCCATTCACACTTGGAAAAATTTATGAAACACCTTACTATGGTTATATAAGCAGATGACCATTGTATGCTAAAATGGAAGAAGTTCATTGTATTTTTATGCTACCCAATTACTCCTGGAGAAAGCATTTGTTCTCTTGAGAATAGTTTGAGAAATAATTCCATAGGGAAGGCATTCCACCTCTTGAAAATGTTTTCCACATATTTCTTCACCATTTCCAATTCAATATAGGAGAGTAAAAGATCTAGTTTGAGGGATTCAAGAGCCCTCCCGAGGAGGAACAAGGGATTCATAAATCCCACATTTCTCCTCTTGGTGTTTTGAATTTCAAAGACCATTCTCTATTGGGTAACCACTCTTTGTGTCAAGTTTCATCCATCCTTTGTTAATATTTGCTTAGTTTTCTTTGTTTTTCATTTCTTGTTGTTCTATTTTCTTTCTTTCTTACTTGTGGGTTCACTAAACTAATAACCATTGTTCTATGTTGCTTTGTTGTCCTATCAAGGAAAAAAAAGGGGTCTCTTTTTTCTCACTCTAGTGACCAAAAGTCCCAAATAAATTGGAGACCATACTAGGGATTGGAATCCAAATTCCTCCTCAATTAGGCTATTAGGGTTTTTATTCTTAATCTCTGGTTTTTGTAGGCTCCAAAATCGACCTAGCCTACCCTTCATATACTAAAATCCATCCATGTGTTGAGTGAATTCATTTCAAATTTCCGGCCCACCTTTTCTTTGTGTGTGAGTGGGTTCATGTCTAGTAAATGCATTCACTGCATAGTTCTATGCACTATCTACAGTCACAGACTATGCGCACTATGCATAACTGTATCAACACATAGCCACATAGAAGACTTATTTTAAACTAATTATAAGGATTTTTGAGGCCATTTTTCACCAAGTAGCTTAGATTTATTTTATGCACTTTGTAAAAGACATAAAAAATAGGCTTAGGGTTCATTCTTTCATAGATACTTAGACACACATAGAAATTTATGGGGATTAAAAAGAACCATTAAATGTTTTATTTCCTTTGTTTCCACATGGATGGATTAAGTGTATCATTTTAATTCCAAACATGGATGGATTACATGTAGTTCTATGCATTGTCTACACTCACAAACTATGCGCATTGTGTGCAACTGTATCAACACATAGCCACGTAGAAGCCTTATTTTTAACTAATTATAAGGCTTGTTGAGCCCATTTTTCACCAAGTAGCTTAGATTTATTTTATGCACTTTGTAAAATCCATAAAAAATAGGCTTGGGGTTCATTTTTGCATAGATACTCAGACACACATAGACATCTATGGGGATTAACAAGAACCACAAAATATTTCATTTCCTTCATTTCCACATGGATGGATTAAGTGTAGCATTTGAATTCCAATCATTGAAATATTTCCTTTTACAAAATAACACATTAAAATAGGGACTAGAAGACTATTTAGACAATCTTGGAGTATGATCTTTCCTCAAACCCTTGTGTGACCTTGGAAATAAGAAAAAGGGATTGCTTGAAGAAACCTTGATCTCCATTCCAAATCAATAATTTTAGGAGAGGACAATACCTCTTAGTTTTCTTGTTGAAACATACTCTAAAATATTTGTAGGGTCCCATACATGCCCACATGTGCAGAATCTTAGGATAGTTTCAAATGTTTTTAAAGTAAACCAACTAGGAAGTTTAAGGATTTGTATGGGCCCATACATGCCCACATGTATACAATCTAGGTATATTTACAAATCTTCCTTATATTAATATAACATTCTAGGAAGATTACAAGCTCAAAAGTAAGGACCCACATGTCCACCATGCTAGTTACCTAAGGATTTTCAATTTTTGAAAGGATTGTTTGTGAAATTTAGTAAGTTAGAGATAAACAGGATTTTTAAAGGACCAAGAGAAGTCCACATGTTAAAATTAAAAAAACTAACTTATTGAAAATATTCACTCACCATCATTTCTTGCACAAATAAATCACCACATATTTGAAAGATTATTAACTAGATACTTGAAATCGTAGTATTCTCTTCTCCCCATGCCCATAATCAATCTTAGAGAATGAGAATGGATTCATTTATTTAGTGTTAATATTTTGGTCACACCACTTTTAAACAATGAGGTTGTCCCATGACCCCAACCTCACATATGACTTTCAAATCCTAAAAGAAACCATAAACAACACATTTTTAACCTCCACGGGAGGAACACAAAAATAAAAGTGTAGTCTAAGTTACGATTTTGGGGATATGTATCAAAATAATTCCCCATTATTCTTTTCTCATTGAAACTTAGAAGGTTGCAAAATATGGTACCAAAATCCTCCCAACCAAGCATTCCTACACCATAAGCCATGGAGACACCTGTGAAGGGTCAAAGGTTGAGGTCCAGTTGTTCTGTGCGTGCCTCCTTGGGTCACCCAACCCTTGGAAAGCATCCAACCTATGACGGATTTCTGAGGCCGAAAATATGAATGTCATGCTTAATCAATGTAACTTAGTGGCCGAATTCCATGTTTTATCTACCCAGGTGGTGATTGTGGGATACAATCACACCTTAATCAAATTTTGAATGTGATATCACATGAACTTATCTCAGTCTTGTCGGTTTTTGGTTTATACCCGGATATGTAGTTTTTCCCTATCTCTATCCTTTTCACAGACCAAGTCTTAAGTTCATACCCTTTCGGCTTGTAAATTCGTCTTCTGTTTTCCCTTGTTCGTTTATGTGCCCTAGTTTCCCTCCATATCTTAGTCAAAAGAAATCTCGGCCCTGAGCCCCTCTGTTTTTCTCCGAGGACGAGCACTTGTCTCCTTTGTTTCATTCATGATTCTCTATGTATTCCCCAACCCACAGCAAGTCATCTAAGTCCTTGTTCACTTAGGCCGTAGCCATGGACACCAGGCACAACTTTCATGGAAATCTATTTCGGGCTTGAAATGCAAGAAACAGGAGGGTTCAGTTTTCAATGACGGAGATCCCACATGAAGTTCAGATTAGTGGCTCACCAGTATTCAAAATCTCAAAATTGAACCAAGTATGGTGAAGGGAAAATTCTGAAGTCTCGAAACAAGCATGAGACATAGATATTAAAGGGGACAGGTGGGATTCGATCCAAGTGTTTGGGAAATGAACTTTGGGAATATTGAAATGAGAAGTGCAAAAATTTCCTAAAGGGCCGAAGCCCAAAGTGTCGAAGTGCCCGAAGTCCCGAGGTGCCTCAAGTCCCGAGGTGACTGAAGTCCCGAGGTTCCTGAAGTGCCCGAATTCTTGAAGTATAGAAGCATCAAACTACCGAAGCTAGAAGTGTCGAAGGCCCGAAGTGAATTTGGACCATCAATCGGTGGGGCCACACGTCAACAGATCCATAGCTTTGGGTAGAAGTAGTTGAAGGTAGAGGAGGTTTGAGATTTTATTTTCCCGGAGTCTGGAGACCCGAAGTAATTCTTGATCATTCGATTCAAGAGGACGAGCATCAACAGATTGACATATCCAGGTAGAATTTGTTGAAGGTAAGAGAGATTTGAGTTTTGATTCTCTCAGAGCCTAGAGACCCGAAGTGGATCTCGACTGTCCAAATCCAGGGGCCACGCACCATCATATCCCTAGCTTCAGTGAATTTTCTTGGGGAAAATAAATTTTGACTATTGAGGAGTTTGAAGCCTAGATCCATGAAGGGATCTCAGTCATTGATCTCTGGAGGCCACACATTGTCAGATCCTTAACTCTAGATGTTTTGCTTCAAGGAAAAAAAAAGTTTGATTTTCAGTTTTCTTGGAGCCCGAAGACCTGAAGGGGATCTCAGTCTTTGATTTAAGAGAGTACGTGGAAGTCATCATTGTATATGTGTGGCATACTCATAGGTTGTGACACCTAGCCCTTATCCAACAATGACACATGGAACTTAGTCCAGGAAGCCATGGGCATATTATTCGCTTATTTCTTAGTGGCACACGTTGCTTCTCTTTCATGACGCGTCAACATGATGACATCAAACTTCCACATCAGATCATCCTCTGGGAGGTATTATTGATCAATGTCAAAAGTAGCATCCCCCTCCCCCAGGGCATAGTTTGGTGAATTCTAAAGTTGGTGGGTGGTTAAGCTTGGCAGTAGTGCTAAATCTAGTAGGTGCATCTAGATCTCAGATCAGGACCAGATCTACGACCATAGTTCATTATGGGGACGCAACATGCTCGGGTGATAATTTTCTTGAGTGGTCCCGCAATTGAAACCATGGTAAATCGAAAGTGCTACATGGCGAAAGGTGATGGATTGCGGGCCCAAAAGCAGTCTGAACCTAAACCACTTTTGAGCAGCCCCACAATCACATGCTCGTATAACATCATATCCAAGAGAAATGCGTGGCCTCCCCCTAAGCATTAAGTTGATTTGCAATCCCGAGAAAAAGCAGTTAATGAAAATAGAGTTGTTGATTAAAACCTCGGCTCACTCCCTAAATGGAAGGCATGGAAGGCCCGACCATGGGGATTGAATCGTCAGCCCATGGCACCTCTGTGTGCATATTTTCCTGCAAATCCCATGCCGATATGAGCTCCTCTGGGTGCTCAACCTCATGTTGGGGGGAAAACTCCATTTGGGAGTCAAACTCAAATGGGGACACAATCTTAGCTCGGGGGGCAATCTCAGACTGGAATCCCCAACCTGTCATATGGACAGAATGTGACACTAAATCCTTGACACATTCCTTTTCCTGAAAATCCATTATTCCCTAGGGGGGAAATCCTCAAGGACAACAACAACCTTATCCTCCTTATGGACAAAATTTCTATCCTCCTTATGGGAAAAACTAGCAACCAACTTATAATACTCAGAACCCATTAGGTTATCCTCCATATCCACATATTTCTCAACCATCATAAAATCCTGTTTATTTTGGTCAGCAACAACCAAATGTAGGAGGAATTATTGGATATAATTATCCACCTAACCCATTTTATGGTCCTACTGGTGTCCCCATGCCACACCAGTATCATCCTCACGTTAACCGAAAACTACCATTTGTCGTGACTCTAGATCTCCCATACTTGTCTTGGTTAACCAATGATCCTATATTGCATTATCCTTTCTGGCCAGTCATCCCTGCTAAATTACCTTCCAATATTCCAAACTTTGACGGTAAAGCTGGAGAAGACCCGAACAATCATGTGATGACTTTCCATTTATGGTGTTCATCGAACTCCTTAATAAACGATTCTATCCATTTACGTCTTTTTCAGCGAACACTTATGGGCTCAATAGCCAAGTGGTATATTGAACTTCCACATGGTTCTTTCCAAGATTTAAACTCCCTTTCCATGTCCTTTATCACGCAATTTAAACTACCCATTTGATACGAGACGGGTATCGAACTCTTTACCTCCCTTCGCCAGAAAAACTCCATGCATATCTCTGATCATATTCATGAGTGGTGACAACGACGAAGGTTGATCAAAGTAGTCATTCCTGACCAGTTATTGGCAGAATGGTTTACTAAATCATTTTTACCCCCAATTTCTCATGATGTCGCCATGGGTGGTGTATTCACTAAGGAAGAGACCATTTCTCGGGCTCACTACTTAGATCTGGTTTATTCCCAATATGGTACTTTTTATGAGTTAATCCCAAATGTTACCTGTGCAAATATTGATCCATCTAAACCGTCATCCACCACATGCGGATGGAGTTATAGGCTCTGTCAAAACCCAATTTTTTTCCTATTTGAATGGAATGACAAGTCGATCTACTCTGGAATCCACTCCCAGTTTGACCACACCCTCCTCTACCTCCCCCCAAACTCAAATCTTTGAGGTGAATGTAGTTCAATATTTCCCTTCAAAACAATTCGGAGGTAAGAAGAAGATAAAGAACAAACCAAAGAATAATAATAACAATGAACAATTGAAAGCTCAAAACCCACCACCTGCTACCGAAAATAAACCACAGCGGAAGACAAAATTCCCATGTCTTAATTGTGGTGACGATCACTACACTCGAGATTGTCCACATCGCGATGAAGTGTCCAAACTTTTTAAAGGGAATTCCCAACCTTTCATGCTTACTCAGCCTTTTCCTCAGTAGAAATATATGGTTGCTCAAACCCCCTCTCCATGAGGTAGTTCCAACCACCTTTCTCATGATGAAGCTTCTACAAGTGCCCATATTTATATATTTAATGAGATTGATTTAACCACCCGCTCTATGACCTATGACATGCCAGTTAAACCTGACAAAGGAAAGGTCACTAATGATACTTTACTGAATCCATCACCATCCTCCGTTAGTCCTCCATCCATTAGTCCTTCATCTGGACCACTTCAGATCGAGAAACGTGTGTTTGACTCTATCTTACTCCCTCTTAATATCACCATCCGTAAATATACCTTTAATCCTAGTTCACATGCCACCCAGAACTACAACATTGTTGAATATTTGGCTCAAGCACCATGTGATATGCCTTGATTAGAAGTTCTACAACATTGCCCTAGTCAACATAGAACACTCTTGGCTACTATTGGAACTTTGATCCTTAGTCATGCAATGATATTATGTTTAACCTGGACAATTTTACATCTCAAATCTCCCACCAACTTGCTTTCCAAATTTATGTTGTTGTTCACAATAAAAAAAATCACCATACCATCTTGGATGAGGGAGCCTCTACTTTTGTCATGTCTTTAGCATGTTGATAAGGTTTAAAATCACTCGTACTTAACAAATCTCCAACGATCTTGCACGCATTCGATGGGTGACATTTTCATCCCCATGGACTCTTCCAGTCCTTGTCTGTCTAGTTGGGTGGAAAAACCATCATCGTTGACATCGAGGTGGTCGATGCTCCCCTCAATTACAACTTGTTACTTGGAAGAAGTTGGTTTTATGCTATGATTGTCATTGCTTTGTCGGTGTTTCGATGTGTACAATTTCCTCATCAGGCAAAAATTGTCACTACCGATCAGTTAGATTTTTGTACACCCAACGCTCGTTCTCCCGCTACCAACAATATTCCATTCTTGGGAGATCACAAGATCACGTATGAAAGTGTTGGTGTAGGATTGTTAAAATATTCCACCCTCATGGGTACCTTCCCTGCACCACTTCCTCCTACAACGCATCATATTTCCACAGTCAATATGATTTCGACTATGACTTATCAGTCTTTGGAATCATCTGATCCCTGGATTGTACCTAGTCCTCTAGAGTTCGATGTTCTAGGTGATAGAATGACACTTATTCCAGTCGATGCTTCACATGTTTCTATTCAATTAGCCTCTCCCTCTTCAGATGACCAACATCTCTTACCACCCGACACCTACTCGATCCCATCTTGGTTAAATTCCTTGACTTATTCTTTTGAATACATTTCTCAAATATTTCCATCCGATGAATCTATCATGGAAATGATTAGCATTGACGACATACCTTGGGACGATAACCATCATCGATCCTCTTTTCTTCCACCTCTTGAAGAAATACAAGAAGATATACACTCTATCTTCCCCCCTGATGTTGTCGACTTTCCACAATCACCGATACTTACACAAGATACTATTTCTGAAGGGAATTTAGGCAACATTACCTATACGGTCGTTATTGACATTTCGATCAAGGGAGTGTCATGGAAAATATTAATCTCAGTGTTAATTGTTCTCCCGAGGAAGTGGTTTCTTATATCACTTTATTTAAAGAATTATGTGATGTCTTCTCTTGGAGCTATGAGGAAATGCCAGGGATTGATCCTTAGATCATTGTGCATAAGATTAAAAACTACCTAGGTGTAAAACCTGTTTGACAGAAACTTTGCCCGACCCATCCTAAGAAGACCATGGCTATTAAGGTAGAAGTTGAGAAATTATTGAAATTTGGCTTCATCTATCCTATCCCTTTGACGAATGGGTTTCGAACATTGTTCCCGTTACTAAGAAGCAAGGGACCATTCATGTCTGCATTGATTATAGGGACCTCAATAAGTCTTGTCCAAAAGACAACTACCCTATGCCCTTCATCGACCAGATCATTGATAATTGTGAAGGTAGCATGATTTTCTCTTTCATGGATGGTTTCTTAGGGTACAACCAGATTGAGATTTTACCTGTTGATAGGCATAAGACAACCTTCATCTTCCCATGGAGAACTTTCGCCTATCAGAAACTATTATTTGGCCTCAAAAATGTTGGTGCCACATTTGATCAGGTCATGTCATATGCTTTCCATAATATCAAACATATTGTGGAACCTTACCTCGATGATTTACCAACCCATTCATCACCTCGATTAGACCATTTTGGTCATCTATGGGCTATTTTTCTTCGATGGAGGTTCTACCGCATTCGTTTGAACCCACATAAGTGTATATTTGTTTTCAAATCATGTCAACTCCTCGGTTTAGTTGTTTCAAAGGACGAGATTTGGGTGGATCCCTTAAAAATTAAGGCTATCCTTGCTTTACCTCCACCTAATAATCTGACACAACTCCAAAGTTTGCAGGGGAAAGCAAACTTTCTTCACTGTTTCATTTGTAACTACGTTGATATTACCAAAGAATTTATGCGATTGTTGCAGAATGACACCCCTTTCATATGGGATGACACTGCTCAACGATATTTTGCTTCTCTTAAGCATGAAATGACCAATGCACTTTTGTTTCATCCTCTGAATTATACGTAGGACTATATTCTTTACTTATCAACCTCTACTTCCACTATTTCTATGGTATTATTTCAAGAGGACCCTATCGGTGAGGAACACGTGATATATTATTTGAGCAAAAGTCTATCTGGTCCTGAGCTCCGATATTCACATGTTGAAAATTTGGCTCTGCCAACTGTCATCACTATCCAGAGATTCTGTCATTACATTTTGCTACACACCACCATAGTTATCATGGACTCTAACCCCATGTATCAAATTCTGACACGTCAAGTTCTTGGGGGAAAATATTCTAAATGGATCGTCATCCTTCAAGAGTTCAATCTCGAACTTGTTAAGTCCAAAGCTAAAAAATATTTGGTGTTTGCAGAGATGATTTGTGACATTCCCCATGCTGATGAAGATACTGAGCCCAAATATTCTCTCCCCAATGAGACTCTGTTCCTCATCAACACGTTCAACCCTTGGTATGGAGATATCCATCTTTATCCCCAGACCCAACATTTTCATCCTGATATCTCTCGTGAAGAGCATCATTGTATACGCCATCATTCACATCGCTACATTATCGTTGGTGATACTTTGTATCATCATGGTATTGATACTATCCTATGACGATGTTTGACTCATGAAGAGGTTGAACGCATTCTCAATGACTATCACCTTGGAGCCTATCGCGGTCATCTTTCTGGGATGGCTACAACTCATAAAATCTTACGTGTCGGCTACTTTTGGCCCTCTCTTTTCAAATATTGTATTGAGGCAGTCAAAAAATCCCCACCCTACCAAGTTTTTCACAAAAAGGCACACACCCACCCTGCTCCGCTGAATCCCATTATTTCCATCGGCCCCTTTTCCAAATGGGGCATTGATTTCATATAGTGTAAGCCTACCTCAACCGGGGGGCATGTTTACATCATCGTTGTCGTTGATTACTTCACAAATTGGGTTGAGGTTGTTATCACTCCAAGAAACTCCTTAGGGTTGTAGGCTAAGGATGCTTGGTAACTTAGAAATAATGTATATATATTCTTGGAACAATGGGGTCTTTAATGATCAATGTAATAGACAACTCATACATTTAAAGAAACAGTTCTTTCAGGAAACAATAATCAGATCAAATAAATTGAAAGGAGAGGATGAAGAACACTATTCTTGATTGCCAAATACAACTGAATGTAGGGCTTAATGCAAGATAGAGAGAAATCATTTACTTCAAGTCTATGAGATCAATAAAGAGATAACAGTCTTCATGAACTAAAATAAACTGAAACAAAGTACAGAAAAGGAAAGATGGATAATTCTGATACTGAAAACGAAAGGAAACTAAACTTTATTTCTGCAAATAAGAGTCTATACAGTAGCACAAAATATATCCCAGTTTGAACCCTTGTTTCCTAGAAAAGATATGAATTCATATCCTTTTACATTCAATTTTTAAGATCCTAAAAACTTGGATCTGTATCTAAAAATAGAAATTCAAATCTAACTAAGAAACTTGATAATAAAGACTTAATGACTAAACTAGCATTCGAATTGTCTTAAATCTCAAAATTTGACATTTGTATTCTTTAGCTTCTGGAATTCTTTTGTCTTGGCACATGGATTACTAAACATGCAGAGGCACCTGTCTTGGTAGATGGATTTATTCTATTGTTCATAGTAGATACTTTAGGAGATCAATTTAGCATGTGGCTCTCAAGAGCTCCCATGAATCTCTGATGCAGAGTCTTTCCCGAGAAAGTTGTTATCCCTTTGATACTATGGAACCTCTTTATAACCTATGAAAAATGACCTGCTCCATCCTTAGCTTTCAAAAATGCTTTTTCCGCTTTCACCAGCTAACTTGCCTTATGATTCACTGGTTAGCCGGTGAAAGTGTTGCCTTTCACCAGCTAACTGGTCGTAAAATTGTGTTGTGCACTGGTGAAAGCTCTACCTTAGCCCAAAATGAACTTTCACCTCCAAAATTGTGATTCCATCAAAAACTCAATGTGTCTCTGCTTTATCCCCTTGAATGTTTACAGCAACCTGAGCAATCACTTGCAAATCTGGGTGTGATTTTTGCTTTTGCTTCAATTTTCTGATTTTCCTTTTAAGGTGCTTTGCTAGCCACCATAGAATGTTATAGTATTTGGTGATTTTTTGTTTACTCTTCTTTTCCTTGACACTCTCACGAGCCAACTTTTCAAATGCAGCATTGGTTTCTGCAAAATTATCAGACAACTTCTTGTATCTTTCTTTTATTACCCTCTCTAATACCTCCTGCTGAGCGATCACTTCTTTGAGATGCTTGATTTTCTGCATTTTCTTCGACTTAGTTCTCTTTGATGTTTCCCCTTCCTCGGTCTGAGTAAAGGTCTCACAATTCTATGCAAACTCAATGGAATGTTCAAGACTTTTGATGGCAGGGCTCTCATCTTCTTTCTCTAGTTCTGAGTCTGTGTAGGGAAGGTTTAAGATGTTTGTTCTCCTTTTTGTAGGCAGCTCTGTAGTAGTTTCAAAATTCAATTTTTTCTTTGACCTGTGAGATTTCACACCAGATATTCTATCTTCCGGAGGTCCTGGAAGGGTTCTCCTCTTCCTCGAGCTGCTTTGAGGAGTCAATTGTTTTTTTCCATCTTTCCTCTGTTCATTCACGGGCTGAGTTTGATTTTCAAATCCCTCCCAAAAAAGAAAATGTTGTCAGTTCCTTCCCTTCTGTCTTAGCTCCTCCAGAATGATTAATTTAATAAGGCCAAAGTGGAAAAGAGTGTTATTCATGCTTAGAGGTTCAGCTCTAATATTTTTACAGGCCTTAGTTAAGCTCTTGTGCAAGAAGAAAGGTAGATTAAGGAGAGTTTTACCTGTGAAATGGTCTAAGAGCTTGAAATGATACAACATCAGTTTGTCATACCTGCCTTCTGAAGTTATGTAGAGTTGGATGCCCTTAAAAAAATCCTGCCACTCATCCTCTAAATGGGAAACTGGCATTCTCTTCTTCCATGCATTATGTATGAATTCTTCCTTCAAATATGCTCTGAAATTTAAGTTTTTGGTGGCAGTCGTTTTGAACCAACTCTGGCCCGATCTTGGTAGGCTGGTCGTTGCAGCGATGGAAGATTCATCCACAATGATCTCTAAGGACCCAATGCAGGCCTTATTCCCATCAAAAGTTTTAGCAAAAGCCTCTGTTGTCAATTGGTGACAGTCATTCTGTAGCCTTTCGACATACTCCATACAACCTGCATTTAAGAAGTGTTTTTGCACTTCTGGGTGCACCTGTAGGAAGGACAGACTGTCCAATTCATTTCTCAATAATGAGCCACTGTGTCTCCTGGCCATTTGCAATTCAAAATCCCTAACGATTATGCACACCAAACACTGCAACCTGTTGTTAGGGTCGAGGTCTTGTGCTGGTGAAAGAACTCAGCTCTGTCTTTCAAAATTCAAAACTTAGCATACATTTGTGAGTGATGCGTGTTGGGGAAGCGATGAGACGATTTGATGTCGTCAGCCAAGTAGTATTGTTCTTGTACCTGCGATGATGGGTTCAAATTTTCCATTTACGACGCCATGATTGTGAAGCATGCGTTACTGAACGAGATCCACTTTGCAATCCGATTTAGACGTGCAAACTCGAGTTTCCATGATTATCCACTTTCACTAGYGCATCATACTTGATTTCATGACATGGGCTGAGCGTATTATCATTAGATTTTTTAAAACGTGGATAAAACGCATGTGATCCCTGCTTTCACCAGCTAATGGCCCGTGAGAAGCRCTCCTCGGCTGTTGAAAACCGTTGCTTTCACTAGTGCACAACCCATGAGAAATGCTCCTTAGATGTTGAAAATAACCACTTTGACCAGCTAACCATCATCTTTAAAACACGCATTAGCTGTTGAAATAATTTTATGAAAATTTTAAAGAGAAGACCTTTATGGGTCGTCTTATTTCTAAGACAAAAATCAAAACCTAAGTCTTGCTACTAGAAAAACTCAAAACCAAATTTGAGAAAATTACCAATAGCCATGCTATCAACCACAAAATGAAACCATAGTGACAGATTCATTTTGGGAGCTAACATTTAGCTCCAACTGGGATGGGCATCTCCCTATGAGGTGACCAAGAACCTAGCTAGACTCAGTGGCCTTTATTACAAAATTAAAACGAAATCTGAAAAATAGTTTTGCTGGTATCATTGGACATGGAGTTATTCAAGTGACAGAAACAAAGAAAATAGAACTGAAAAAGAATATGTACAAGTAGAACAGGGCTTTTAAGAAAAGCCTTATGAAAAGTAGGTCTTCAAAAAACGCCCGTTGAAAGGGCCACCTGCTACTTCCTCGCCTAAAAGATTTTGGAGAACAAAGGTATTGTTCTGCTGCACCGCTTTTATGACAAAAGGACCTGTCTAGAGAGCCTCGAATTTGCCGTGTTTCCCCTTCTCTTGCCTTGCTGCATCCCACTTTAAGACTAAATACCCTGTTTTGAAGACATTTGATTTGACTTTCTTGTCGAAGGTCTCCTTGATTCTTTCTTGATGTAATTTTGTTTTTTCCAAGAGCTGCTCTCTATCTTGTTGTAGCTCTACCAAATTATCAATTCTCCGGGTCAAATCACTTGGTTCAGAATCAGTTTCTTGTAAAAAAATTGCAACTGACAGTGCAAGTTGAATAGGAAATATGGCTTCAGTACCATATACCAACTTGAAAGGAGATGTACCAATTGATTTCTTACATGTAACCCTGTCAGCCCACAAATAAAACTTCAGCTTGGAATCCCAGCCTCTGGCATTTTGTTCAAGCAGCTTATTTATAATCCTAACTAAACTATTGTTTGATGACTCAGCTAGGCCATTCCCTTGCAGATAGTAAGCAGTGGAATGTACCAGCTAGATTCCCAACTCTTCACATAATTTCACCAAGTGTTTATCTTTGAATGCAGCAACGTTATCAGTGACTATTCTCTTAGGGCAGCCAAATCTGGCAAATATGTTTTCTTGTAGAAAATTTATGATGACAGTATCATTGGCATTCTGGTTGGGAATAGCCTCAATCCACTTTGAAAAGTAATCGGTGGCAACAAGGATCCACTAGTGCTAACCACTAGAAGGCGGGTGAATTTCACCTATGAAGTCCAGGCCCCATTGCTGGAATGGCCCTGTGACCACTATAGGTTTGAGGGGAAGGGACTTCAGTTGTTTTTTTCCTTCAAATCTTTGACACTTGTAACATGTTCTCACAAACTCACACACATCTAAAAATAAGGATGGCTAGTAGTAACCAGATCTTAAGATTTTATGTGCAGTGGTTTTCCAATAGTGATGTCCCCCACATTCACTATTATGGAATTCAATAATGACCTTAGCTACTTCTTATTGGTTTATACACCTCAACAATAAACCTATTGGGTTTTTCTAGAACAATAAGTTTCCATTGATGCATAAATTTACATCTTTTAGCTTCAAAGCCCTTCCTTGTGTTTTTGTCAAATCTGATGGGACTGATAAAGTTTGCAGAAAATAAATAATGTGACTGTACCATTTGCAATCATCTAGGTGAGCTGAGACCTACATTTCCTCACTTTATTTATCTTTTGAAGACTGAACATTATCTGCATTAATGTTTACCAAATTTATTTCGAGCAGCGTGCAATTTTCTTCTGCCAGAAGTTTGGCAAGGCCCTGACCCTTCACAAGTTTTGTTGGTTTAATTTCGACATCAAATTCAATCAACTTTGCTATCCACTTACTCTTTCCATCTATGTCAGGTTATATAAGAACATCATTAACTGAACTGGAGGGAACGAAAGCTATTACCTTTGCTTGAAGGATGTAAACTCTGAAATCTTTCAATGACTTGATAAGTACATATGCTTGTTTCTCCAACAATTCATACTTTACCTCTACATCCCTCAAGACCTTACTGAAGAAGGAAACCGACTGCTCCTGATCACCAACATTTTTCTACAAGAGTACTGCTGCGATTGTATCACTTGAAGGAAATGAAAAAATGTAAAATACCTTGGAGAAATCGAGGCTGATCAAAACAGGGGCTGTTGTGATGGCTTCCTTGATGGCATTAAATGAGTGTCTGGCTGCTTCAGTCCATTTTACCTTGGGGTCCTTTCTTAACATAGCAATGATATGCTTTGTGAGTTCTGCAAAGTTTACTATAAACCTCTTGACAAAGTTTATAGTCCCAAGGAAAGACTAAATGTCCTTCTTTGATCTAGGAAGAGACAAATTTTTAATTGCTTCTACCCTTTTTGGGTCAATTTTCACCCCATCAGTTGAAACAATATGCCCAAGTAATTTCCCTTCCCTAAGTGCAAAATTTGATTTTTTTGGATTTAGAGAAATGCCATACCTTCGACATTTCAGAAATGTCCTTTTTAAGTGTTGAAAATGAAGTTCATGGCTTCTTGAGAAAACAGTGATATCATCGAGATATATCAGAACAAATTTATCTTTTTCTCCAACGAAAGAAATGTCCATCGCCCTTTGGAATGTCGCTCCTGCATTCATCAATCCAAAGGGAATCTTCTCGTACATAAATGTACCCCATGGAGTAGAAAAAGCAATCTTTTATTTATCGTTCGGATGGACAACAATCTGGTTGTATCCAGAAAACCCATCAATAAAAGACATCACCTTTGATCCTGACACCTTCTGTAAAATATGCTCCATTTTGGGCAGAGGGTAGTTCTCCTTCCTAGAGCACTTATTCAAATTTATGAATTCGATGCAGAGTCTGATATCCCCATTCTTCTTCCTAACCGGTACAATATTTGCAATCCATTCTGAATATCTGAGAGGAATGATGATGCAGGCGTCCAATAATTTTTTAATTTCCCTTTCCATTGTAGGTAGCAACAAAGGATTGAAGGATCTAAGCTTCTGCCTGAATGGTTTGGTGTCTTTATTCAAGGGAATATTATGCTGAATTACCTCTGTGTCAAAATTCTTCAAATCATCATATTGCCAAGCGAAGATGTCAGCAAACTCCTTTAGCAATTCTCCATAATCAACCCTTTGTTTTTCAGTCAAATGTGAGGCTAAGTTGACATATTTAGGATCTTGTTCGCTAGCTACATTGTACTGCAGAACTTATGAATCTTTTTCCCCACTTTCCAATTTGACAGCCACATCGTTATTATCGAACAACCTTTCCAACGGGACCAAACCTTTAGGAATTATGTTGGTAGATAGCTGGACTATTTCATGTGCTGCGATTTTTCTTCTCAATTTTGGCTTCTCAATTTCATTGTCATGTTCATTCTCCTGATCGATCTGTAGATCTGCAAAATCATCTATGACTGCAATAAATCTAGTGAGTTCAACATCGTCTTCAAAAACCTTCCAAAATTTTACATTATCAGGGAGAGAGGGCCTATATTTAACTTGAATTTCGTAAGTTAATTTATGAGGCAGAGGGGGTATGAATGCACAAGAAGACACAACTAATGAATCAACCAATTTGTTCTTTGCTCTAGGTACATATGAAATTTTAAAATATGCAAAATCGTGAATTTCCTTCAACACTTCATCTCAGTATGCTTTCAGCCTAACATGCTTTGCTTGAAAGGACTTATTCACCTGCTGAATAATCAAATCTGCATCTCCAAACACCTGTAATTTTTTAATCTTCCTCTCTTTGGTTGTGTTCAGCCCTAGAAGTAGTGCCTCATACTCAGCAATATTATTAGTCACTTTAAAATCAAGTTTAAAGGACAAATGAGAAGTTTTCTTAGAAGGGGAAATCAATACCACTCCTACTCCTACTGATTCTTTAGTGCAAGCTCCGTCAAAGAACATGGTCCAAAGATCATCTTTTGTTGTTTTTGTGGGCTGAAATGTGGGCTTTCTGAGCAGCAATGTATCTGGTAATGAATCATCAATTTGCAAAATACAAGATCCCATACCTGTGTCGACCGAATAGATAGGATGATTGGATGGATTTTTCTCATCACTGATTACATATGCCAATTGAGATTCCCTATATATCCTTCTATTCACCCCTCCAAAAACAGGGATAGTAGTGTAGGAGAGATCCATTTGAATAGTTCCACCTAGCCTCTTCATCCACGATCTTGATAGTAGACATCCAAATTTAAGAGGTATGTCAACCACTACTATATCCATCACCATAGTCTTCATGGATGCTTGGGTTAAGGTTACAGCCAAATCCTTGATCATCCCAAGACATTTGACTTTTTGAGAGTCAAAAGAGAAAAGGTCATGATAAGACTTGGTTATCTCTAGCCCAAGCTCATCCATGACCGCCTTTGGCATCAAATTGTGCGAAGCACCAGAGTCCAACAAACAGTTGTGCAGTATTTTCTCATGGATATTTAGAGAGATGTAAAAGGGAGGAAAACTTTCATCTCTGTCTTCTATCATTTGGCCCAGAGTAATGGTTGGCTTTTCATCATATATGTTAAGGATATCATAAAAAAGGGATACAGATTGGGGATCTAGAGTTTTGAGAATATCCTTTTTGAACATTTCATTTTTCATTAGCTCGACTAGAGGAATAGGAATTTTAATTTTTTGTATTTCAGCCTCAAAATTGAATGAATACGGGACTTTATCATAATCTTTATCAGATACCTTTACCTAATTCAAAGGAGATTCCTGATTTCTTTGTTGTTCAACAGGAGGATGACTTTCTGGAGTTTGATGCTTGATAGGGGCATCAGTCTTTTTGGGAGGAGCTGATGCTTTCACCTTTGAAGGATTTTCTTGCTAACTCTCTCATGTATGATCTTTTTGCTTAATAGGGGTTGTTCTCTTTTCGGGAGAGGCTGGTGCATCTTGTTGAGAAGTATCAAATTTTGATCAGAGGTTATATCTATTCTTATCTTCTGTCGTGAAAATGACATCATCAATACGATTATCTTTTGTCTGTTCAGCCATCAATGATTCCTCATAGTCGTGTTGTGTTAGGTAATATTTCCGTGTCCCTTCTCCAACATAATGAATGTTGTCTTCTCCACCTTCTTGATATTCACCCTCGTCTTCATCCATCACAACATTTTGAAGAAGGACCTTTATTCTCTGATCTTCAGTAGGATTATTTTCTCTTTGCAAGATTTGAGTTGGCTGATTATTTCTTCTGAAGTTGTTGGGATTTTGATTTGGGTTCCTGCCTATAGAATCATAAGTGCCTCTTCCCTTCATAGGCTGCTTATTTTCAATCTTAAGCTTAGATATCTCAGAGGTTAGAGACTCTAGCATATTATCCATTTTATCAAGTTTCAGATCAACACTTGATGAAGATGAAGCCTCATTCTTTGGTCTTCTCCTATCAGAATCTCCTTTCCGCTTCTGGGAAGCTAGAATATTTGATTCCAACTCAAGGGAAGCATCTTGCATGAGAGATAATGTTGGTGACCTCCTTTCTCTCAACAGTAAAAAAAAATTTGAGTCAAAAGCATCAGAATATGTGATCTTGGCAGAAGCATCTGACAGTTTTATCTCAGCTGGTATTTTTCCATACATCTGGTTAAATCTTTTAGTGAAATCAGAAACTGACTCACTACTTTGTTTCCTTAGGTTTCCGAATTTTGTGATATAGTAGACAAAATCTCTTCTGTCACCCCAATGTTTCAAAAATGTCTCATCCAATTGCTCGATCCCAGCTATGGAACCAGCAGGGAGTTCTTTGAACCATTTCCTAGCATGGCCATCTAGGCTTTGGACAAAGACTCGTGTCCAAACATCTTCTTATTCAATATTAAGGTTTTCAGCATAACTGTAAAAAGCCTCAATATGTTATTCAGCAGACACATTGCCTTCGCCTGTGAATTTGGGCATATACTTCTGATAGCCTCCTGTTGGCATGGCTGAAACTGGGTTTGGAAATATGAGTGGTGCATACCTAGTAGCTAGGATTTTTTGCATCTTAGTCAAAGAAGGTGGTGCAACCATAACTATCAAGGGTGAGGAAAGTGATGGTTTCTTTTTCAAATCTTCAACACTGGAGGAACGTGAAAGAGGTGAATCTTCTAATGGGAAAGAGGTCTGATAAGAAGCTCTGTAAAAATTTGCAAGCTGTCCAGCTAAATTTCCTTCATTTTTAGCAGATATCTCTTGGAGGAGTTGTTCAACAGCAAGGAGGCTAGTATAAATGTTCAAATGATCTTCTTGTTGTTGAGAATGAAAAGAATCAAGGGAAGAAGAACTGTGGATTCTTTCTAAAGTCTTGAATGTTTTTTCAATCAAATTTAAATCTATCAACTTTATCATGATTAATATTTTCTTGTTGATCAAAAGGAGTTTGTTTTTATACAGTATTTACAACTGTTTTTTCATCAATACTCTTTGAAAAGAACTCAATTTTTTCTGTAGTAGATTTTCCATAACTGAAAAGAGGATTACCTTTTGTATCTGATCTTGAAGTTTGACCTTGAATTATCTTTCCTTTCCTGAGAATTAGTTCTGGATTGGACACTGGTGTGATCGGTGATTCTTGAGGATTCGCCCTAGTACTGATCCTCTTAGGATCCAGGATGAACTTGTGGAATCGCCAGATAGATAATTACAACCAACTAAAAATATCTAATCTTTGTCTATCATCAAAGATCAGCTCTGTGTCATATCCCATGAAAGCAGAACTTGAATTTCGTCTCCCTGGCAACGGTGCCAATTTGTTATCCCTCCAAGAAACTCCTTAGGGTTGTAGGCTAAGGATGCTTGGTAACTTAGAAATAATGTGTATATATGCTTGGAACAATGGGGTCTTTAATGATCAATGTAATAGAAAACTCATACATTTAAAGAAACAATGCTTTCAGGAAACAATAATCAGATCAAGTAAATTGAAAGGAGAGGATGAAGAACACTATTCTTGATTGCCAAATACAACTGAATGTAGGGCTTAATGCAAGATAGAGAGAAATCCTTTACTTCAAGTCTATGAGATCAATAAAGAGATAATAGTCTTCATGAACTAAAATAAATTGAAACAAAGTACAGAAAAGGAAAGATGGATAATTCTGATATTGAAAATGAAAGGAAACTAAACTTTATTTCTGCAAATAAGAGTCTATACAGTAGAACAAAATATATCCCAGTTTGAACCCTTGTTTCTTAGAAAAGATAGGAATTTATAGCCTTTTACAATCAGTTTTTAAGATCCTAAAAACTTGGATCTGTATCTAAAAATAGAAATTCAAATCTAACTAAGCAACTTGATAATAAAGACTTAATGAATAAACTAGCATTTGAATTGTCTTAAATCTCAAAATTTGACATATGTATTCTTCAGCTTCTGGAATCTGTGGTGTCATGAAACATGCAGAGGCACCTGCCTTGGCAGCTGGATTTCTTCTGTTGTTCATAGTAGATACTTTAGGAGATCAATTTAGCATGTGGCTCTCAAGAGCTCCCACGAATCTCTAATGCATAGTCTTTTCCGAGCAAGTTGTTATCCCTTTGATACTCTGGAACCTCTTTATAACCTGTGAAAAATGACCTGCTTCATCCTTATCTTTCAAAAATGCTTTTTCTACTTTCACTAGCTAACTCACCTTATGATTCGCTGGTTAGCTGGTGAAAGTGTCGCCTTTCACCAGCTAACTGGTCGTAAAATTGCGCTGTGCGCTGGTGAAAGCTCTGCCTTAGCCCAAAATGAACTTTCACCTCCAAAATTGTGATTCCATCAAAAACTCAATGTGTCTCTGCTTTATCCACTTGCATGTTTACAACAACCTGAGCAATCACTTGCAAATCTGGGTGTGATTTTTTCTTTTGCTTCAATTTTCTAATTTTCCTTTTAAGGCGCTTTGCTAGCCACCATAGACTGTTATAGTCTTTGGTGATTTTTTGTTTCCTCTTCTTTTCCTTGACACTCTCATGAGCCAACTTTTCAAATGCAGCATTGGTTTCTGCAAAATTTTCAAATAGCTTCTTGTATCTTTCTTTTATTACCCTCTCAAAGACCTCCTGTTGAGCGATCACTTCTTTGAGATGCTTGATTTTATGCATTTTCTTCGACTTAGTGCTCTTTGATGTTTCCCCTTCCTCGGTGTGAGTAAAGGTCTCACAATTCTGTGAAAACTCAATGGAATGTTCAGGACTTTTGATGGCATGGTTCTCATCTTCTTGCTCTGGTTCTGAGTCTGTGTAGGGCACGTTTAAGATGTTTCTTCTCCTTTCTATAGGCAGCTCTGTAGTAGTTTCAAAATTCAATTTTTTCTTTGACCTGTGAGATTTCACACCAGAGATTCTATCTTCTAGAGGTTCTGTAAGGGTTCTCCTCTTCCTCGAGCTACTTTGAGGAGTCAATTTCATTTTTCTAGCTTTCCTCTGTTCGTTCACGGGATGAGTTTGAGTTTCAAACCCCTCCCAAAAAAGAAAATGTTGCCAGGTCCTTCCCTTCTGTCTTAGCTCCTCCAGAATGATTAATTTAATAAGGCCAAAGTGGCAAAGAGTGTTCTTCATGCTTGGAGGTTCAGCTCTAATAATTTTACAGACCTTAGTTAAGCTCTTGTGCAAGAAGAAAGGTAGATTTAGGAGAGTTTTACCTGTTAAATGGTCTAAAATCTTGAAATGATACAACATCAGTTTGTCATACCTGCCTTCTGAAGTTATGTAGAGTTGGATGCCCTTAAACAAATCCTGCCACTCATCCTCTAAATGGGAAGCTGGCATTCTCTTCTTCCATGCATTATGTATGAATTCTTCCTTCAAATATGCTCTGAAATTTAAGTTTTTGGTGGCAGTCGTTTTGAACCAACTCTCGCCTGATCTTGGTAGGCTGGTTGCTACAGCGATGGCAACTTCATCCACAATGATCTCTAAGGACCCAACGCAGGCCTTATTCCCATCAAAAGTTTTAGCAAAAGCCTCTACTGTCAATTGGTGACAACCATTCTGTAGGCTTTCGACATACTCCATACAACCTGCATTTAAGAAGTGTTTTTTCACTTCCGGGTGCGCTTGTAGGAAGGAAAGACTGTCTAATTCTTTTCTCAATAATGAGCCACTATGTCTCTTGGACATTTGCGATTCAAAATCCCAAACAATTCTGCACACCAAGCACTGCAACCTGTTGTTCGGGCCGAGGTCTTGCGCTGGTGAAAGCACTCGGCTCTATGTTTCAAAATTAAACACTTAGCATACATTTGTGAGTGATGCGTGTTGGGGAAGTGATGAGCTTATTTGATGTCATCGGCCAAGTAGTATTGTTCCTGTACCTGCGATGATGGGTTCAAATTTTCCATTTCTGACACCATGATTGTGAAGCATGCGTTACTGAACGAGATCCTCTTTGCAATCCGATTTAGACGTGCAAACTCGAGTTTCCATGATTATCCACTTTCACTAGCGCATCATACTTGATTGCATGACGTGGGTTGAGCGTATCACCATTAGATTTTTTAAAACGTGGATAAAATGCACGTGATCCCTGCTTTCACTAGCTAATGGCCCATGAGAAGCGCTCATCGGCTGTTGAAAACCGCCGCTTTCACCAGCGCACAACCCGTGAGAAATGCTCCTTAGCTGTTGAAAATAACAACTTTCACCAGCTAACCATCATCTTTAAAACATGCGTTAGCTATTGAAAGCATTTTATGAAAATTTTAAAGAGAAGACCTTTATGGGTCGTCTTATTTCTAAGACAAAAATCAAAACCTAAGTCTTGCTACTAGAAAAACTCAAAACCAAATTTGAGAAAACTACCAATAGCCATG
>SNQJ01S0000284.1:427938-439674 GCA_010110895.2 Picea sitchensis | reverse complement strand
TGAAAATTTTAAAGAGAAGACCTTTATGGGTCGTCTTATTTCTAAGACAAAAATCAAAACCTAAGTCTTGCTACTAGAAAAACTCAAAACCAAATTTGAGAAAACTACCAATAGCCATGCTATCAACCACAAAATGAAACCATGGTGACGAATTCATTTTGGGAGCTAACAGAGGCTATGCCTACCTTTTTATGATGGTCATACTGTAGCTATTTTCTTCTTCAGCCACATCATCACTCACTTTCGTGTTACACAAGCCATTGTCACTGATCATGGTTCACACTTTCAAAACCAGATGATGAGCGATTTGCATGCCAAACTTGGTTTTCACCATGAGAACTCATCGTCGTACTATCCTCAAGAAAATGGACAATTTTAAGCCATAAACAAGGTCCTTAAAACCATGATTCAACATATGGTAGGGGAAAACAAGACATATTGGCATCTACAACTTTTCTCTACTCTCTGGGCTTATCGTACTTTAGTGAAAACTACTACTAGATTCACTCCTTTCCAGTTAGTATATGGCATAGAAGCTGTTTTACCAATTGAGTGTGAAATTCCCTCTTTGAAACTCAAAGTGGAACTCCTGCCTCATACTTATGTCAAAGAAGAATGCTTCTTACACCTGACTATAGGTTGTATGAAACATGTTGTGATGTTGCTCTCGTTAACACGACGTATCAAAATTGATTCAAGAATCAATACGACAAATCTGTCCACCCTCGTGATTTTGCAGAAGGAGACCTAGTCCTCGTTTATGACCAGGCTCATGATAAGTTAGGAACATGTAAGTTAGAACCTTTATGGCATGGTCCTTACATCGTAAAACATGTTTTACATAGAGGCACCTACAAGCTAGTTGACTACAACAGAATCTCCTTGGGTGAGCCCCGAAACAGGCTTTACATTAAGAAGTACTATGCATAGATCATCTAGCATGTGTGCTTTGTACACTATTGTATTTTAGTTTGGTATGTATTTTCTTTTGCCTGCTCAAGTTTTTTCCTTAGCCGCTTATACTGTGTCTTGTGTTCTCATGCGCAGATGACATCTTCCTTTCCTATCTTTGTTGGGTTTGCAGATGGCACTAGTTGACACACCCAAAACATTTCTTCTATAGCTTGGGTTGTTTACCACTCAGATGAGTTGGTGAGTTTAGGAGGTATTTTCTTAGGATCGGCAACTAACAACATGGAAAAATATCATGTTGTCATCAGAATTTTAACCAAAGCCTCCTCCCTAGGTGTTTCTTGTATGATTGTTAACCTATACTCTCAACACATGGTCTATCAACTTAATCGAATATACGTTATTCGCAATCCTATCCTACTACGTCTCCACTTACGAGTTTGTCATCTTGAACAAATGTTTGATTGTATCGAATATAGACACATACCAAGAGAACTCAATACCATTTTATATTCATTATCCAATTACATCATGGATCGATATCTCGCACATAGATAAGGTTTCATAAAGAAAATAAATCATAAATAACATGTAAATTAAAACACATCACATTAAAAAACATCATGTAGGAACTATAAAAACTCAAGTATGTATATATATACAGCGTGACATAAAAAGTTTGATTACATAAAAAAAGTACATAGAAGAGAAAAATGTCGGGTCCTTGTGCCCATAACATCGTCATAAAGACTATAAAAAAAATATCAGTGAGGTACTAGTCCTCCCGCATCACATTATTCTCTAAGTAGCACACCACCACATGGGCTACTCATCTAAGTAAAAAGTTAATACTCTCAGGGACTCCCAATGTGTGTTTTTGCATGTGCAAGGATACACCCTCCCTCTCAAGAGGAGGGATACCTATCGTAAGACCACGAAGGTTTGTCTCCACCTCTCAGAGACCCCCTGTCGCTACCTCATGATCTAATGCTATATGAGCATCCCCGCGGTGCCCTAATTCCAGTATCTCTTCCATACATGTTTCTCCCCTGTCTGCATGATTAAATGATACATCCGTTATAAACTCTTCTATGTACCCCAAAAAAATAATATAAGTTTTAAAATCAAAAAACACTTGACAAGATCATTTTTTGGTTTCTTACCTAATGAATCCCAGTCCACCCCATTTGGAAGGACCAGGTCCATACTTCCCCAAAAATATACTCCAGCATATGGGAAGTCTTCTATCACAATCAAATGGCATCCCAACCAAGCGAAGATGTCACCAGTGAACCTGAATTTTTTCTTTGATCCTAATCTTGGAGACATGCTAGTCCATTTCTCCATACATAGTTCTCCCACTAGCCATACTGCTAATTCAATCTAAGTTTTCATCTGAGTAATGCATTCTAAGAAGAATGAAACCAAGAATGAACCATACCCGAACTGCTTCTACTTCCCTGCTCTGCATATCGTAATATGCTCCTTCACATTCTGAAGGAACCCTGCACTCTAGTTAAAAAATGTTGGCTCTAGACACTGTAAACCATAGGCCACCTGTGATCTTGAAACTAAGTGTGATATGGTACTTCCTGCTATACTCATAATGGAAAACAGAATGGACCAAAGAGGTAGATCCCTGATGTATTTGATTGCAATTCTACCTCCCACTAGTCTTTCACCTGGGACAGAATGATTTTCTAAGTACTCATCCACAAGAACGATAAGCACCCTCTGTCTGGATAAACTATGGGGGCCCCTCTTTTCGAGAGGCTGGTCAGGAAGTATACATCTTCCAACTCTATGGTAAGAAGCTGCGTTCCAATTTGGAACCCTTGTTACGCAACGTTCCATAGCTCGATCATATACTCGAGAAGAATAATCTCTTTCTTCATATTTTTCATTTTGAAGAACTTGAGGAGCCCACAATTCCTCAATGCGGCCCTTGATTGGGGACTTTGCAAGGTGGCCACATCATCGATATCATGCTCTCTTTATTTCCACTCGATCATGACTTTTTCCGAAGTTACCTGCAATCATCAACAACCAAATATTCATTAGTCACACTTTTTCGACAATTTTTGGGCAATTAAAACTTAAAAGAAAATAAAATTCTCTTTCTATGAAGCCAATGCCCCCTTTACGTTCACATAAGTGCACCAACACCCACTTACAATAGCCACCAAAGAACTCTAAAAAATGATAACACTTCCCTTAACATTCTGAGAGAGCGCTGGCAGTTTTGGGCGTGTTTTCTTATGTTTTTGGGCAGCGCCCTCTCCACCACTACATCAGAGCGTTGGCGTGCCCTTTATCAGCTTATAGGGGTGCTTACAAAATCAGGCACCACTCTCCCACTAATTCTAGAGGAGCGTCAATCCCTTTTGGGCACTTGAGACAGCCCAGGGAATATTTTTCAAAACCCAATCATTGACTTAAAAAAAAAGTGAACCGTACAAATTAAAGAGAGGAAGAAGAGCACCAACCTGGTCCAAACGGTGAGGAAAATAGATGATCATAGCTTTGGCACCGAACAATGCAAGATTCACCCTCCAAAGCAAAAATTCTCAACTGCTACAAATATTTTCACAAATGAAATGGTAAAAGACATTGTTACCCCATTTTACTATTATAAATTTCATTTTTGCCTAAGATATAGTTATTTTTGGGTTTTTAAAAATATTTTGGAGGCCTTATTAATACCCTGGAATGAAGTTTTGACATTATTGGAAGGTTTCAGAGCAGTTTTGTTTGTTTTTCATCTTGTCACATTCACAAGCATAGTCTTAGTTTGTTCTCAAGTTCGAAAAAACATAAGAATTCATCGAGTAAACTTTTCTCTTTTTCGGACTCGCATGGATACAAAAAAAAGGAACCCCTTGGAGTCGTCTTTAAGCTATTTTAGACTCTCTAAATGTGAAAAGATTGTCAAGTGATCTTGCTTCCTTTCCCACTCATTAAAAGTTTTGAAAGGGTGTCTTTTGAGTGATAATTTATCCCTTTTTTGGCCTTGTGAGACTAAAATTATGAAAAAGGATAACACTGGAGTCATCTTTAAGTCATTTTTAGACTCTCTAAATATAAAAAAACACCGAGTTTACCTTCTCTGGACTTGTTAAACAATCATACATTGAAGGGACCATACGGGACCGAAATCTTACTTCTTCCAGTTCGTTAAACAAAGGAAGAGGGACTTACTGAAGGTGAGTTATATCGATCATGTGTTACCTTCCTTGAGCTCGTTAAATCAAAAAGAGGTACTCGTCTATCTAGATGGGGGAAAAAATTGAAAGAAGCAAGACAAGCAGTTTTTGAGAACATTACAAGTAACCCTTACAGTCATCCTTGAACATGACACTTTGTCTTTGCACGCATTTTAATCCGCTGAACCTCTGCACTAAACCAATCCTCTGATTTTTCTTACTCCTTTGGGTGACCCGACGAAAGTCACTGTATCCATTGCATCCTCATGTTTTGGTCCATGTCATGTTTCTGTTGTTGTGCCTCAATGTTCAAGGGAAGTATCTGCCTCAAGAGTCAACCATCATAATTTTTTTGTTTGAATACCCATTTCAGTCCATGTTCTTTTGATCCACCAATTACATCTCTGCGTCGATTTCGTGTCATTTATGGGGGATACATCAAGGCCCTCCTTCGACGAGTTTGTTCCTGTCAACTTCAACACATTATCCAGGAAATAGAGTTAGAAACTAGTTAGTACCTTGGGACCTGCATGCCTCAATGGAAGGCCTCCTCACATTCGACAATGGGTTTACATCATTGACCTCTGATCGTATGATTCCATGGATGTTCGACTTCATCTCATCCATTCAAATTCATTGGAATGTACTAGAGTACCTTGGGAATCATTGACATCAATGGTGATTTACCTCGTCCTTGTTAACGGTTTACCTCATTGACTAATAATCAAGTGGTTTCTTCCATGTTCGACATCGAGACATCTATTCACATGGTTATATTCATACTACATCAGGATTGGTAAGAAGACCCTGGGTTGATTCATCACTCTTATCTGTACTTTTTCCAGGTTGCGACAGAATTTCTTTTGAACATTGACACATATACTATTACATAGATCCACTTTGTATTAGTCATGGCTATGTCTTGTCTTCTTGTAGATCCAATGTGTATTCTTTGTGGATACGATTGGTTTAGGTCATAGGAGTATATATCCACATTGTATCTTCAGTGGCTATACCTTTTTTGTCAATATAATTATGGATCTGCAGTGTATTTTATCAGGAACACACCTTGAAAGTATTTATCACTCAAGCATAGGTATGCATGTCTTGTGTTTCAAACATTTCATAATATTTGTTTGATGGTTGTGTGAAACTTATTCCAGGTTCTCTGGGTCCATACCCTTTCTCGAAAAAGGTCTACAAATTACTTCAGTCATCAGTTCCTGTCTTCTGACTTCATACTTTGGGGAGCAATCTGTTACACATCAAAATTACTCATTAGGACGATGGCTTAGTGTCATCATTACCAATGTCGCAAGTGTCTCATTTTGACCGCAAGTGTCGCAAAATCATACTGTCATATTTCCTATGTCGTGTCTCAGATGACATTATCAAGAACACTTAAAAGACAACTCAAAAGACTGGTTTTGACGAGGAGAAATCATTTGACAGAGAGTACAAGTCTTTTTCCATTGAAACAACCACTCAAAAATCAATTTTGGAAGGCAACGCTCCCCTATACACTATCAGGGAGTGCCAATGCTCTGTGACCACTTTTGGGGGGGCGTTGTGATGCTCTATACCCCATTTTGAGGGAGTGTTGGCCTTTTTTGAGCGAATTTTGGATGGTTGAGAGAAATCAAGGAAGAAACCCTTCATATATGGAGTTGGTTGGATTTGGATTTGAGGTCAATGCCTTATCTTAGGGAAGATCCACAACTAAAGGAGAATAATCCTCAACTTATCCCAAGAATTTCTTAAGTGGTTAGGCCTCTCCAAGCCTATATAAGGAGGCCTCTTCATGGTGAAAGGGAGAGACATTGAAGGCATCAAACTTATGATCTCATAAGGGAGATATCATTGAAGCATCATCATTTTGTGTGGATTACTTGATAAAAGGGTTGGACAAAGAGAGCTAGGAGAGGTTGGTGTACCTTCATCAAAGGATTGTAAGCATTCTTTGTTGTTCTCATCAATATACATATGTGTTTGTCTTGTTTCTTTCAAGGTTATGTTTTTTCTACATGAACTTGTCTCTATTATATAGATCTGGTTTCAAGATAATCTTAGTGGAATAGGAAGTTTGTTTTGTCTTTGTTTGTTTGCAGGACTTACCAAGGAGCTTGGAGATCAAATCTCAACTCGGATTGTGTGAGGATAAGAATCATTTAAAAGGTACTCCTTTCTTCCTCTTCTCTATACTTTAGTTTAACTAGATTTAAAAGGATTTTAGTGACCAACGTTAGCACCCTTTCTGTCTTGGTATTAGGAGTCTAGAGCCCAAGAGGGAATCCAATTGTCCACAGGGGGATTCTCCTGTAACACATTGTGTTGTTGTGGCTATGTTGTTTGGATATATTTCAGTGTCTGAAGCTTGAACTCAAGAGTGATATTAAGTTTGAGTTTTTCTTATCCAAGCTGCTTGAAAGTGTGATGCTCATAGCAGTCTTGTTCACCTTTCTCACTAAATCTTCCCTCTTCTCACACTTAAACTCAATTCACTGACTAAAGTTAATGTGGCCCTCACTTCCCTGTGCATTTCTTGTCCAGTTCTGTGTCGAACATGATTCATATATTGAGTTTTGTCCATTGACCTCCACTCATATAAAACCAACATCCACCAAAAACTCCTATGGGTACCGGGCTTATCCTCCCGCAATATGAGGGTGACTCTTAGTGATAATATTCTTGGCATCATTATTGGGGAATGAATTGAAGACATTTCCCTGGGTAAGAATGAAAAAGAAATTATGATTCTAAAGGTGCATTAGAAATCAATACCATTGAAGATTGCATATCTTGCACCTGGTGACTCCATTATTTCAGTTGTGGCTTCCAGAGGCAGACACACAAGTTCTACTCCACAACTACCTCTGGCTACACCTAAATCTGACCCAAAGGAGATTATTAAGAAAGGAAGGCTTTCTCAAGAAGGCTTTTAGCTTATGTCCTAGATTGAAAGGCTGCCTAGGAAGAACGACATTGCAAAGATCCAGTTTTAGATGGTGAACTAATGTTGGACACATTATTCTGATAGCTCATTTTTCACCATGGTGACCCCACTAGTTTGAAATGGAAAATATTTTATCTCAGAGATATTCCTTCTGTGATTTTTCGAAAATAGGGGGTTTCCCTAATCCACTACCTAATAGAGATGAATGGGAAAGAAGCCTTCCTAAATTAAAAGGAGAAGAGTGGGAAGTACCAATTGAAGATTTGTCGGACTTTCATGAATTTATTCATCGAATTCCTATTGTGCATGAAGATATTTAGATTCAGATTTTCAAGCTTTCATTAAGCGGGAATTTTCATGATTGGTGTCGGTCTCTTCCCATTGCAAGCATCATCTCTTTGACAGGTTTTCATGCATCTTTCAATTCATTTTTTAAATATTATTTTTCAGTTGAGTATCTTTATGACAACGGTTGTGATGAGTTTTCTTTGTTTTATAAAGATTCTTCCTGTCACAAAGATTAGTTTTGTGATGAAGTTGTTATTGTGGAAGAAATCATTTTCCATGAAGAGAATGAGGTGTTGAATGATATTCATTATGATAGAAATAACATAGAAATGTTTGGCAACATATTAGACGTGTATTTTGTTTTAAGCGTTCATGAAGATCAACATGTCTCTTCTGAATATCCCAACGTTGAAGAGAAAGTGTATTCTATAGAAGATTTTTCTCCTGACTATGCACCTGAGATAGATGAAAAGCTAGCAACAAAAGCTAGAGAACATTCCTCTATGTTTTTTCCTAGTTTTTCAGAGTCGAAGGAAGAGTTTGTTTGTTTCTCTTATAAAGGAAATGCAAAGGATATCTCTGTCCTAGAAACTGATGTTTTTGGTAGTCATGCTTATGATAAATAAGTTGTTTCAAATACTTACCAAGAACAACCAACTTTTGATGAATATCCCAGTGAATATGATGTAGAGAAGAGATTTTCCATGTTTCTTATTTATGATGAGTATGAATCTGATCCTTGGGAGAGCCATGGAGGAGAAAAGGAGGAGCTAAATTTCCAATTTATCTCCTGTCCAAAGCCTGTAAGTGAGAAAATATCACTTGGGATTAGCCAACCTACATCTGTCCTGCACCCACCTGTATACTCTAAGAACATCAAACAACGGGTGAGAAGCAATGAAGTACAAGAGGTAATTTCTTACCTATTGATATTTCCTCATTATAATTTTTTTGACCATCTGGGGTTGTATTTAGAGTTTTGTTTTCCACAAGCATTGGAGCCTGCAAAATTATTCATTTTATCATCATTTGGGGATATTGTCATCGTTCCAAGAAGTGTTTTCTTTATGCTGTCATACTTTATTTACCTTTTGTGGATCATTTCCAGTGAAGAGAAGAATTATATTACTGGACATTTTGGGTGGCTATGGTGGAAGTTTACTTTCACCTAGCACTTTGTAAAAATCAGTTATCTTAGGACTATACATAAATAAGCTCCTTCTAGAGCCCATGTGTTCTTTTTTATTTTTAAGTAGAATAGTGTTGTTAGCATAGGGGAAGACCCAGGGTTCAATGCTACAACAATGCACCAACAAAACCCTAACTACCAACCCTTTTGGAAACACCTGGGAAGTAGATGAAGTCTCACCCAAGGTAGAGGTAGGGGTGGTTGCAGGACTCCAATGTCTACAACCTTAGATGGGACAAATATCTGTGATTATAATCACCTAACAGAGCACTCACTAGTTAACATTCATCAATATTCAGTTCTTAGTTACAACGTAGTTAAACCCTAATTACAACACAACGCAGTATTCATCTAGATCTATCATCTGGAAGCACTTAGCATGATGAAATAGATCAAATATATCAATTTCAACACTAAACACATGTATATAAGTCAAATATAACATCCATACATATTATTAAGAACTAAGCAAGTAAACACATAAACACATCAATATATCACACAAAGCATAACAACACAGCATGTACATGGTTCACCCCCACCCTGGGGCTATGTCCACCAACTCTTCTATTCTTTATTATATTGGGTCAAGCTTCTTATAGGCACAAAGTATCCAAGTCCCACTCCACAGAGGACATGATATCTGTGCACCTCGCTAGATCCTCCTTCCTTGCATTATAGCACAAAGCCTTCCACAATCTGTTACGACCACTTGCACTTAGCTCTACAAGTCTCACACAGTATGCACAAAGCACTTACAACTCTTGATCACATAGATCCAATTCTAGCACTTATCGCAACTTGCAACTACCTCTTCTTACATTGCCTAGACTTCTATTTATACATTACAAAATAGGCCTAAAAATGGGTAAACCCATGGGCCGACATCCAATACCTGTTACATAATATTGAATCCCAAAAAAGGCCCTAAAAGGAGTCAAGATCCCGTTATCTCCGCTTTGTCCTGCGCTCCACCTTCGACAACTTGTCGAAGTCCCAAAATCAGGTCAAACATGACCAAGGATACTCAAAACTTGGTCTAGGGCCAACAAGCCCCCAACACTCACCTGTGACTCATCCTGAGTCACTCTAATCTGACTAGTTCTACTTCAAAAGCCTCGAGTTTCTTCGACTTGTTGTTGTGCCATGACCTCTTGTTCAAAGAAATCTTGTATGACTATTGCATTGACATGTCCCTATAGGCATTGTTCAGTTGTAGTGACGACTTGCTCCAGTTCTTCTCCTTGGCCTTCGATCTCTGTGAATAGTTGGTAAGACTTATCCTATACAGGTTGGATCCTCTGAGTCACTTCCATGAATTTTCTTTGTATAGTGTGGATCTACTGTTGGGCAGTGCACTGCTCTTGGGATTGCTTCATTCTTTCCACAGCTGACAAGGGCTTCAATTGTGCCTGTATCATTTCTTCTTGATACTTTGCCTCTTGGAGATGTGACTCCAGTGCCTTCATTTATGGATTCTTAGTGATTTTATCATAGGTATGGGCACTACGATCAATGAGTTTCTTACATTCCATGGCAAGAGACTTTATTCTCTCAACTGCGCTTCAAGCAGTTGCTTCTCTTTGGTCCCTCACATTCTGCGGGGTGTTGGGCACTATGCAGATCTCTAAGTCTTCTATTCGTTGTTTTAGCTGCTAGATAGCTTCTGTGGGCTTCTCTACTTGATACGTGACTCGGTATTATTATTGTGGCTCTAAGACCGTCACAGAGCAAAGTGCTCTGTTGACTTCTTCCTTCACTTCGACTTGCTCTATGAGCAATTGTTCTTTTTCTTGTTGCATCTGTACTCTCTCTCTTCTTCAAACTTTTCCTAGAGTGAAACCTTCTCCTATTCTGCAACTCTGCATTGTTCTATGAGTACACCTTGCACTTAATTCAAGGCTTGGGTGGCTTGTTCTATTTCTTCATGAGAACGATGAAGGTAATCTTTGACTGCATTAGCTAGTTGGTGGAGTTGGGTTGGCTCATCTCCCAAATCTGGTTCTCCTGATGGAAGGGGCATAGTGGATACTGCATGACTGGACTAAAGGGCCTGCTATACCCCTCGGAGTTCGAACTCAATTCTATCATACATTTCCTCCTTCTTAGCTTCTTGCTTCTCCATGATTTCTAGTGAAGCGTCATTGAGAGTTGCTATGATGAAGTCAAAATCATCGGCAGTAAGAACAGTCTTTATATTGGTCACAGTGGCTTTCAATTTCTTTCGGGAAGAAGGTTTTGGGGAAGAAACCTTCCTCTTGTTTAGGGGATCAACCTTGTCTCTAGGCGGTGTTACTTCACCTGGCTTCGGCTCAACTCCTTTTCCATTTAGTTCTTCTACTTCATCATCACCCCCTTGGTCAGGTGATACTGAAGCAGTCTTTCCTAAGGAACTGCTTAAATCTTGGACCTCTTTGGTATTCTTCATTCTGCTGGGCCTGGGTGTATCATGTTCTTTATGTGTGGTCTCTGGGTTGTCAGGGTCAGACATCTCTGTAGGGTCTATGGGAATAAGGAGGTCTACGGACCAGTCCTTAGTGATCTCCTCCAGGTCTTATTCTGTGAGTTTGTAGTATGATTGAAGATGCTCATTATGTTCATCGGCTTGTTCTCTTATGCAGATGAAGTGTTGATCTACACAAAAAATTATCATGGTTCGAAAACTCTGTAGGGTGCTCGGGGTCATGCGAGGTTCAACTTCGATGGATCTCTTCATATGATGGTAATATGTATGAAAAACAATGTTCGACTGCCACGGTTTGTTCATATCACTTGAGTACCAAAGGGTGGTGAACTTCGTAGCAAGCGTCTCAAATGGCTCAATATCCGAGAAGGTCGCACCTTCTAGCATCTCCTAGGCAACAAAGGCATTGAGGATCAGGAGCCAGCTAAAGTGAAACTCGTAGCCCTGATCCTGTGCTTCGTTGTAGTCTAGTTCCAACTGATTAACTAGGTAGTTTGTCCATTTCATCTGCAGGCCTTCCACACACTTCCCTGCGAGGTCAACGAAAAATCCAGTGACCTGTGTAGGTATGTTCTTCCTTACTAAATTTCTAGCTATTAGTTGGTAGTCTAGGCACATTGATCCATTATGGATGGAGGCTACTGTAATGTCCCCAAGGCCGAGCCCCGTTACAGATCATGATATATGAAATGAATTGTAAACATGTTCTATAGGCTGGTGAGCCAAC
>SNQJ01S0000284.1:395037-427928 GCA_010110895.2 Picea sitchensis | reverse complement strand
ATGAATTAATGATAAACGCTATGGAATGATTAATTATAGCCGTACCCATATATTTTACTCTGAGTTGTTAAGTGTGTTTAATTCTGGTTAAATGCATTTGTTTCTTTTAAATCCATGTAATGAATGGTAAATCGAGAGGTTGGGTGAACCTGGGTAGTGAAGGGTACACTACAGCTACCTTGTAGCCTCGTGTTCCCTTTTCAACATCGTCATATGTATCCTTGATCTTCTGTGCTAGCACGTGATCTGTGGATTTTCCTGGATAGAACTCCTATGGGTCAGGTCCTTGCATACTTAATCCCATGATCATATGGATCAATGTTGAATCGAATGTAATACGGTGGTCTAGCCATAAGTAACCACCATGGTAACATGAAAGTAATATCTTGACACAAGCGTTCACTTCTTGGTGCCTTTCGAAGTGTGGGATTTTCATTACATTTAGTAGGGTGGATTGTGTGAGGTTCATCATCCATGACTGGGGGATTATCTTTGAGTTCTTCTCCTTCATCTTTCTCAGGTATTTGTATGGGGTGAGCATGCTATAGTTCTTATGATCTATGAGATTGAAGTCATTGAACTTCAACACTGCAATCTTGTCCTGTTGGGTGCGAACTGTGTGTATCCCCTTTGGGAGGTACGCAGTAACCATGGAGTAATCAAAATCTCTTGGCACACTATCTCGACTCACCGCACTGGAAAGAGGCGGGTTGTAGTCGGGAAATATGGATGGGATCATCTTCGCATTTGCTAGGTCATCTCTGTGTTTGGTTCTCTTTTCCACTGATGGTCGGGATGATCCGGCTCCATGAGCATTAGATGGAGAGGCTTTCACTCCTCTCTTCGATGACTCTTGAATACTTGTAGACATTTCTCTTTCATACATTACTCTTTCATTCATTAGGTCAATGAGAAATTCTTCAACAATTTTCTCTGTAGCTCTAAGCTTGTCCGACATGCACGCTTGTGGTTAAATATCTCAAGTTCGAAGAGTAACTGCCGAATGCAACAGGATGAATGGTAATAGTGTGATGATCATTGTGAGAAATCAAATAGTCTGTGGACTCAGATTCACAGTTAACAAAAGTGTTCTCATTGTGTGGCATGACGGGATAAAGAGATAACTTGGCAATGGATCTCTTGCAATGGGGGAGAATCTTTGATTAACTCATTTCTGTCCATTATGGCGTGGTCCCAATGGTCTAGTGGTGAAATTTCTGATCATAAATTCCTTTATACCTGTTTGGGCCATCATTCTAACGGTTATACTCTCCCCAACGGCTACATTGCATCCGCATGGAGAAGTGCCATGTGACGCAATTCTGATATCCCGACGAAGTTCCAATTTTGTAAATTTTCCTTCTTCAAAGTTCCCTCTAGAACCTTCTGTAACATTTCGATTTTATATCTCTTCTTACTTAGTTTTCTATCCTTTTCTCTGGTGAGCTTCGTCTCAGAATTCCTTTTTCCATTCTGATTCTTATCTTCTTTTGGCAGAGTAACTTCGCACTGTTGATATTCTTTCTTAGAAATCAGGGGTAATACTTCATATGTATATGGAATAGGTACTTCAATCTTATGCGGGTCTTCTAGTGTTCTTCCTACTTCGACATCCAAGTATCTTGTTTTAAGTAGCTTTGATCTATTCTCCTATTCTTCAATCAAGTGTGCGATCCTCGAAGTCATGAAATCTTTCAAGTCTTGCTTCTTTTTCTCTAAGATTTCTTCTTCTTTCCTTCTGGCCTGATCTCTTTCAATTCAAGGTTTTTCTAGTAACATATCAAATGGACCGTTGTTCTCAATAAATTTAACAACTTCAAATTCTTCCTCTATCGAAGTTCCATTGGCATTCATAGATATCTGGGTGAGCTTTCCACATAGGTTTATCATCTTTCCTCTAAATAACCCTATTCCTCCCAATGAAGGAATTATAGTAGGATTTCCTAGAATTTCCCAAGTTCTTTCTGTCATAATATTCACCTGTGTTTCCCCATCCAGAATATAGTCAATGTCGAAGTCTCCTATTCTTACTTCAATGCACTCTTTTTCTTTGAAGATCTCTGATAAGATGATATGTCGATGGTCATTCAGGGTTTCTTTCATCTATAAAAATACGTTTTTTGATTCTTTCTAGCGTTCTTCCATAATATCAATTGATTGACCTTCCTCATGGTCTTCTTGTCTCATATTGATGCAGGAGCATCACCAACATCAAGCGATCCAGCGCGGGAGAAAAAGACAGCTGGACAAGTGCCAACACAAATTTTGAAATTTCCTTGAAGTTGTTGCACAATCTTAAATGAAGCCATTAAGAAGAGGCGCACTTGTATAATGTAAACAAACCTTGAGCGATTTGCTCTCGTCCTTAGTAGATAGAAGGCATTTAAAGTAGTTAATGCAGGTAGATAGAATTTAATTCTAGATTAGACAGTTTTAGCGAGCAAGAGGGAAATGGGAAATAGACACCCTCATTGTGTATTGTAACATTATCGAAGAGCATAGAAGAGAAGCAGAGAGTTGTGTAAGAACACCCATGTACAGACACTTGGATTAATACAAAGAGGTTGATTCAAATTCATGGTTTTGTGTTTGTTCTCTGTGTATTCATGTTGAATGATATGCTCATGAATGTTTGCTTCCAATTATACATTTGCTTTACATGTTGTGTATATGATTTCATGTTTTGAGTTTGAATTCTGAAAGGAAGTAGGAATGAGTTTCAATTGTTTCTCTATTTGAACAAGGATTCCTGCAAGGAGTGAGTTGACAAAGGGTTCAGATAGGGTAGCTTTTGTTCTTGTTCACGCAAAATTGCAGATAGGCACAGGAGCCATGCAAGGAGTGCGTAGGCTGAGTGGAGTCTCAGGATTGTGAACCTGAGTGAAGCATTGAGAGACTGCGGCTGCAGGTGTGCGTAGGGTCGAAGGAAATTCAACACTTGGAAGTGGTTGAATGTCTACCACAAGGAGTGTGTGCAAGGTTTTCTGAAAGATTCAGAGTTGGGAAATCTCAGGAGGTATAGGACCTTCGATTAATCACCAAAGGGAAGCACAGGGAGATTGTGCCACAGAGTGTTAAGAAGGCATCATAAGTTTGCGCGCAGGCGGACAAGTTTGTGGAGGAACACTTAGTTATTCACAAGAATCACCAAGGAGGACAGACGGTTGAAATCCTCTGAGGAGAATTCACGAAGTCCCGTGAGTCAAAAAATCTTGTGGAGGAGCAGGGGAGATACTGCGAGTATTCCCAAAAGGTTCAAAGCTCAGGAGGGGTAGGACCGTAGATCCAAGCCATAAAGGTCGTCGGATTTACACACGGATACGTGCATCGGGTTTTTGTTGGTTGAGCACCCATAAATGTTGCAACGAGAATCACAAAATCATGAATCGTGATATCCCGAAAGCTAAGGATATTGTGTGGGCCACAGAGGAGCTCAGTGAGTGGACAAGTGGCACACTGTATCGAAATTTCGTGGGGTGAAGTTTCAAACACCTTGCATTAGGATTCGCGATACCACAAAGTCTGAAGTCCCGATGAGGTGAAGTGTTGAAAAGTCAAAATCGCGCGTGAATCAGAGTTTCGGCAAATCGGGATTTGGGGGTCGGTAGAACAAGTTGTTCAACATCGCGAGTGCCGAAATCACGATATGGAAAATCACGAAAGGAGAAGGGAAAGGTCAGCGTTGACTATTGTTGGGTTTTGGGGATTCGAGAGTCCAACGCTCGACCACTGACCTCGCGAAGTCGTGAAGTCTGATCTCCTAAGTGCAAAGAGGGGATCCCAAGAATATTGTTGTGGGTGCAGATTTCCTGACAGGGAAATAGAAGAGCCATTTAGAGTTCTTCGGGCCGTGTAAAAAGGAAATATCTTGTGTTGATGTGGACCTTTCGAACTGTGGGTTGCGGGTTGAGGGTGTCGACATCATCTGGAATCAGATCACAAAAAGGTTCTTTGCTTTATGTAGCAGAGAAGAAGAAGAAATTCACCATGCCACCAAGGGGAAGGGACATGCAAACACCCGATCCACCATAGGATAGGGAAATGCCGAGGAGAAGAGGTAGGCAGATGATATATCTAGCCATGGAGAGAGAAATGCGTGATCTAAGAACTAGACTCGAAGACATGGAGACAGGGCAAAGACGCACAAACAGTGCGGGGGATCTCAGTGATTCCGAGAGTGAAGCTGAGGCTAAACGTGAAGAAGAAGTTGCAGCTGAAGATGAATCAAACGAATGTTTGATCAGAGCTATTGCAAGAATGGGTGCAAGAGAAAAGATGGACATTCCAGTTTATGAGGGGAATCTGGATGCAGAGAAGCTTCTATACTGGATTAGAGCTCTAGATACATACTTCGACTATGAAGATGTTGAAGAAGACAAGAAAGTCAAGCATGTTGTCACAAGGTTGAAAGGACATGCAGCATTGTGGTGGGATGAACTACAAGATGACAGATGCTGCAAGGGAAAGCAAAAGATCAAAAGCTGGGATAGAATGATCGCAAAGATGAAGGAAAAATTCATCCCCAGGGATTATCAAATTACTCTGTTCAGGAGGATGCAGAACCTAAGACAGAAGCTGATGACAGTGAAAGAATACACTGAGGAATTCTACAAACTGAACATCAGGGCAGGTCATTAGGAGAGCGATAATGAGAAGGTAGCCAGATACATGAATGGCCTAAAATATGATATACAGGATGAGATGAGCATGGTAACCATCCAAATGGTGGAAGATGCTTATCATATGGATCTGAAAGCTGAAGAAAAGCTGAGTCGAAAACAGAGTCAGAGGGGCCGAGGCAGAAGTCAGCCCAAAGGCAAATCAGTTGCCCAGGATAAATATCAAAAGCCCAAGGAGGACTGGAAGAAACCTCAGACCCGAACTGAGAGAGGTGGAACATCACAGAGAGGGCCATATGTTGAATAGAGAGGGAAACATACTGAGCAGAGAGGAGATTATGCTGACATTAACACTTTTCCTCGTGCTAGAGGTAGAGGAAGAGGAAGAGGTGGAGTAATAACATGCTTCACATGTGTAAATAATGGGCACAAGTATTACGAGTGTCCAGATAAAAAGAAAGAAGGAGGAGAAGCTCACATCGCCGAATCACAGAGGTGGGATGTTGAGGTAGAAGACGCTGAAGGCGGAAGATCGTTGATGATGCAAAAAGTCCTTTTGAAACTCGAGAAGGAGGTGGAGAGTTCAGTCCAAAGGACCAGACTTTTCAGGACTTCTTGCAAGACCAAGGATAGGGTATGCAAGGTCATTGTAGATAGTGGTAGCATGGATAATCTCGTTTCTACGGAGATGGTAGAGAAGCTGGAGCTGGAGACGACTGATCATCCAAGCCCATACAGGGTTTCGTGGCTACAAAAAGGACACCAGGTAACTATCACTAAACAATGTTTAGTTGAATTCAAGATAGGAGGATATAATGATAAGATACTATGTGATGTCATTCCTATGTATGTTTGTCATCTATTTCTAGGTAGACCATGGAAATATGACAGGAATGTGATTCATGATGGGAGAATGAACACATACACCCTAGAGAAGAATGGGAGGACACACATGTTGCTTCCAATCAAGGATAAAGAGGTGAAACCGGAAGTAAGCAACACAATACTTCTCATGAGTGGGAAGGAACTTCTTACAGAGGCTAAGAAGAAGGAGGATCCACAGTTCATTATGGTCAGAAAGCCTAGAATTGTGTTGACCAGCACAAGGGTAGATGATTTACTAGAAGAAGTTCAGGAACTATTGGGAGAGTTCGTTGACATAGTAGTGGACGAATTACCTCGTTCGTTGCCACCGATCAGAAGTGTGAGTCATCATATTGATCTCATACCAGGAGCCATTTTGCCAAATAAAGTCACATACAGATTGATGCCATAAGAGAATGAGGAGGTTAAAAGGCAAGTCCAGGAGTTGTTGGACAAAGGCTTGGTCAGAGAAAGCTTGAGTCCATGTGTTGTTCCAACAGTACTCAGTCCGAAGAAAAACGGAGGCTGGAGGATGTGTACCGACTCGAGGGCGATCAACAAGATAACCATTAGGTACATATTTCCATTGCTGAGGATGGATGATCTGATGGATTGCTTGAGTGGAGCAAAGTATTTTTCCGAGATTGATTTGAAAAGTGGTTATCACCAGATCCGCATGAGAGAAGGTGATGAATGGAAAATAGCATTCAAAACCAACGAAGGGTTGTATGAATGGCTTGTTATGCCATTTTTCTTAACAAATACACCGAGTACCTTCATGAGATTGATGAATGAAGTCCTGAGGGATTTCATCGGAAAATTTGTCATTGTGTATTTGGATGACATACTGGTTTACAGTAAAACAGTGGCAGAGCATCTGAAGCATTTAGCTATAGTGATGCAGAGGTTACAGTAGGAGAAGTTGTTGATAAACATGAAGAAGTCCTCATTCATGAAGACAGAGCTCATTTACTTGGGGTTTGTTATTTCAACAAATGAGTTGAAGATGGATCCAGATAAGGTGGAGGTAATCAAGAATTGGTCATCACCGAAGAATGTTTTTGAGGTGAGAATTTTTCACAGATTGGCTAGTTTCTATCGAAATTTCATCAGGAATTTCAGTGGAATTAGCGCAACGATGATGGATACAGTGAAGAAAAGACACAAGTATTTCCATTGGACAGAGGAAGATGAGAAGAGTTTCAATCTGTTGAAGAGGAAGATTACGGAATGACCAGTTTTGGTGTTGCCAGATTTCCAAAAGACATTTCAGGTGAAATGTGATGCAAGCGGATTTGCAATCGGGGAAGTCTTGAGTCAAGAAGACAGGCCGATAGCATACTTCAATGAGAAGCTGAATGAAGTGAAAGTGAAATACTCCACTTATGATAAGGAGTTTTATGCTATCATCCAGGCATTGAAGAAATGGAGGCATTACTTGATCCTGAAAGAATTTGTCTTATATAGTGATAATCATGCACTGCAGTTTGTGACTCAACAGGAGAAGTTGAATCAAAGACATGTCAAATGGGTTGAGTATATGCAGAATTTCACTTTTGTGATTAAACATATTTCTGGTACTGCTAACAAAGTGGCTGATGCTTTAAGCAGGAAGTGTTTGTTGTTGCAGGAGTTGAAAGTCAAAACGTTGGGTTTTGATGATCTCAGGGACATGTACGCAGATGATCAAGATTTTAAAGAAGCGTATGAAGCAGTTGAGAATCCAATTCTCAGGGATAGAAGCCAATGGGTCGAATGCATGATCCAGGAAGGATTACTGTTTAGAGGTAATCAACTGTGTATTTTGAAATGCTCCATGAGGGAGAACTTGCTAAAGGAGAAACATAGTGGAGGATTGGCAGGACACTTTGGTCACGACAAGACGTTTGCAAAGCTGAATGAGTCATATTTTTGTCCAGGAATGCGAGAAGATGTCAAAATATTCATAGACAGATGCATAATTTTCCAGCATTCGAAGGGAAGGAAGCATAATGCAGGGTTTTATCAACCGTTACCCATACCAGAGAGGCCGTGGGATGCAATTAGCATGGATTTTGTATTGGGTTTGCCAAGAACACAAAGAGGTTGTGATTCAATCTTTGTGGTGGTGGATAGATTTTCCAAGATGGCACACTTCATTCCATGTCAGAAAACCAGTGATGCAACTCACATTGCAAACCTGTTTTTCAAAGAATTCATTCAACTTCATGGTTTGCCAAGAAGTATAGTTTCGAATCGAGACACCAAATTCATAGGGCATTTTTGGAGGACCTTATGGAAGAATCTGGGAACTAACTTGTCATTTAGTTCATCTTATCATCCTCAAATGGATGGACAGATAGAAGTGGTGAACAAAAGTCTGGGAGACTTACTGAGAAGCCTGGTGACAGAACACCACAGCCAGTGGGACCACATATTACCACAGACAGAGTTTGCTTATAATGACTCGGTTGATAGAAGAACAGGGAAGAGTCCATTTCAGATTGTCTATGGCATGCAGCCGAGAGGAATTTCTGAACTAAGGGATTCAGAACAGACTGTAACTAGGAGCGCTAGTACAGAAGATTTCACAAAGGCGATGAAGGAACTTCACAGCCAGGTGAAGGAGCGACTACTGAATTCAAGCCAGGAGTATAAGCGTAGAGAAGATCAGCATAGAAGACAACTTTAGTTTGAGGTTGGTGACTTGGTTCTGGCACATTTGAGGAAAGAAAGGTTCCCGAGAGGAACATATAATAAGTTGAAGGTGAAGAAAATCGGACCATGTAAGGTCTTGAAGAAATTTGGGGCGAATGCTTATGAGATTGAATTACCTAATGGGATCGGAATTTCTCTGATATTCAATATCTCAGATTTGTACCCATATAAAGTTGAGGAAACAAAGACTGGAGATGAGCAGCCATTGATCTAGTGGAAAAAGCAGATGCCAGTTGCAGAGAAGCCACGGATGGAGTGCATACTGGACAAGAGAGTGAGCAAGAAGACCAGGCGGAAATAATATTTTGAGTATCTGGTCAAGTGGAAGAACCATCCAGTTGAAGATGTCAGCTAGGAAATTGAAACAAAGATACAGAAGCATGGACAGACTGTGCACGAGCTCATGGATAGGAGCCCATGAAATTTTTCAAGCCAGGGAGTATGATGCAGGAGCATCACCAACATCAAGCGAGCCAATGCGGGACCAAAAGACAGCTGGACAAGCACTAGCACAAATTTTGAAATTTCCTTGAAGTTGTTGCGCAATCTTAAATGAAGCCATTAAGAAGAGGCTCACTTGTATAATATAAATGAACCTTGAGCGATTTGCTCTCGTCCTTAGTAGATAGAAGGCATTTAAAGTAGTTAATGTAGGTAGATAGAATTTAATTCTAGATTAGACAGTTTTAGAGCGCAAGAGGGAAACGGGAAATAGACACCCTCATTGTGTATTGTAACATTATCGAAGAGCATAGAAGAGAAGCAGAGAGATGTGTAAGAACACCCATGTACAAACATTTGGATTAATACAAAGAGGTTGATTCAAATTCATGGTTTTGTGTTTGGTCTCTGTGTATTCATGTTGAATGATATGCTCATGAATGTTTCTTCCAATTATACATTTGCTTTACATGTTGTGTATGTGATTTCATGTTTTGAGTTTGAAATATGAAAGGAAGTAGGAATGAGTTTCAATTGTTTCTCTATTTGAACAAGGATTCTTGCAAGGAGTGCAGTTGAAGTGTCTTCAAGGAGTGTGTTGACAAAGGGTTCAGATAAGGTATCTTTTGTTCTTGTTCACACAGAAGTGCAGATAGGCACAGGAGCCGTGCAAGGAGTGCGCAGGCTGAGTGGAGTATTAGGATTTTGAACCTGAGTGAAGCGTTGAGAGACTGTGGCTGCAGGTGTGCACAGGGTCGAAGGAAATTCAACACTTGGAAGTGGTTGATTGTTTGTCGCAAGGATTGCGTGCAAGGTTTTCTGAAAGATTCAGAGTTGGGAAAGCTCAGGAGCTATAGGACCTTCAAGTAATCGCCAAAGGGAAGCACAGGGAGCTTGTGCCGCTGAATGTTAAGAAGGCATCGTAAGTTTGCGCGTAGGCGGACAAGTTTGTGGAGGAACACTTAGTTATTCACAGGAATCACCAAGGAGGAAGGACAGTCGGAATCCTCTGAGGAGAATTCGTGAAGTCCCGTGAGTCATCAGATCTCGCGGAGGAGCAGGGGAGATACTGCGAGTATTCCCAAAAGGTTCAAATCTCAGGAGCGGCAGGACCGTAGATCCAAGCCATAAAGTTCGTCGGATTTACACGCAGATATTTGCATCGGGGTTTCGTTGGTTGAAGACCCGTAAACGTTGCAACGGGAATCRTGAAATCATGAATCGTGATATCCCGAAAGCTAAGGAGATTGTGTGGGCCACAGAGGAGCTCAGCGAGTGGACAGGTGGCACACTGTATCGTAATTTCGTGGGGTGAAGTTCCGAACACCTTGCATTAGGGTTCGTGATACTGTGAACTCCGGAGTCCCGATGAGGTGAAGCGTTGAAAAGACAAACTCGCATGTGTATCGGAGTTTCGGCAAATCAGGATTCGGGGGTCGGTAGAACAAGTTGTTCGACATCGCGAGTGCCGAAATCGTGATAGGGAAAATCCCGAAAGGAGAAGGGAAAGGTTAGCGTTGACTATTGTCAGGTTTCAGGGATTCAAGAGTCCAACGCTCGACCACTGACCTCGCAAAGTCACGAAGTCCGATCTCCTAAGTGCAAAGAGGGGATCCCACGAATATTGTTGTGGGTGCAGATTTAACGACAGGGAAATAGAAGAGACGTTTAGAGTTCTTCGGGCTGTGTAAAAAGGAAAGATCATGTGTTGACGTGGAACTTCTGAGCTGTGGGTTGTGGGTTGAGGGCGTGGACATCACATATTCATCCTTTCAACCTTAGCAATCATTCTAGGGAAATACAGAACTTCATGGTCCATAGCTTTGCAATAGAGGCAACTCGGTCTTCTTCCAGGGCATTCCTTAGCAATATGTCCTAGTTTTCTGCAACTGTAACAAAGATTTAATCCTCTCTTTCTCTTAAATTGTAGTAACCGGCTTCTAATTTAAACTAACATGAATTAAAATAGAGCAGAAAATTTTAAAATTTACTAAATATTCGCTTACTCTAGCATATTCATTCCCATATTTTGATAAATAAAATAACATTTTTCATAACAATTTGCATACAATTTAAATTTAAGTAAACACTTCACAATTTTGAGTTTAAATACCTGTCTCTGGTGCTACTATCTGCAGCAGCTTGAATCTTCTCTTGAACCTTCGCTTGAACACCCCAAAACCGACCACCCTACCGACCAGTACGCCTGGCCCTAGGACATCTACGGACGTCCTAACCCTCCGAGCCCAAAACCCCTCAGCCCCGGTGTGCACTGTAAATCCCACTGTTCTTAACTCTATCTCAAAGCTCCCAAAAATCTCCTCTCCTCGACTCATGAATGAATAATCCCCCCAAAATGAATCCTCCTCCTTCCCTTATGCCTCCTTCACCGCCCTCCCACCTTTACTCCTCACCAAACCCCTTATCCATACATTAAAGCCTTATCCCTTCATTTAGTTCTTTATTAATGGTCATATCCTCTATTAAATATTCCCTTTAACGTATGGGTTACGTTATCCCTCATGGGATACGTAACCCCTTTAACCTTATTTATGTTTTTATTTTATTTTCCCCATTGGTTTATTACATAATTAATCAATTACTTTATTTAATACTTAATTAATCACTAACAATTAGTCTAATACTTAATCATTTAATGTCTCATTTAATAATTACTCCTTCATTAACCCCTAATCAAGGAGTTAATCATACTTCAGCTAAGTATAATCAAAATAATTAATTAATAACTTGTAATCAATTTAAGGTTATATCATAATTAATTATAATTTAGCTAATGTTTAGGATTATTTATGAAATTATTCATAGTAATAAGAAAAGGGTCATTACATACACCCACCCTTCAGGAAACTTCGTCCCGAAGTTAAGGTATCTTATGGTACAAGAACAAGGAAACTCATATGTACTAGTGTATATGTACAAGAAACGTATGTGTAGCTAGTACATACAATTCTCGTACATGTACTAATAATCAAACTGTCATCCTTTAGTATTTTATGTATGCATCCANCATACTTCAGCTAAGTATAATCAAAATAATTAATTAATAACTTGTAATCAATTTAAGGTTATATCATAATTAATTATAATTTAGCTAATGTTTAGGATTATTTATGAAATTATTCATAGTAATAAGAAAAGGGTCATTACATAAATGATCCATAACCTTTCATGTACTGTGCACTAGGATCATGGTAGCTAACCTGCAAAAAATTCTTTCTAGGATCTTGCATTCATTTGTTAGTCCAAACATTCTCTCTATGCATAGGTATAACATATCTTTCACTATTCTTACCAGATCTACTAATATCAAATCTTCTTTCATCTATCAGTGCCCTAGTTTTCAAGCTAGGAAAAATCTTATCAAACATACCTAGTTCCATACTTTAGAAACAAAAATTTCCACTAATCTTATCTTCAGCAGAGCACAAAGATTTCAGATCTAAAACTTTTCACTATTCGTACATCTATTAGAGAACAAATAATTCAGATCTTACCTCTTTTCTTCAGATCTAACCTTTCTTGGAACAACGCTTCATAGATCAAGTATAATACTGCACATTAGAGTGACATATCTATGTATAGAGATTTCGCAATTTTAGGTCAGATCTTTGCACAAAGCTTCTTTTTCCTCAGTTCTCAGCAATCACATTTTCAGGTCCTGGCAATAGAACCATTTGTTGGCACAGGGGCATACCCAGGGTTCAACACTACAACAACAAACCAAAAAAACCCTAACTACCGACCCTTTCGGCAACACCTATGAAGAAGATGAAGTCTCACCCGAGCTAGAGGCAGGGGTGTTTGCACGACTCCAATGTCTGTAACCTTAGTTGGGACACAGATCTGTGATTCTAATCACTTAACAAAGAACTCAGTAGTTAACATTCATCAATATTCAGTTCTTAGTTACAGCGCAGTTAAACCCTAATTATAGCACAACGCAGTATTCATCCAGATCTAGCATCTAGCAACACTTAGCATGACGAAACAAATCAAATCTAGCAGATTCAACACTAATCACATGTATATAAGTCAAATCTAACATCCATCCATATTATTAAGAACTAAGAAATTAAACACATCAATACATTACACAAACCATAGCAACACAGCATGTACGTGGTTCACCCCCACCCCGGGGCTACGTCCACCAACTCTTTTCCTCTTTATTATCTTGGGTCAAGCTTCTTACAGGAACAAAGCATCCAAGTCCCACTCTGCAGAGGACATGATATCTGTGAACCTCTCTAGATCATCCTTCCTTGCATTACAACACAAAGCCTTCCACAGTCTGTTACAACCACTTTCACTTAGCTTTGCAAGTCTGACACAATATGCACAAAGCACTTACAACTCTTGATCACATAGATCCAATTCTAGCACTTAACACAACTTGTGATTGCCTCTTCTTACATTTCCCAGCCTTCTATTTAATCTTACAAAATAGGCCTAAGCATGGGTAAACCCATGGGCCGACATCCCATACCCATTACATAATCCCGAATACCAAAAAGGGTCGTAAAAGGGGCCGAGATCCCGCGATCTCTGCATTGTCTTGCGCTCCCCCTTCGAAATCCTATCGAAGTCCCAAAATAAGGTCAAACATGACCAAGGATCCTCAAAACTTGGTCAAGGGCCAACATGTGTAAATATCTCCCTGTTTTCTTCAGAGTTGTTTTGAGATAGACTCCATATCCCAACAGCTAAGGCACTAGAATTGTGCATTCTTGGCAGCTTGCAGGAAGCATTCCATCCCCTGTCGAGAAAATGTTATCACATGAACTTGTTAGAGTCTTGTGGGTTTGTGGTTTATACCTGGATCTATATTTTTTCCTTGTCTCTATCCTTTTCACAGACCAAGTCTTAAGTTTTTCCCCTTTCATCTTGTAAAGTCGACTTTTGTTTTCCCTTGTTCGTTTATGTGCCCTAGTTTCCCTCCATATCTTAGTCAAAAGAAATCTCAGCCCTGAGCCCCTCTTTTTTTCTCTGAGCATGAGAACTCGTCTCCTTTGTTTTAGTCACCGTTCTCTCTATTTTCACCAACCCATAGCAAGTCATCCAAGTCCTTGTTCACTTAGGACGCAACCATGCACACTAGGCACAACTTTCATGGAAATATATTTTGGGCTGGAAACACAAGCAACATGTAGGTTATATTTTCAATGGTGGAGATCCCATGTGGATTTCATATCAGTGTTTCTTGAGTATTCAGAATCTCAAAATTGCACCAAGTATAGCGAAGGGAAAAATTCGAAGTCCCAAAACAAAAACATGAGTCGTAGATATTAAAGGGGATAGGTCGCATCCAATCCAAGTGTTTGGGGAAATGAGCTTCGGGTGCCTTGAAACAAGAAGTGTGCGAATTTCATGAAGGTCTGAAGCCTAAAGTGCTAAAGTTCCCAAAGTCCCAAGGTGCCTGAAGTGTCGAAGTGCCTAAAGTGGCCAAAGTCCCAAAGTGTCGAAGCATCGAACTCCCAAAGCCAGAAGCATCAAAGGCCCAAAGTGAATCTAGACTATCCATTGGTGGGGCCATGTGTCAGTAGATCCATAGATCTAGGTAAAAGCAATTGAAGGAAAAGGAGGTTTGAGATTTGATTTTCTCGAAGTTAGAAGACCCAAAATAATTCTTGGTCATTCGATTCAAGAGGATGGGCATCAACAAATTGACAACTCTAGGTAAAAGTATTTGAAGGTAAGCAAGATTTGAGTTTTGATTCTCCCGAAGCCCGGAGACCCAAAGTGGATCTCACCATCCAAATCCAGGGGCCACGCATCGTCATATCTCTAGCTCCGGCGAATTTTCTTGGGGAAAATAAATTTTGACTATTGAGAAGTCTAAAGCCCAGAGCCACGAATGTATCTCAATCGTTGACCTCTGGAGGCCACACATCGTTAGATACTTAACTCCAGATGTTTTTCTTCAAGGAAAAAATAAGTTTGAGATTTCATTTTCTCGGAGCCTGAAGACCCAAAGGAGATCTCAATCCTCAATTTAAGACAGTACATGGCAGTCATCAGTGTAGACATGTAGTGTACTCATTGGTCATGACACTTTGAACCTATCCAACAATGACACGTGGCACTCAGTCAAGGAATACATGGGCATATTATTCCCTTCTTTCTTAGTGACACGCATCGCTTCTCTTTCATGACACATCAACATGATGACATCAAACCTCCACGTCATATCATCCTCTGGGAGGTATTATTGTTCAACGTCAAAAGTAGCATCCCCCTCCCCAAGGGAACAGTTTGGCGGATTCTAAAGTTAGTAGGCAATTAAGCTTGAAAATAACACTAAATATAGCATGTGCATCCAGATCTCAGATCCGGACCAGATCTATGGCCAAAGTTCATTGTGGGGATGCAACATGCTTTGGCGATAATTTTCTTGAGCGGTCCCACAATTGAAACCATGGTAAAGAGAAAGTGTTAAGTGGCTAAAGGTGATGGATTGCGGGCCCAAAAGTGGTCTGAACCTAAACCACTTTTGAGCATCCCTGCAATCACATGCTTGTATAACATCCTATCCAAGAGCAATGCGTGGATGCCCCCTGAGCATTAAGTCACGTTGCAATCCCGAGAAAAGGTAGTTAATGAAAATATAGCTGGTGGTTGAAACCTTAGCTCACTCCATAAATGGAAGGCATGGAAGGTCTGACCGTGGGGACTAAACCTTCATCCCATGGTTGTTACACATTATTTTGGTCACCCTGGTGATATTCTACAAGCATGTGTTTAGACTCTCAAAAGGATCTTTTGCATGAGAAAAGTAATTGGTTTCTACCTCCACAAAACTTGTTTTTAGAAGGACGTCGTAGGATAAGAGTAATACACAGTGCGGAAATGTCTGATTTCCGCAGGCTACCCTTAATTTTCCACAGGCTGCTCTATAGACAGGGTGCGACAGCATTTTAAGACTAAGAAAAGGGACAAATTTCATGAAGGTTATATAAGGGAATCTTCTAGAATATGAGGTAGCATTCGTATAATTGGGATCCTACTGGCTTCTCTGATTTGGTGGGATCATCCTGATCTCTTTAACCATCTCCTTTCCTCCTATATAATGTTGGATCTCTCATGGAAAAGGTTAAGAAAATTCATTAAGCAAGAGAAAGTAAGGAATGATGAAGGTTGAATAGGCTGTGAATTGTGTGAGGTACTCTACATTAGATACTTGAAGGCTTCATTTCATCTTATCAAGTTATTGTGGATCATCTTCATGTGAGCTTAGAGAAAGTGTCTGTTGGAGCAAAGGGCCACCGAAAGAGAACTTAGAGACATCAAGGTTTTTTGGTTGTATCTTCCACTTTCTCTTAATAAAATATAATGGCATGTTTCTTTTCCATAAAATCATTCTCATTTTATTACATGATTCCTTGATCACATGTATAAGTCTTCATTGAATATACTATTATTTATTTCACTTTGGTTGGTTTGTGTTTCATTGCAGGATCAATAGAACATGAGCACCGGAGAGAAGCAAGGACAACAAAGTCACAAGGAAGCGATATTCAAAGGTATGTTACTCATCCTTTCTTTAATAGTAGATTCAATGATTAGATCTTAGGGAAAGTGCCATGTCTTTTCTTGTTTTGTTCTATATCTAGGTGGATCTAGGGAGATTAATTTATGTCTGCATTTACCGATATATCGAATAATAGTGGTACTCTTGTGGGTAGATTTTCTGGCAAAGCCCATGCCAATCTGAGCTCGCGTATGACAAAGGGTTTCACATTCAGTCTGACAGAACAAATCGTCGACGTAAAGCTTTTATTGTTGTGACTAGGTAACACTCTTGGTGGTGGGGAATTGTTCTGAGTATAAATAGATAGTTTTAATATTTTTTCAGGGTTGTCAACTGGTTGAGAAGAGATCCCTATTTTGTAATGTTTTGATGCTAGAACTGTTCTTTGGTTGTGTACCAAATTTGAGACTTTGATGTTAATAGAAGTCAGCTTCTTTTCATCTCTCTGTAAAAACATTGATAAAACACTCAGGCATGGAGGATCCAGTCGAGGGTTTTTATGCTATTGTAATGTAGGTTTGATTATAGTCGTATTGTGACCAGTTTTAGTCAACTCCCTTGTTATCTCTTTCCCTCTTACACTGAATGGCTCGAGCATGGAGGATCCAGTCGAGTTTTTGTAGCTGCATTGTGATGTAGGTTTGATCATTGTGTTGTTGTGACTATGTTTTTTGGACATATTTCAGTGTTTGAAGCTTAAGCTCAAGAGAGATCTTGAGTTTGCATGTTTCCTCTCCAAGATGCTTGAAAAACTGATGATCATAGAATTCTTGTTCACCTTTCTCACTAAGTATTCCCTTTGCTCACACTTAAACTTAATTCACTGATTGAAGTTAATGTGGCCATCACTTCCCTGTGCATTTCTTGTCTAGATTCATGTTGAACATCATTCATATATTGAGTTTTTTCCATTGACCTCCACTCATATAAAACCAATATCCACCAAAAACTCTGATGGGTACTGGGATTATCCTCCCGCAATATGAGGGTGACTCTTAGTGATAACAGAATGGTTGTTGGTAAATATCGCCAATCCTTTCAGTATATTACCCCTTCACCCCTCATTGTAATTATTCATACCTTCACTAGATCCTCTTATGGTGGATTCATGCCCTATTGTTGAGTGATTTTGGAAGTTCCAATTATTTTTTAGATGAAGGATGATAAGTCTATTAGGACACGAGAATTTTATTTTATTCCTCCATAGGATAAAACCGTCAACCATCTTACATTGTTACTTAATTTATGTATGATTACCATCATTTGATTACATACAGTTTTAAAATACATTGTTGATATAGTTTTCAAAAAACTCATTCCTTTATTTTTTCTCACCACCACTTGCAGACATTCACGTATAGTCCATAACTATAGTGGAATCACAACATCCTTGTCAGTCTTGATATTTGAGAAACCCCCCCCCCCAATTTTGGGAGGTGTTCCCAAATTGGATGGCACATTAGCACAACCATCACACAAACTAATGAGTGCCATGATTTTATGATCAACCTTTCTTGGATATGCCTTTCTTGGAACCAATACCTAGAACAAATCACAAACTAGTCCTCCACCACAAGGAGGTAGAGCTCAACCTTATTTGCAAGGTACAAACTCCCAACCATCCTCACAAGGAACGAATTCTCAAGCAAATCATACCATGGCTGGAAGATTCTCGACCATGTCATACTTGGAATTTGTTAACATCCTATACCTAATCAAATTGACAAATGGTCTCATATTACATGACCCCACTTGGTTGAATATGACCACCAAGTTTCCTTCCGATATCCCCAAATTCGAAGGGAAGAACAGAGAAGACCCAACTAATCATCTCATGAATTTTCACTTGTGGATTTCTTCCAATAGAATTATGGAATATTCCATTTTTCTATGATTTTTCCAACAAATGCTCATTGGTTCCTCTGCCAAGTGGTATGTGGATGAAAAATTTGGGTCCCACTCAACCTTTGATTATCTAGAAAAATCATTCATATCTTTCTTCCAACTCCCAGTATTCCATGATGCTAGTTTGGAAATTCTATCTGAATTCAAACAAACTTCATCCATCGATATCACTGATCATATTCATGAATGGAAAAGAAGAAGAAGCATTTTAAAGGCTGATACCACCCCACAATAATGACTAGACGGGTTCCTCAAATCACTAGTCCCTCTTCTCACCAAATATGTCTCTGCCACCTTCCCTCAAATTGATTACGAGGCCATCATTAAGGCCCAACAATTTGATTTGATTTACTCTCAATCGGGGTATATTTATACAATTTTACCCTATGCTCCTCTCCTTCTACCATTTGGTCAAGACAAACCCATAACATCTCATGCTACCTGTTGGGATCTAAATATGTCCTAAAAACAACCTCTATGCATTAGCTGAAGATAGGTGCTGGCACAAGCATTTTACTTGTTTCCTACATAGGTTCTTACCTTGTTTTTTCAATACCTCATCCTCCAAATATGACACACCTACAAAGGAACATCAATCGTAAAGGGAACGATAGTTGTTCTATTCAAATGAACGACACTTCCTTTAAAGGGAACAACAATCGTAACAAGGGAACCACAATCGTTACATTGGGCCGAACTAATGTTGTATTAATTTCATTGTATTACATGACCAACTATCTAATTTGTCAATCTGAGGTTCGTAAACTAACGAAGCACATGCAAAGTATATGTAGGATTGAAGAAGGACTAATATAAAATAATGTTTAAGATACAACTAAAATTGAATCATTAATCTAATGCAGGAAATTGAAACACACGACTTGGAATTGAATTGATACAACACACGACTGAAATGAAATTGCATAAATGAAATTAATCTAGGAATGGAGAACTACATGAAGGAAAATAAATACAACATGTGAAGATTTGAATGAGAGAACAACATATGTGAGATCACACTATAAAGAAATCTTACATTACAATAATCAAATCAATCTTCATAACATAATAATGAAATCATGGAAACAAAAACTATGAATCAAAGCTAAGAATCCCTTTCTCTTTCAAATCCTAAGGACTACTACTAAATGACTACCAAATTATTACTCAATGACTACTACTCCCTCATGAAGAGAGAGAACTCTCTTTTAAACATGAGAGCCTTGAGGATAAGATAACCATCTCATAATTACAGATCCACTTTTCTCTCAACCAATTTTCCATTATTACAAACTGTAATCCCTTCAAATCCTCATACATATCTCTCATATATCTTGGATAAGATATGCCAACCAAATCTCCATGATCTTCTCCTTGGAATAGGCTTGAATTATCTCCTCAAATATTGAAATGGTGGAGGAAGTATTCAATAAGTATTTTTGAATTAATCCTTCACATGTTCCTACACATTACAAAGCTCACACATTTTTGCGATATATATGAAAACATGTCGATTTTCTAATACTTAATCACAAATTCCCTTTTAATACTAAAATGAATAAAGTGGAAAATAATAAGGTGAAACCCAAATATATTTATGAAAATGATATCATGAAAGGTTAATGGGCAATGAAATGTGAATAGTGATGAAGGGAAAGTTGGATGAAAATATGACATTTCTTAGCCCCAACATACCCCCCAACTCAACGTGTTGCATGTACACATGCAATTGTGCATGGATCTTCTCAAGAAATTTTGGCATATGAATTTTGGCTTTGAGTGATGATAATGAATGTTTCCAAGATAGGATTTACATGAGTAAAATCTGACATTTTCTTATGGTTGGTTCTTGTGTGACACCAACCATAAGAAAATGTCAGATTTAGCTCAAAAATCAAAGTTCACGGAATTGCCTCAAAACAAACGAGTGTGTAGGCCTCGTTTTCATGAACCCAATGCAACTCATTTGGGTTCAAATGGATGTCAGATAAGTGAGATATCGCATTCTGTTCRAATCGTCCAACAGGCAAAAAACAATTGTGCTGACTGTACAGTCCGTATGGATGTTGACGTGGTAGAGGCYGTATGATGATGTGGCATGTCCATACACTGACATGGTAGTTGATKATGTGGAAATCATTGATTGGTTGATGTGGACAAATCCTATTGTGACACGTGGCATCATTTTGACAAGTGGTTTGGTGCCACGTAGCCCAGTCATGGGCTGCCACATGGCACCCCGTTTGTTTGGTATTGGTTGTTTGTTTAAAATTTTATGGGTCCATGGGGATTGAACCCCGAACCTCCCTCCATAGGTCAAAGTATTTGTAAAGTCCACCCTACCAACGCGCCATAATATGTTTCTTATTATATATATGATTTTATATATATTTAAATTTGATTTGTTTTATGGTTGGCATGGGGGTTCGGGCTGGGGCTTAGCCCCAGCCCCCGGTCGCACAACCCATATCCATATGACCACAGCTAAGAAAATGTGCAAGAATTTTAAACCAAACACGCCTAGACACTTGGCGCTTATCTATTTGATTTGAACAACGGTTAGCCCCAACCTTTATGCACAGTCACATGGCCATACGACCAACGGCTTGGTGCTTAGGGGGATTAATTCCGTTAATGGTTCGATAGTTTCACATGGTTATACGATTGCACCCGGTGCTAGGTTTTAGCATGATTTTGAGTGCGTGAGCTAGGTTGGCCACATAGAGGTGCGTTTTGGCGAACCAGAGACAACAAGTTTGAAGGAGGAAAATGGCAGGAGGCCTATCTTCTTCATTGTTTGGCCAAATGAGGTGCCGAAAAAGCCTAGCTAGGGGTTTTTGGACGTTATGAATCCATTGGAACTATTTTCAAAGACATTTGAAGACTTATTTTGCATGCTTTTCACCATTGAAGTTTCAGAGAGCTCCAAGGAGCTTGAAGCCCTCATTGATTGAGGTCATGCTCAGATGAGCCCAAATCTGTTTTCTATGAATGAATAATCATTTTTGGCTAATTGTTATGCTATGAACACATTGGGATATGTTTCAGATCCATTTGAGGACTTTTACAGGTGTTTTTTCCACAAGGAAGCTCAGGGAATCTTAAGGCCACATGTAGAAGAGGTCATGCCCGGATGAGCCATGATCCGTTTTCAGAGTTCAATTAGTCATTTTTGGGGTTTTTATGTATTTTGAACCCAATGGTACAATCTGAAAATCCATTGGAGTTTAAAAGAATCTTTGACAAACTAATCCCAAGGAGCCAAGTCCATTGATGGAGGCTCAAGGAGATGTAGCCCAGAGAGGGGTGAACTCCTTTATCATATTGTTATTGTTGTGAGTTTGATGGTTTATTTTCTGCAAGTCATGTTTGCTGTGTATTTATTTAAAACACATATTTATCCATTTAAAGGAAAAATTCCTTACACATGAACATTTAAAAGAAGATGCATAAACTTGGCACATAATCTATCTTGCATATTTTAACACATTGAGCAAGGTCCTGAAAAGTTTTATTTTAATGAAATAGAGGGTTCTTGCATAGCATAACAAGTCATCTCACTATTTTCATATCACACCAACTCCTTGGTTTCTCTAGCACCAACTAGAAGGAAGCACCAACTCCTTGGTTTCTCTAGCACCAATCTAGAAGGAAACACCAACTCCCTGAGTGTTTCCAGCACCAAATGGATGGAAGCACCAACTTCCAATCATACAGACAACCAACCTGTATAAAAGAGAACAATAGTTCTCCCTTGCACCACCCTGCCACCCTGGTTTCTCTGGATGCAACCAGATGGAAGCTACAACTCCCTGTGTTCAAGCACCCACTTGAACCTATGAGGATGACAGTCCTCCCTAGCACCTCCCTTCCACCCTGAAATATAAATATTTGCTACGGAAACTTATTACAGTGATATAGAATTCAACAATGTCTTACCAAACTCATCATTGTTCTGTTGCATTTTGTTGCTCTGTCTACCTCACTGCCTTCCTGCACACATGACTTGCGTTGTTTGTTCTTCTGCCTTTTATGCTCTGTGTGCCATGTCCATTCACTGCACAGTTCCTCTTCTGTTCAATTCAGCTTCTTCACTCACCTCCTTCTTCACACATGAATCACCTTCAACAACAACAACCACAACAACTCCAACAGCAACCGCAACCACATCTCTTCTCCGTACTGTTTATTTATAGATTTTTTTGCACCTTGTGCATGAAATGCGCACAATACCTCTGCATACTCACACTGCGCCAATATCCTCCACAACTCGAGTGCTCTGTCTGATCATCACCGTGACTCTTCATCTTCTCTGGTCGTTTTTCCACTTGTTCAACATCACTGTATGTTATGCTGAGATTCCTCAGCCTCTCTGGTAGTTGAGACTCTTCGTCTTCTCTATGACAGTCAAGCTCACCTTCTCTATTCTAGTTAAAGGCTTCAATGCTCATCCAGCTATCAATCGCCTCCACGAGAATCGTCATCCCTCCTGAATATTCCCAAAGAGTCTTCATCTCCTCTATCAATCACCCCGAAGTGTCTTCGAGTCCTCTAGCAAAAACCATCAGTGGTTTCTAGCAGTTACACTGTGACGTGCAACAGTGGCCCTCTGATCTCCTTTAGTTTCATCTGCACCATTGGATTAGCTCTGAAGGATATTGTCATGATTTATGCGTTTTTCACTTTCACAATTTGGAGATTCTGCGATGAGGCATCTTGACTCTTCATGTCACGAGTTCCGAAACTCTGAAACAAAGATTTTCTGTGCTATCTCCTTCCTTTATATGACTAGGGATATGACCAAGCGCTTGTTCATAATGTGCTTTTAACGATTTCTCATTTCGTGTTTTCATTAATTCTGTTGTGAAGTTTCTCGACTTTCCAAGTCGAGATCCCCGAAATGCTGAAAAGGAGCTCGTCTGCACGTACTCTTCTCTTCAGCTCTTTGATGGTGTGACCACCGACTGAGACCATGTGCTTATGCATAGAGCACTTTCGCAATTTCGTATTTCATGAATCTCGAGATAAGGCATCTCGACTCTCCAAGTCGCGATCCCCGAAACCCCAAAATGGAGCTTATCTGAACTGACTCCTTCCCTTCTCGTGATCACCGACGATGACCACAAGCTATGCCAAAAAGGTGCTTCATATTTCATGAGTTTATAAACTTCATTGATTCTGATCGATAGTTGAAATCTCCATAGATTCGATGGTCCAGATCCTATTGCGATCTCACATCTCATTGCTCCTTAGATGGAGGTTCTCGTCACTCTAAGTCGCGATAAGCGAAACTCCAAGATGGAGCTTAGATCAATGGTCCATAATCCTTGGTGATATGATGGTCTAGATCTTATCATGAGTTCGCATCTTTTGATTCCTGTGATGAAGGTTCTCGTCACTCCAAGTCACGATAGGCGAAGCTCCGAGATAGAGATTAGATCAACGGTCCAGAACCCTTGGTGATCTGACGGTCCAGATCTTATCATGAGTTCACATCTCATGATTCCTATGATGGAGGTTCTCATCACTCCAAGTCATGATAGGTGAAGCTCTGAGATGGATCTTTGTGGTGCTCTGATCTTTCGCCACGCGTCCTCTTGATCAACAGTCCACGACTGTCCCCGATGGACGGTCAAGATTCGTTCACAGTTTTGGAGAGTTGGATGACTCTTGGACTTATCCACCTTGCATATTCACCATATCCAATGGCTATTGAGCCTTCGTAGATACCCCAGATCCTACAACCCATATCTTCTCGCGATTTCACCACTTTGCAATTTCGTCGCTTCGCGATTTTGTCCACCTTCGTGATTTTGTGGCTTTGCGATTTCTCCACTTCTTGCACTTTAATGAACGTGCAGGTTCTCCCTGATCCAACGATGGTCATACCTTGCACTCAGATCTAACGACAGAGATCTGTCCTCCATATTTTCGCTCCTCCTGTCTCGATTCAGATATGACAGTCATCGGAAATTTTGAATGGGATCCAACGATTAATGTCGCTTCTCTGCCCGAGCTTATGCATCCTCCTTACTTAGAAGAATTTCTAAGTGTCAAAGGCCTCGACCTTTGATCCACCTGAGATCCTGAGTACGCTATCTCTCTTGAGCTTTGACAATGAGTTAACCTCGTCCCTGGTGCACACCTACGCACTGCATGTGACTCTGCGCTAATCCCTCCTGAGCTTACTTTGTTCCTATGTTGCCATCGATGCACACTCTGATCCTGCCACCAATGACAAGCTCACTTTGCCTGTTAAACCTACCAACAATCCTCTGCACTATCTCTTCGTAACTTATCAAGCTTTCTATGCAGCGTCTTCCTAAAATACTTCTTATGCCAATTTGTTACATTCTTCCTGTACTCATGCCATCCTCATTGTTGTACTTGCCATCAATGACAAGCATACGCTACCTGCTAAACATTTGCCAACACACCAAGTGAAGTAGAGATCACAGGAGCTCGGTTCACTTTTTGGGCCCCTTTTAGGGATTTGGGTTAATGTAATGGGAAAGGGATGTTAGCCCATGGGTTTACCCATGCTTAGGCCCACTTTTGTAATGTATAAATAGATACTTAGGAAATGTAAGGATGGTCGATGGCTTATTGCTAGTAGTTAGATCTGTGTGATCGGATGTGGATTGTAAATGCTCTGTACATGATTGTAAGAGGCTTGCAAAGCTAAGTGCAAGTTGTTGTAAGAGGTTGTAGAAGGATTTTTGTTGAAGTGCAAGGAAGAAGGATCTAGGGAGCTGCGTAGATCTTTTGTCCTATGTGAAGTAAGGGTTTTGAGTGACTTTGTGTTGTAACTGATTGAAGACACTAATAAAGAAGAAGAGTTGTTGGACATATCCCCAGGGTAGGGGTGAACCACGTAAATCTATGTGTGATGCTTTGTACTTTGGATTGATGTGTTTATTTATTCTTCTGTTATGTGCCTTGATATATTTAGATAGATATATTAATGCTTTGTGCTTCCTAGATGTATTTCAATAGTGGGATCTAACATGTATGAGAATGCTTAGTGTTGAACTACTAGACCTGATATATTTTATTGTGGCTAAGTGTTGAAATATCTTTGAACACTGCGATGCTCTATGATATCTACGAAGGATAATAAGAGTTGACCATTACTGACTAACCAATGCTAAGTTCTTTGTACACAATATAATCACAGATTTGTGTCCCAGCTAAGGTTGCAGACACTTGAGTCTTGCAACCACCCCTGTCTCTACCTTGGGTGAGACATCATCTGTCGAAAGGGTTAGTAGTTAGGGTTTGTTGGTGCATTTCTTTAGCATTGAACCCTGGGTATGCCCCTGTGCCAACAAATGGTTTCGTTGTCAGGACTAAAACTGTGATTGTTGGGAACTAGAGAAGAAGAATCTTTGTGGAAAGAAATCTCTATGCATAGATCTGTTTCCCTAGTGCACGATGTTCTACTTGACCTATGATGCTTTTTGCCAAGAAAGAAAGGTCAAATCTGAAGAAAAGAGGTCAGATATGCAAGAAAAGAGGTTGATACTGAAGAAAAGAAGCAAGATTTGAACGCTTTGTACTCTAAGAAAGGTAAAAATGGAATTTTCTAATTAAAAGAGGCAAGATCTGTCAACTCTATGCTCTGATGAAGGTAAGACAATTCTAGATATAAAAGCTTTGTTCTCTGTAGAAGTAAGATAAGTGGAAATTTTTGTTTCTAAAGTATGGATATAGGTATTTTTGATAGATTTTGTCCTAGCTTAAAACCTAGGGAATTAATAGATGAAAGAAAGCTTGATATGAATAGATCTGATAAGTATAATGATAGATATGTTATACCTATGCATAGAAAGAATATTTGGACTAACAAATGGATGCAAGATCCTAGAAATAATTTGTTGCAGATTGGACCCTATGATACTGGTGCGAATTAAAGAAGAGGTTAGGGATCAATTACAAGAAAGAGAGGATTAACCCTCTGTTACAGTTGCAAAAAACTGGGACATGTAGCTAAGGAATGCCCTAGTGGAGGACCTAGTTTTCCTTGTTGCAAAGCTCTAGATCATGAAGTATTGGATTGCCCCAGAATGATTGCTAGGCTTAAAGGAATGAATCTGAACCCTAAGGAAGATCCATAGATAGCAGAACCTCAGAAATAATAAGAGAAAGTATTAATTCAGATGAAAGAAACCCCGAATGAACACCGACATGTCAGATTATCAGAGATCTTTAAAGAAAAAGGATGCATCAAAGTAAGGATAGGGGGCTTCGACATTGATTGTGTTCTAGATGAGGAAACACAAATGAATATCATGACAAAGAGAATGTGGGAATCTATAGGGAATCCTACCATGATCCCTTCACTAGGAGGAATAGGACTCTTCAGAGGAAAATTGGTAAACCTATGTGGAAGACTCACTCAGATATCTACAAATGCTAATGGAACTTCGACTGAAGAAGATTTTAAGATTATTAAATTTATTGAGGACAACACCCCGTTTACTATGTTACTTGGAAAACATTGGATTGACAGAGATCAAGTTAGATGGAAGGAAGAAGAAGAAGTTTTGGAACAGAAGAAACAAGAATTAAAAAATTTTATGACCAAGAAGATTGTACAGTTGATTAAAGAACATAAGAATAGATTGAAGCTCCTTGACACTAGAGACCCCAATGTCAAAGCTGAAAGAATGCTAGAAGGCTCACAGAAGACTGAAACACCTGTCCCAGAGAAAGAAGAATTGTTACCCCGGAAAGAATCTCAACAGCGTGCAGTGACTATGCTAAAAGAGGATAGGAATCAAAACGAAAAAATACAGACCGAGTTGAAGATTACTGGGAAGAAGGCTAGAAAGTTAAGTAAGAAGAGGGAGAAGATTGAAAAGTTATAGGAGATTCCAGATGGAACATCACAGAAAGAAAACTTGCAGAATGGGAGCTTCACCGAGATATCAGAACAACAACCTATGGCACTTCGTTGTGGCGAAGAAATATAGCCATTGGACTGACATACTCGTTCGACTTCCACCCCGAACAGACAGAAAAACATTAAAGGATCGCCACCAGACCATTGGACCTCGCCATAATAGACAGATCAACATTAATGGAAGCTTCATACCTGTTGAAAGAAGACCATTGCCAAATTTCTTATTTAGCTCGTCGCACCATGCCTGAAGAACACTTTTTCCAACTGAGAATTCAAAGCCTGCGGAACTAGTGATTGTATACAGTGGTCATTGCAATCTGATTGTTCATCCTAGTTCCGTATCTGAGATCATCATGACCCCGATAATTTTTCCCGAGTGCGTATGTCCAATGAGCTCACCACAGTTGAAGAATACATCACAGACATCCTCCTAGATCTAAGGACTAAGAGAGTCATGTTGGAAAGAGGAATGTCCACCGGAGTCCAAGCACCATCAATAAGAGGAGTAGCAGCTTCTCCATCCACTGCTCGAGCTGGACCGTCCCAACAGGTCGATGAGAAGTGAATGAAGCATAAGGATGATCTTGCAAATGCTAAACTGATTCTGAGCATTTTTCCCGCTTACCTACCCCCTCTGCGTGGTGAAATCAACTGTGACAGTGTGCCCCAAAAATTCGAGTATGCTATGGTCACTACGTACTTGTTGAAAGGGGTGCACGCAGTTCTTGCCAATCAGGACAAGCTCACAGCATTGAAGTTTAGAGACTTCAACCTTGGTGACAGGAAAGTCTAAAGTATGCTTTCCCCACACAAGTATCTAACGAAGATGAAGGGAAAGAAGTCGAAGATCGTCCCACAATCTTGGAACCAGAACCTCGCGCATTCAACATTGTTGAGTGTCATGAAGATCCCGCACTTTGGCAGGCACCAGGAGGTGAATGCGTGAGTAAATTTTCTTTTTTCTTGCTATCATAGAGGCTACTTGTGGTTGATCCGTTGTCACAGTGGATCCTACCTTGATCAATCAGATCATAAGACTCAACATGCAAGGCCCTGACCCATAGGAGTTTTATCCTAGAAAGACCACAGACAGAGCACTAGTAGCAAAGATCAAATAAACCTATGGCGATCTCGAGAAGGGAACACGAGGCTACAAGGTAGCCTCTATTCAGAGTGGCGCAGTGCACCTTTCCTGTCAGCTTATCACAGGAAATCTAGTTCGCAAGAACTGACCCATCCAAGTGACTGTATATGTAGTTGATCTCGCAGGGAAGTGTGCAGAAGGACTTCAAATGAATTGGGCGAAGTACTTGGTGAATCAACTCGAAATGGATTGCAGGGAAGCGTAAGACCAAGAGTATGAGTTCCATTTCAGTTGGCTTTTCATACTGATCACCTTCATATCATGGGAGATACTAGAGGGTGCCACTTTCCCAGAGACCAAGCCATTCTAACCTTTGGCTGCGAGGTTCAGTACCCTTTGGTACTCGACCGATATGATCAAGCAATGGCAGTCGAATGTCGTCTTCCATGTATACTACAACTAGCTAAAGACCGCCATCCAGTCTATGCCTTGCATTACCCTGAACATGCTCCACAAATTCATACCCTTAATGAAGTTCAACACGGATCACCACTTCATTTATATAACAACGTGAGTTGATGAACGCAAGAAACAATTGTAGTCTTATTATAAGTTGACCAAGGAAGACATCGAAGAGATCACCAAGGATTGGTCAACAGACCTTCTCATTCTAGGGAAAGACACAAATCTATCTGATATTGATAGCCCAGAGACTGTACCGGATACACCGAGACCAAGCAAAACGAAGAAGCCTGAAGAGGTTCACAAAGTAGATGGTGCATCTATAAGGACTACCTCTATCACAACAGACGAAGGAGGTGATGGCGAAGAGATAGAAGGTGTAGAAATTGAATGACATAAAGGTGAAGTACCATCAACTATGGATGAAGAAGAATATTTGAAGAAAAGGAAGGTATCACCTCTGAAATCTTCCTCTCGAAAGAAACCTAGAACCCCTATAACCAATATGCGAACTACCCTCATATTGGATGACTTTGATTTCATCGTTGCAGCGGTAAATGATGATTCAAAGGAGATAGTAGAGAAGTAGGAGGTGAAGCAGGAGCAAATGTATAACCATATAGAGATTGAACTCCAAGGAGTGCAGCAGGCACTCCAATCTAGCTGTGTAGTCTCCACTACGCCTATGACAACAGGGACAGTAGAACCAAGAGATGAGCCAACTCAACTTCACCGGATTGTTGATATGGTCGAAGCTCACCTTTGACAAGCTCAAGAAGACACAACACAAGCCACCCAGGCTTTGACACAGGTACAAGGAGTACTTTTCGAGTAGCGCAGTGCTGCCGAATGAGAAAAACTTTCTCTTCAAGTATAGTGGGACAAAGAGAAAGAAGAGCTATAGAAAATCAAGGAACAGTTGCTCACAGAGCAGCTTGAATTCAAGGAACTAGTCAACATAACACTCTTCTCTATGACTGTTATCGAATTGCAGGCTGAAGAGAGAGTTCCACAGTAGGTGGAATAGCTTGAAGAAGTTATACAAAAGCTTCAACAGTGCATTGAAAATCTAGAACTCTGCATTGTGCCTGAGACCCCTCAGGAGATAAGAGACCAGTGAGAAGCAACTACTCATAGTGCAGTTGACCGATTGAAAGCTCTTGCCTTGGAGTGCAAGTATCTCAGTAACCAGAGCACCCAAACTTATGAGAACCTTACAGATAATCTAGAGTTACAGGCATTGGAGTCATAGCTTTAGGAAGAAAAGAAACATGTTGATACATTACAGGCACAGTTGAAGGCCCTGTCTACAGTGGATAGAATGAAAGAAACTCATGAACAATGCACAACTCAGCAGTAGATACATATGATCTAGAGAAAAGGGATGGAAGTCACTCAGTGAATCCAACTGGTGCAAGACAAGGAATGCATGTTATTTTTCGAGATCGAAAGCCAGGGAGCAGATCTTGAACAAGTTGTCATCACTGCAGAACAATGCCTGGAAGGACTAGTAAACGACACAATGATCCTGGAATTCACCCAGCAGGAGGCCACAACAAAACAACAGGTCGAAGAAGCTCGATCCAAGCTCAAGGCTTTTGAAACAGAATTGTGCAGACCAGACTGACTCGGGATGAGTCACAGGTGAGTGTTGGGGGCCTGTTGGCCCTTAACCAAGTTTTGGGATAACCTTGGTCATTTTGACCTATTTTGGGACTTCAACAACTAGTTGAAGAAGGAGTGCCAAGAGAAGCAGAGATCACAGGAGCTCGGTCCACTTTTTGGGCCCCTTTTAGGGTTTTGGGTTAATGTAATGGGAAAGGGGTGTCGACCCATGGGTTTTACCCACGCTTAGGCCCACTTTTGTAATGTATAAATAGATACTTAGGCAATGTAAGGATGGTCAATGGATTAGTGGTAGTAGTTATATCTGTGTGATCGGATGTGGATTGTAAATGCTCTGTGCATGATTGTAAGAGGCTTGCAGAGCTAAGTGCAAGTTGTTGTAAGAGGTTGTAGAAGGCTTTGTTCTGAAGTGCAAGGAAGAAGGATCTAGCGAGCTGCGCAGATCTTCTGCCCTGTGCGAAGTAAGGGTTTTGAGTGGATTTGTGTTGTAACCGATTGAAGACACTAATAAAGAATAAGAGTTGGTGGATGTAGCCCTGGGGTGGGGGTGAACCACGTAAATATGTGTGTGATGCTTTGTGTTTCAGCTTGATGTGTTTATTTATTCTTCTGCTAAGTGCCTTGATATATTTATATAGATCTATTAATTCTTTGTGCTTCCTAAATGTATGTCAATAGTGGGATGTAACATGTATGAGAATGCTTAGTGCTGAACTACTAGACCTAATTTGTTTTACTATGGCTAAGTGCTAAAATACCTTTGAAAACTGTGATGCTCTGTGCTATCTACGAAGCATAATAAGAGTTGAAAATTAATGACTGACCAATTCTAAGTTATTTGTACATGATATAATCACAGATCTGTGTCCCAACTAAGGTTGTAGACACTTGATTCTTGCAACCACCCTTGCCTCTACCTCGGGTGAGACTTCATTTGCTTTACAGGTGTTGCCAAAAGGGCAGGTAGTTAGGGATTTGTTGGTGTGTTGTTGTAGCATTGAACATCGGTTATGCCCCTGTGCCAACAGAGTATAAGAAATCCCTTTTTCATATTTGTGAATCATGTCAATATGTATATTAATGCTTGTTAAGGAAAGTGCAACAGAGTATTGTTGGAAAAGAAATGTTGGTAAATGGTCAATAAGACGAAAAATGGAATGATGGTAGTGGAAAAATGGATTGATGATAGTGAATAAAGTCCCCTACACCCCAACTGAACCGGTTGCATGTACACGTGCAACTTGGTAGGGGTCATAGAAGTAAAAAGGAAATGGAGCTGGGTTAGGGAATTTTCCAAAATATTCATTGCTAGAAGTTGAGGAATTACATGGTTAAAGTTTAGAAAATAGCATACCTTCACTTACCCAAAATGTTGATGAACTATGCAATAGGAACATGGTTGATGCGGCTGCTAGAGCATGGAAGATGTCACTGCTGCAGGATCATGTGAAAAGTGATTGATGTTGTAGTTGCAACTGTTGTCTACTAGATCAGAGAATGTGAAGTGGAGGAATCTGAACTGTTGCTAAAGGAATCATGGAAAAGAGGAAGTATGAAAGTGGAATTGTAGTACTCTCAAATAGATGAAGTCATGCTGCTGTAACTATTGAGGAAGACAAGAAAAAGTGTATAGTCTTCACCCTCTACAACCCGATGGTACAATTCTAATCATGCGAATGGATGTGTCGATGTCGAGCATGAAGAGAAGTCATTGGATTACCGACCATTGATGAATGTCGTTAACCAATGCGAGGAAAATCACCATTGATGTCAATGACTGCCAAGGTAACCGAGTACATCTTGTGAAGTGAGAATGAATGAGATTATGTCAAGCCACTTGCAATATCTAGTGATCAAGGGACATTGATTTATTCCCATAATTGTCAGCGAGAGAACTTGCCATTAAGGCATGCAAGCCTCTAGGTACTTGAAATGGACTCTAGTCTATATCCCAGATAAGTTGTTGAGGTCGATGGGGCAAGACTTGTTGAAAGGTGGGCCTTAAGGAATCCCACATCAGTCAATGCGAGTTCTGATAAGAATATTGGTAGGACTATAGGAAAGATATCAATAGCAGCAATGTTTATGGCAAGGTAATGTAGTCATGGAAAGGGAGCTAGATAGTTTTATTGACAAGGAAAAATGAATTGAAAAAGATAAAGAGATATATACGACTCAAGAAGATAGGCGTGTGCGAAGTCATGAAGGATAATTCAATGGAAGATGGGCTTCAACACAAGGATGACCAATCTGCTTTGAAGGAGAAATGAGAAGAAATAACTCATGATGCAAAATGGTTTTATGAATGGCCGTTGTGTAACAACAAATGTCATGATGTTTATGGTGAGTAACAACTCCTTCAAGTAGTCAACAAAGCATGTCTATTTAAAAAGTTTTGTGTTTCTTGAAAATCACTTCAGCAGCAAAATGCGATCGTATCTAAAAAAATGTGAGTACTAATCCTACACACAAACTTGTGATAAATTCAAAAAACATAGCGTACAAAAAGAAGTACCAATGCGGCGAATGAAAGAAATAAAATGTGTTTGTGTACCTGTTGTCATGGTCATTGTGTGTTCTCTTGTTTCATCGTTGATCGCAACGTAAAGTGACTCAAGAAACCAAGTTAGCGTAAATGTAAAAACATTACTCCGATATCACTTTCAAGAATTATTGAAATGTCCATTTGGTAGAGTATTTTTTTTATTTTTTTACAAAAATATATATATATATATATAT